>JXCR01144240.1:257339-281078 GCA_002079205.1 Phalaenopsis hybrid cultivar | reverse complement strand
CGTCGAGCCTAAGTCACTACTAAGCCTTTAACAATCATGATGCGAAGTGTAGGTTATCAAATTTTTTATTCAAGTGATGTGTCTCCTTATTGAATGATCACATCATCCTCAACTTTAGGCTTAAGAAAAGTAAATTATCATCTTTCCGATTTAATCCCATCTTATAAGAATCATTTGATCTTAATTGACTTTCAATCCATGAAGATTAGGAGGATTATGATTTTGTTGATGTTGTGTAAGGGTGGTGCGTGGGTTTCTACCTTTTTAATTTCATTGTTTTTTAATCATCCAAACATATTTATTAAAATCAAAATTACCCATTCTCCATTGGTTAGTCCTAAATTTTGATTAAAGCACCAAAGTCTAAAATGACTATTTTTTCCTTGGGGCACTTCACCTCGTAACTCATTAAACACAACTCAAATGACTTTGAGGGTTTAGAGTGTCATATTGATGAGGTAATTACAATATCTAGAAGAGAATATGTGGACGTCTCAAAATTTAATTTGATTTAATTATTTATTTGATCTTAGAAAATAGGATTCTTTAGAAATTGATTTATTTGAATTTCCAAAATAAAGTTTCTATTTTTGTGAAAATTATTAGAGGTTTCCCTAGATCAGAGAAATACTTAGACAAAAATTCATGAATTTTTGAATTAAATTATTATAATTATTTTAATGGGAGAATGAATAAAATCCACTTTTAGGCCTTTTAAATTTTTTTTTTAACTTAGAAAAAATAGAGAAAATATTTTAATGAGTCCAAAGTGATCAGAGGGCAATTAGGCATATTTTGAAATGTTTTGATACTTTGGAATTTTTTATTATTTTTAATTATTTTAAAATTCAAGATAAGACTTGAAAATTAAGTATTTTCTAAAAAGCAATTTTTATTTTTCCTAAGTGCCTCTGATCACAAGAAACTCAAAAACCTACTTTTCATAATTTTTTCAAATGTATTTAATTTAATATAATTATTTTTGTACAAAAATATAAGGTTCCTTAGAAAATCAACTTTAATATCTGAACTTAATCAAATAATTTTTAATTTTTTAGTGTGAGTAAACATGATTTTTATGAACAAGGTGGAATTAATTTTGCCAACTTTTGAAATGTACATAATTTAACAAAATTCACACAAGATTTAATTAAATATAGAAATTTACAAGATAATTTTCATGATATTTTTCCTAGACTTCTCTAACTATAGGAAACCTACTAAAATTATTCCCATAATTTTTCAAATGATATTTTGATTATATAATTAAAATCGAGAAAATGGACTTCTTAGCTTGAAAATTAAGGCTAGAAGCATAAAGATGTCCTCTGACCTTGGATAAATCAAAATACGTGGCCTCTGCCATGAGGAATGAACCCTCAAAATGTCAAGTCATGGTTAGTAATATTTAGTCATAGAGAATTGAAATATCACAGAGAGTATTTAATTCATTAAAGGGAAAAGAAAATAATTTTTATTTTTAGTCCACATTATTCTCCTTTGTTCACTAAGCAAGTGAGTATTTTTCTTTTATTTTTATGTTTTTTTTTTGGAGAAAGATATAGATTTTTGAGGTTTAGGCATTTAAAATAATTCAAAAATCTCTATTTTTCTATTTATCCAGTGCGGCGCCAACTCAACCGTCGGCAGTTCCGAACTTACATGCAGTGTGCTCCCATTTGACGCTGCCATCCACCTTAACTACCATATAGCCCGCGGTTTACACACCATCCGTTCATCCGGCTTTATCTCCTCTATTGGTTGGATACACGCGCGATTGGACGGCTCTCCATTATCGTCCCTAAGTGACCTAACCCATAAGCCGTTCACACTAAAACCATATGATCTTCTCTTAGACTCAACCAAATTGCATGCAGTTTGTTTCTAAACCTTCATCTACTTAAAATGAACACATCTATATGGTTAATCATGTATTAAATCAAGCCATTACAAATGGAGAATCAAAATAAGCTCGGACTAGGGTTGAGGTTCAATACCTTTGTCTGAGAGGGGAGGACTCAATCAGATGGTTGTTGTAGCTTTGATTGGGCCCAAAAAACCTCTGGATGAAGTCTCAAGCCCTGGTGAATTATTTAGGTATGATTTCGACAAAGGTGGCTTTCAGGTGTTGGTCTAGAGCTATGCTAGAGGCTATTTCAGAGGGGGCTTTCATGGGAAATCAACTTCTTTCACTTTTGGGATGATGTGTGCACAATTACTTGAAGTTTGGTGCATTTTTGTGGAGTGGAGAGATCTGTCCTGGTTTTAGGGCAAATTGCAGTGGAGAAATTGGCTATAAGGGGTGGATATCAGTGGCTGAGAGCAAGGGGATTGCACTTGAGATGGTTTGGAGAAGCTCTGGTGAGATTTTGGAAGACTTTCTTTAAGGTTCCCTACACTCCATTCCATGGTTGTGGAGAGCTCTATTTATGGCCATGGCTGTTTGATGGAGCTCATGACTGGGAATTGGGTGCTAAAGCTTGCTGAGGTGGAGGGAAGTAAGTCTCTAATGGCCAATGGGAGTGAGCTAAGTCAGGGAGGTTTAATTTTGGGTTTTGGCCACTTGGGGCTCCCTTGGGCTGGCTGTTTCTGGTGGTTGAGGAGGTAGCTAGCCAGGGTATTTNGTGAAAGCTAACATAAAAGATAAAATATAGTGTTGACCTCACTTTTGGTTGAGATTAAGTTTTCCCTCTTTAGTAGCCTAGAGTTTAGCCATAGGATTTTCCTGTTCACTATTCCTAGAAAACTAGAAAAGGCTCATATTTAGAAATTCTAAACTCTTCCTTGCTCAACTTGAAGTTCCACATATTAGTCCTAACCTCTAGCACTTAGTAGGTGATGTCAGTATGGAGGATCTCAAGGAGATTCCCCATAGGACTGCTTAACCTTAGGGCTGACCCTGGGTGTTGGTCTGGAGCTAGTTCACACACTTGCACTCACTATCACCTATATTCTCTTGCAACCCTAAACCCAAAATTATTGATTTTGATCCCTTAATCTTTTCGAAAACTCATGTAGATGGTCCCCTAGACCCACTAGCCCAAGGCTATGGTTTAGCTAAAACCAGTACATAGAGGACCCAAATAAGGATTTCATTATTCCATAGCTCATAAATGGTGGTTGATACCCCAATTCTACCAGAAAAATCCAACTTGACCTTTTGCCCTAAATCCACCCAAATTACTTAAATGCCCTTGAAAACTTAAATTTGGCCAAAATTCCCAAATTCACCTAAAATATCTATTTTTTTTCAAAAATCCTTTCAAACAATTTCAAAATACCCAAATTACCTAAAACCACCCAAAATTGCCAAATTTACCAAAATACCCCCACATTTGCCAAATTTACAAAAGTACCCTTGACACCCCAAACTTTCCCAAAACATCCAAAATCATTTCAATTGTCTCTAAAACTAATTTCTACCCATCAATTGAACCCAATTTGGCCAACTTGACCATTTTTAACAAAACCCCCAAATTGCCTTTAATGACCAAATTTCCCCAAATTCACCCAAAATGTCCATCAATTTGGCATCAATCCTCACTAATTTCAATTCCAAACTCAAATTAATCTTTCATATGATCAATACAAATCAAATCCAAGCTTAATTGACCCATGCTTTGAGCTCAATTTTGATCCAAACCAAAACCCCCAATTTTAGCCCCATGACCTAATCTCACCTAATTGAACCCCATAGCCTTCTCAATTTGCCCCAATTTGAATTCTAAACTCTTCATAACAATCTTACACATCAAATGGGACCTTCCACTGGCCTTGTTAAAACCTCAATTTAACTAATTTCAACCCACATTCAAAATCCCAAAATTTTCCCCAAATTGGTTGTCCCCAAATTCTACCAAATTGAATGCCCTAACCCCAAACTTGACACCCAATTGATGTTTAAAACTCTTAATGACATTCCTCTAGAAAATTTTCAACAATCAATTACCCAACACCCCCAATTTGACCAAATGCTCAAAATCACTCAAATTGAACTTCCAAACCAATTCAAAACCACTCCAAATCCTTTCTAAAATTCACATGACAATCATCTACAAAAGATGATCAATCAATTGACCTCAATGTCATGGCTAGCCTAACCCAAACCCAACTTCTAGTCATTTTGACCCAAATTGAACCCCTTCCTTAAAATTGACTTAGAGATGCTAAAGTCATCAAATTGATGACATCACAGCCACTAAACACACCCTGTTAGACCCCCTTAAACCAGCTTGGTGAGCTATGTACTAAGGGTTCCCTAATTTAAGGGATTATATCCCTTTTATGGGCCTTAACCAAAATATCCCCTCAATCATCACTTGCCATTGAGGGTTAATCATAATTAATCCTCCCCCTAGCTCAGCTGACCACCTGGCCACCACCCAGGCCTAGTGCCTAGAAAATGCCAAAACCAAGAGCCACCACCCCTAAATCAAACCCAATTTCAACCCTGGAGACCAACTCATCCTAATGGCTCTTTAGAACTCTTCTGCCCTCCACATAAGCAGATTGTTGCACCCACTAACTGGCCCGAAGCTCCACCCCAAGCCCCTCTATAAAGAATCACCTCCTCTATGGCTAAGAAAGAGAGTGCAAAATTCTTCGGGGAACTCTGGCAAAATCTCACCAGAGACTCTCCAAGCATCGCTAACCTTCATCCAACCATTTTCCCCCACTAATTCCCACAGTGAGAGCCCAATTTTGAGCTCAAACTTTCATCTCAAACCAGGACATCTCTCCACAGTCCAACAAACTCAAATTAAATGTGCACACACCATTCCTTGAGCAAGAAGAATTGATTCCCCATCAAACCACCCCCTCCTCCTCTGAAACAACCTCTAACCTAGCTCTAGACCAACACCTGAAATCCACCTTCATCAAAAACATATCTAGACAATTCACAACGACTTGGGATTTCATCTAAAGGTTTGTTGGATCCAATCAAATCTACTATAACCATCTGATTGAGGCCTCTCCTCTCAAACAAAGGTATCGAGCTCTAACCCTAACTCTAGCTCATTTTGATTCTCCATTTGTAATGGCTTGATTTCATACTTGATTAACCATATAGATGTGTTCATCTGGAGTAGATGAAGGTTTAGAAACAAAGCCTATGCAATTTGGTTAAGTTTAGATGAAGATCTTAAGGTTTTAGTGTGCACGACTTACGGGTTAGGTCAATTAGGGACAATAACGGAGAGTCGTTTGATCGCGCGTTTATTTCATCAATGGAGGAGATCAAACCAGACTAACTCTTAGTGTAAAAAGGTGGATCACGTGGCAACTGAGCTAGATGGCGGTGCCGAATAGCAAAGCGTCGCGTGTGAGCTCAGAGCCATCGTAGGTTGAGGTGGCGTCGCGTGGATAAGTAGAAAAATATGGATTTTCTGAATTGTTTTAAATTCCTAAACTTTGAAAATCCATATATTTCTCTGAGAAAATCATAAAAATAAAAAAAATACTCTCTTGCTCAGTGAACAGAGGAGAATAATATTGACTAAAAATAAAAATTATTTTCTTATTCCCTGATTTTTAATGATTTAAATACCCTCTAGAGTATTTTAATTCATTATGATAAAAAATTACTCACCTTCACTTGAAATTTTGAGGGTTTATTCCTCATGACTGAGGCTATGTCCTCTGGTTTTCCCAACATCAGAGGGCATCTCTATGCTTCTAGCCCTAATTTTCAAGCTAAGGTGACCATTTTGTTTTATTTTAATTATATAAATCAAAATATCTTTTGGAAAATTATGGGAATAATTTTAGTTGTTTTTCTGTGATCAGAGAAGTCTAGGAAAAATATCATGATGTCTTCAATTAACTTGTAATTTTTTATAATAAATTTAATATAAATATCTTGTGTTAATTTTGGTAAATCATAAACTTATCCAAAATTGATAAAATCAACCCACATTGTTCATCAAAATTATGTTTATCTACTGTAAAAATTTGAAAATTATTTGATTAAGTTCAAGTATTAAAGTTGATTTTCTAAGAAACATTGTATTTTTGTACAAAAATAATTATAATATATTAAATACACTTAGAAAAATTATGAAAATTGGTTTTCTGAGCTCCTTGTCATGAGAGGCACTTGGGAAAAATAAAAAATTATTTTTTGGAAAATACTTAATTTTTTAGGTTTTTTTTTAATTTTAAAACAATTAAAAATAATTAAAAATCTCAAAAATGTCAAAATATTTTAAAATGTGCCTAATTGCTCTCTGATCACTTGGGACTCATTAATATATTTTTCCTAATTTTTCTAAAGTTAAAAATAAATTTTAAAGGCTTAAAAGTGGATTTTCTTTATTTTCCTATTAAAATAATTATAATAATTTAATTCAAAAAATCATTAAATTTTGTATAAGTATTTCTCTGATCCAAGGAAACCTCTAATAATTTTCTCACAAATAAAAAACTTTAGTTTGGAAAGTTAAATGAATCAATTTCTAAAAATCATATTTTTTGGGTTTAGATAAATATTTAAATTAAATTAAATTTTGAGAAGTCCACATATTCTCCTCTGACATTATAATTACCTCATGGATATGACACTCTAAACCCTCAAAGTCATTTGAGTTGTGTTTAGTGAGTTATGAAGTGAATTACCCCAAGGGCAAAATAGTCGTTTTAAATTTTGGTGCCTTAATAAAAAATTTAGGATTAACCAAGGGAAAATGGGTAATTTTGATCTTAATAAATATGTTTGGATGATTGAAAAACAATGGGATTTAAAGGTAGAAACTCACTCACCACCCTTGCATAAGATCGACAAAATCACAATCCACTTAATCTTCATGACTTGGAAGTCAGTTAAGATCAAACGATTCTTAAGTTATGGGCTTAAGCTAGAAAGATGATAATATACTTTTCTTGAGCCTAGGATTGAGGATGGTATGATCTTTCAATAAGAATACATATCACTTAAATTAAAATCTTTATAATCACGATTTCATCTATCATGATTGTTAAAGGCATAGTAGTGACTTAGGCTCAATGTCTAAACTCAATTAATCGGATTTAGAAGATAATATGATTGATGATTAACATATTTAAACACTTCAAGTCTGACCTTAATTGCAGGCACCACAATCTTAAATGACTTAAACTTGACTTAGGGGCACCCACTCACATGACCTTTAATTGAAATATGAATTGATTAATTGGGTATCCTATCCTCGGGATAATTAAATTGTCAAGTTTCACTGAGCAACGGGATAGTCACACTTTGACCTCAGATGATTAATGGAACAATATAATAAGTGCAAAATGAACTCAGAATATTTCAAGAAATCTTCAAAGTGGTCCAGAGTCATTCCCCGAGCCTTTTGAAATCTATTGGATATTCTAAAGGGAAAAATAAACTTGTCATATTTTCATTATAAATCATCCACTAGGATCTTCTTAGATTCAATAAAGTCATAACTTGTTGGTAGCTAAACTTTCATCTGCTCCTGTAATTTAAATTACCTGTAAAATTATATACATGCTTTGCAAATACTAACCTTTCAGGTGGTGGAATGAGAAGAATGGACAGACACACTTTTAAATAAATGCATTTACCTTTCTATACTTCTTGTCTCGAGCTTGCATGTTAAATAACGATGTCACCCTGCATAAGAACCAAAACTGCTAGGATAGCCGCAAAACATAAACTAAAACTAAAATCAACTAAGATAAAATTCACCGCCGCAACATTCAAAATATAAGATAACTCAAAATTTAATCACAAACATCACAAAAGCAAAAATTACAACAAAATTAAAATCTCTCTATCGGATGATCAGGAATCCCTCGGAGGAAGTAACCTACGGGTTGCTTATGAGACTTCCCACGGTCTAAATGAAAGTATGGAACTCATTGAGTTGAGTTTAGTACATTCATTTGGACTAAGTGAATCTGAAAGAAAATAGTGGTACCGGAATGGGGAACCGTAGGATCCTAACCGGTGTCACTCTAATAAACTTTAATATGCCCCAAAATTTTTAAGGAACTAAAACCATAGGAATATTTGATTTGACATCATAACCTGACACATTAGAAAACTTAAACTGGTCATGATGAGGAGCTTGGAGCTAGTATTGTGGGCCGCACGACCATCTTCATCAGCAAGAGGATATATAGCAACATATCTTTCCTTAAAATTAAATAACAAGCCATAAGATTTCAAGGTTGTTTGCTTATGCAATATAAACCCTCAACTCATCTTTAGGCCTTTGTACAACTTTGTTGTACAATCTAAGCCCTACCTCATCTTAGGATTTTGAGGTTGTTGTTTGTCGAGACTCAAATCCTCACATCTTTCAGGTTATTTATGTGATCATTTCACATGAATGTAAGTCCTAAATAAATAAAATTGACAGGATGAAAAATTTAAATACTTCTCTCCAAAATCGAGCCCAAACCATAGGATAGACTAGGAAGTCACTGAGGTTCTCCTCCCGATCTATGACATCCCCCAGTTCTTCCACCTTTGGAGTCCGAAAATAAAATGTTCCAAATTTGAGACATTCCCCGTTCACATCTCTTTATTCGATCTCGTTGAAAAGTCCTATCCTTTTGACCTATTTGAAGACAATATTCCTTGATTTTTATCGAGAGTTTTCTTAGGTGACTTCAATTATTTAAAATGTAATTAACTATAGAGGCTTGCCCTTATAAGAAGCTTTTTCGAACCTAACTTAATATAAACCCTATTTAATTCTTTGTATTAAATATTGGAACTTGTCGGCAAATAAAATGGTTTCGCAGGCTAAATGGATGTCATGTATTTCTTAGTTTATTTGATCAAGCCTCACCTTCAAGTTTTGTGTTTATCTTTCGAGATTGATANATATATATATATATATATATATATATATATATATATATATATATATATATATATATATATATATATTCCGGTGGCTGACAGCTTCCAACGGACAACTCCTTAACTAAAATTGTGTCGACAGCTTCTAGCAACTCCGCTGGGGATTTGCTTCTCTCTCCATATTAATCAGAAAATATTATCCTCATACATCTGTAATGTGTTCATGTCCCTCATCAACCAGATTACCCTTCTTCTGTTGGCATGCTTTACCCATTTCAATCTTGGGAAAGTACGGTTAACTCTTTTGTACTTCAAGACTGTATGTTCAACTTAATGAGTTTCATACTTTCATTTAGACTGTAGGAAGTCTCGTTAGCAACCTTAGGTTACCTCCTCTGAGGTATTCCCGATCATCCGATAGAGACATCTTAATTTAGTTGCAATTGTTATTTTGTAATGTTTGCGATTAAATTTTGAGTTGTCT
Organism: Phalaenopsis hybrid cultivar; assembly: GCA_002079205.1. Lineage (NCBI taxonomy): Eukaryota > Viridiplantae > Streptophyta > Magnoliopsida > Asparagales > Orchidaceae > Phalaenopsis > Phalaenopsis hybrid cultivar. Next base: position 271,776 of record JXCR01144240.1, on the reverse strand, counting down.
TACATTTTGAATGTTGTGGCAGTGAATTTTATCTTGGTTGATTTTAGTTTTGATTTTGGTTTTGCGGCTATCCTAGCTGTTTTGGTTTTTATGCAGGGTGACATCGTTGTTTAACATGCAAGCTCTAGGCAAGAAGTATAGAAAGGTAAATGCATTAATTAAAAGTGTACCTGCCGATTCTTCTCGCTCCACCATCTGAAAGGTCAGTACTTGTAAGAAATGTATATAACTTTGCAAGGAATTTAAATTGCAAGAGTAGATGAAAGTTTAGCTACCAAAACCCAAGTTATGATTTTATTGAATCTAAGAAGATCCTAGTGGATGATTTTTGAACAGAAGTATGACAAGTCCAGTTTGCCCTTCAGAATGTCCAATATATTTCAAAGTGCTCGGGGCATGACCCTAGATCACTTTAAAAATCTCTTAAAATATTATGATTTTATTATTGGATTTATCATATTCTTCCATTAGTCATCTGAGGTTGAAGTGTGAATACCCCGTTGCTTAGTGAGACTTGATAATTTAATCATCCCCAGAATGGGANATTATCCTCATACATCTGTAATGTGTTCATGTCCCTCATCAACCAGATTACCCTTCTTCTGTTGGCATGCTTGGCCCATTTCAGTCTTGGGAAAGTATGGTCAACTCTTTTGTACTTCAAGAATGTATGTCCAAGTTAATGAGTTTCATACTTTCATTTAGACTGTAGGAAGTCTCGTTAGCAACCTTAGGTTACCTCCTCTGAGGGATTCCCGATCATCTGATAGAGACGTCTTAATTTAGTTACAATTTTTATTTTGTAATGTTTGTGATTAAATTTTGAGTTGTCTTACATTTTGAATGTTGTGACAGAGAATTTTATCTTGGTTGATTTTAGTTTTGATTTTGGTTTTGCGGCTATCCTAGCTGTTTTGGTTTTTATGCAGGGAGACATCGTTGTTTAACATGCAAGCTCTAGACAATAGAAAGGTAAATGCATTAATTAAAAGCGTACCTGCCAATTCTTCTCACTCCACCACCTGAAAGATAAGTACTTGCAAGAAATGCATATAATTTTGCAAGGAATTTAAATTGAAGAGTAGATTTCAAAGTGCTCGGGGCATGACCCTAGATCACTTTTAAAATCTCTTAAAAAAATATGAGTTTATTATTGGACTTATCATATTGTTTCATTTGTCATCTGAGGTTGAAGTGTGACTACCCCGTTGCTCAGTGAGACCTGATAATTTAATCATCCCCAGAATAAGGTACTCGATCAATCAATTGATGTTCCCTTTAAGAGTTATGTGAGTGAGGGCCCCTAAGGGAAGTTTAAGTCATTTAAAGGTTGTGGTCCCCACAATTAAGGTCATGCCTGTAGTGTTTAAATATATTAATCACAATCATATTATCTCCTAAATCCTACCTATTGAGTTTAAGCGTCGAGCCTAAGTCACTACTAAGCCTTTAACAATCATGATGCGAAGTGTAGGTTATCAAATTTTTTATTCAAGTGATGTGTCTCCTTATTGAATGATCACATCATCCTCAACTTTAGGCTTAATAAAAGTAAATTATCATCTTTCCGATTTAATCCCATCTTATAAGAATCATTTGATCTTAATTTACTTTCAATCCATGAAAATTAGGAGGATTATGGTTTTGTTGATGTTGTGCAAGGGTGGTGCGTGGGTTTCTACCTTTTTAATTTCATTGTATTTTAATCATCCAAACATATTTATTAAGACCAAAATTACCCATTCTCCATTGGTTAGTCCTAAATTTTGATTAAGGCACCAAAGTCTAAAATGACTATTTTTCCCTTGGGGCACTTCAACTCATAACTCGTTAAACACAACTCAAATGACTTTGAGGGTTTAGAGTGTCATATTCATAAGGTAATTACAATATCTAGAAGAGAATATGTGGATGTCTCAAAATTTAATTTGATTTAATTATTTATTTGATCTTAGAAAATAGGATTCTTTAGAAATTGATTTATTTGAATTTCCAAAATAAAGTTTCTATTTATGTGAAAATTATTAGAGGTTTCTCAAGATCAGAGAAATACTTAGACAAAATTTCGTGATTTTTTGAATTAAATTATTGTAATTATTTTAATGGGAGAATGAATAGAATCCACTTTTAGGCCTTTTAAAGTTTTTTTTTTTAACTTGGGAAAAATAGAGAAAATATTTTAATGAGTCCAAAGTGACGAGAGGGCAATTAGGCATATTTTGAAATGTTTTGATATTTTGGGATTTTTTATTATTTTTAATTATTTTAAAATTCAAGATAACGCTTGAAAATTAAGTATTTTCTAAAAAGCAATTTTTATTTTTCCTAAGTGCCTCTAATCACAAGAAACTCAAAAACCTACTTTTCATAATTTTTTCAAATGTATTTAATTTAATATAATTATTTTTGTACAAAAATATTAGGTTCCTTAGAAAATAAATTTTAATATCTGAACTTAATCAAATAATTTTTAAATTTTTACAGTGAGTAAACATGATTTTTATGAACAATGTGGAATTAATTTTGCCAACTTTTGATAAGTACATAATTTAACAAAATTCACACAAGAATTAATTAAATATAGAAATTTGCAAGATAATTTTCATGATATTTTTCCTAAACTTCTCTAACTATAGGAAACCTACTAAAATTATTCCCATAATTTTCCAAATGATATTTTGATTATATAATTAAAATAGAGAAAATGGTCTTATTAGCTTGAAAATTAAGGCTAGAAGCATAAAGATGTCCTCTGACCTTGGATAAATCAAAATACGTGGCCTTTGTCATGAGGAATGAACCCTCAAAATATCAAGTCATGGTGAGTAATATTTAGTCATAGAGAATTGAAATATTATAGAGAGTATTTAATTCATTAAAGGGAAAAGAAAATAATTTTTATTTTTAGTCCACATTATTCTCCTCTGTTCACTAAGCAAGTGAGTATTTTTCTTTTATTTTTATGATTTTTTTGGAGAAAGATATAAATTTTTGAAGTTTAGGCATTTAAAATAATTCAAAAATCTCTATTTTTCTATTTATCCAGCGTGGCGCCAACTCAACCTTCGGCAGCTCCGAACTTACATGCAGTGTGCTCCCATTCGACGCTGCCATCCACCTTAACTGCCATGTAGCCCACGATTTACACACCATCCGTTCATTCGGCTTGATCTCCTTTGTTGGTTGGATACACGCGCGATTGGACGCTTCTCCATTATCGTCCCCAAGTGACCTAACCCGTAAGTCGTTCACACTAAAACCATAAGATCTTCTCTTAGACTCAATCAAATTTCATGCAGTTTGTTTCTAAACCTTCATCTACTTAAAATGAACACATCTATATGGTTAATCATGTATTAAATCAATCCATTACAAATGGAGAATCAAGAAAAGCTCGGATTAGGGTTGAGGTTCAATACCTTTGTCTGAGAGGGGAGGCCTCAATCATATGGTTGTTGTAGCTTTGATTGAACCCAAAAAACCTCTGGATGATGTCACAAGCCCTGGTGAATTGTCTAGGTATGATTTCGACCAAGGTGGCTTTCAGGTGTTGGTCTAGAGCTATGCTAGAGGCTATTTCAGAGGGGGCTTTCATGGGGAATCAACTTCGTTCACTTTTGGGATGATGTGTGCACAATTAATTGAAGTTTGGTTCATTTTGGTGGAGTGGAGAGATCTGTCCTGGTTTTAGGGCAAATTTCAGTGGAGAAATTGGCTATAAGGGGTGGCTATCAGTGGCTTAGAGCAAGGGGATTACACTTAGGATGGTTTGGAGAAGCTCTGGTGAGACTTTGGAAGACTTTCCTTAAGGTTCCCTACACTCCCTTCCATGGTTGTGGAGAGCTCTATTTATAGCCATGGTTGTTTGATGGAGCTCATGACTGGGAATTGGGTGCTAAAGCTTGCCGAGGTGGAGGAAAGAAAGTCTCTAATGGCCAATGGGAGTGAGCTAAGTCAGGGAGGTTTAATTTTGGGTTTTGGCCACTTGGAGCTCCCTTGGGCTGGCTGTTTTTGGTGGTTGAGGAGGTAGCTAGCCAGGGTATGGTCACTTATTGGCTCAGGGAGGCCAGAGGGTGCTTAATGATGGTTAACTCCTAAGGGTAAGTGATGATGGCCAAGATATTTGAGTTTAGACCAAATATGGGGTGAAATCCATCAAATCAAGGGACCATTGGTCCATAGCTCATCTTGGCTAGTTTAGTGGATTTAGCCGGGTCCATAGAGTGTATTTGATAGCTATCGTGTCATTAATTTGGTGTCTTAGGCATGGCTAAGTCAATTTTGGTGCATGGCTTCACATTGAGTCAAAATTGCTAGAACTTGGGTTTAGGTTAGGCTAGCCATGAAATTGAGCTAAATTAATTTATCAAAAATGTGTAGATGATTGTCATAAGAGGTTTATAAGAGTTTTGGACTGATTTTAAATTGGTTTGGAGGTTCAATTTGGAAGATTTTGGGCATTTTGTCAATTTAGGTGTGTTGGATTATTGGGTCTAGGTTGGGCTAAGGTTGGGCTAGGTGCAAATTAATGGTTCAAAATGGTCTATAGGAATGTCATGAAGAGTTCTCAACGTCAATTGGGTGCCAATTTTGGGGTTAGGGCATTCAATTTGGTGGAATTTGGAGATAGCTAATTTGGGGCAAATTTTGGGATTTTGAATTTGGGTTGAAATTGAGGCTTGAACAAGGCCAATTGAAGGTCCAATTTGATGTGTAAAATTGTTATGAAAAGTTTAGGATTTNGATGGCCAAGATATTTGAGTTTAGACCAAATATGGGGTGAAATCCATCAAATCAAGGGACCATTGGTCCATAACTCATCTTGGCTAGTTTAGTGGATTTAGTCGGGTCCATAGGGTGTATTTGGTAGCTATCGTGTCATTAATTTGGTGTCTTAGGCATGGCTAAGTCAATTTTGGTGCATGGGTTCACATTGAGTCAAAATGGCTAGAACTTGGGTTTAGGTTAGGATAGCCATGAAATTGAGCTAAATTAATTTTTCAAAATTGTGTAGATGATTGTCATAAGAGGTTTATAAGAGATTTTGACTGATTTTGAATTGGTTTGGAGGTTCAATTTGGAGGATTTGGGGCATTTGGTAAATTTAAGTGTGTTGGATTAGACTTGGGTCTAGGTTGGGCTAAGGTTGGGCTAGGTCCAAATTAATGGTTCAAAATGGTCTATAGGAATGTCATGAAGAGTTCTCAATGTCAATTGGTTGCCAATTTTGGGGTTAGGGCATTCAATTTGGTGGAATTTGGAGACAGCCAATTTGGGGCAAATTTGGGGATTTTGAATTTGGGTTGAAATTGAGGCTTGAACAAGGCCAATTGAAGGTCCAATTTGATGTGTAGGATTTTTATGAAAAGTTTAGGATTCAAATTGAGGCAATTTAATGGATCATATGGTTCAATTAGGTGAGGTCAAGTCATAGGGTCAAAATTGGGGTTTTTTGATTTGGATCAAAATTGTGCTCAAATAATGGGTCAATTAGGTTTAGATTTGCTTTAGATCANGGATTTAAATTGAGGCAATTGAATGGATCATATGGTTCAATTAGGTGAGGTCAAGTCATAGGGTCAAAATTGGGGTTTTTTTATTTGGATCAAAATTGAGCTCAAATAATGGGCCAATTAGGTTTAGATTTGGTTTGGATTGATCATATGAAAGTTTAATTTGAGTTTAGGACTAAAATTGAGGGTAATTGGGGCCAAATTGATTGACATTTGAAGTGAATTTGGGTAAATTGGGCCTCTAAAAGGCAATTTGGGGGTTTTGGTCAAAATGGTCAACTTGGTCAAATTGGATTCAATTGAAGGGTTCAAATTGGTTTTGGAGACATTTGAAGTGATTTAGATGTTTTGGGAAAGTTTGGGGTGCCAAAGGTATTTTTGTAATTTTGGCAAATTTGAGGGTATTTTGGTAATTTTGGAATTTTGGGTGGATTTGAGCAATTTGGGTATTTTGAAATGGTTTGAAATGATTTTTGAAGAAGNAAATTTGAGGGTATTTTGGTAATTTTGGAATTTTTGGGTGGATTTGAGCAATTTGGGTATTTTGAAATGGTTTGAAATGATTTTTGAAGAAATACGAGTATTTTTGATGAATTTGGAAATTTTGGTCAAATTTAGGGTTTCAAGGGCTTTTAGGTAGTTTAGGTGGATTTGGGGGCAAAATGTCAAATTGGATATTTTGGTGGAATTGGGGTGCCAACCACCTTATATGAGCTATGGACCAATGAAGTCCCCATTTGGGTCCTCTATGCACTAGTCTTAGCTAAACCCTAGCTTAGGGCCAGTGGGTCTAGGGGACCATCTTCATAAGTCTCCCAAAAGATCAAGGGATCAAAGTCAACAATTCTGGGTTTAGATTTGTGAGTGGATCCAAGTGATAGTGAGTGCAAGTGAGTCAACTAGCTCTAGACCAACACCTAGGTTCAACCCTAACCTCAAGTAGTCCTATGGGGACTCTCCTTGAGAGCACCCATACTGACCCCACCTACTAAGTGCTAGAGGTTAGGACCAATATGTGGAACTTCAAGTTGAGGAAGGACGAGTTTAGAATTTCTAATGGTGAGGGTTCCTTTTCTATTTTTCTAGGAATAATTAACAAAAAAGTTCTATGAGTAGATCCTAAGCTACCAAAGAGGGAAAGTTAAACCTTAACCAAAAGTGAGGTCAGCAGAGTAGTGTCAAGAATGTTGTTTAGAGCCTGTAGGTTACAAATGCCATCGGTCCAAAGATCAGTTATCTATGTAGAGAAATCAAGAGAATGAAGGAAGTGTGACATGAATTTTCCTTCTCCAATCCAATTATCAAGCCAAAAATTTATCCCGCCCTCCCCCAATTCCCATATGAAAAGATTTTCAACCTTGGATCCGACTTTCAACAGGTTAACCCACGTTCTTGTGTCTCCCAATTTCCTGGATACTAAGGAGGGATGAAGATCCTTGCAATATTTTCCTTTCATAAATTTGGCCCAAAGAGAGTTTTGTGCCCTGAACATAATCCATATTTTACAAAAAATAATTTGTGTGATCTGTTGAAAGCTTCTGAAACTCAGTCCCCCGCCTCTGGTACTTCTAGAGATCATCTACCATCTTACCTAGTGTNACAGATCATCTACCATCTTACTTAGTGCGCTTGCTTTCTTTGTCCAACCCAAAGGAAATGGTTAAAGGTTCTTTCAAGAGTATTCTGAATATATTTCTTCATGACAACTACCTAGGATAAATAGGAAGGGAGGGCAGCCAAAACACTTTTAAGGAGTGTGACCCTTCCCCCATTAGAAAAGAATGAGTTAGACCAGCAGTTAAGCTTTTGCTGTATTTTTATAACAATATCATCAAACTGGATTTTTCTAGTCCTTACTTTTTATAAAAAGATTCCCAATTATTTTAAAGGAAGGGAAGTAGTGCAGAAGCTAGTCAGAACAGTGATCCAGTGTTTGATATCAGGCTAACCCTTTAGCTGAAGACAACCTGGCATTTTTGGGCATTGAACTACATTCCAGAACAAGCTTGAAACTTTACAAAAATTGAACAAACAATCTGACTGCTAGCTTGGTAGCTTTTGCAAACACAATTACATCATTAGCAAAGGCTAGATGGATAACAACTATGTTGGATTTGTGACTATATAAAGAATAGGGAGAATTGGCCAATAGCTGATTAAAAATCTTAGACAAATAATCAAAGGCAAGAATACACATAGAGGGGGACAAAAGATCACTCTGATTAATACCTCTAGAAGCACTGAAAAAACCATGTGACTTGCCATTAATGAAAAGGGAATGATAGTTATTAGATAAACACCTGTTAATCAAAGAGATGAAAAAGGCAAAAAAACTTCTAGCTATTAATCCCTCCTCAATAAAGCCCCAATGGATAGTATCATAAGTTTTCTTGTATCAAGTTTGAAGATGACATTACCTCCTCTGCACTATTTAACCAAATCCAATACCAATTCTTGGGCCAAAAGAAAATTCTCCACAAAGCATGTTCCTTTAATAAATGCTGATGATTTTCACATATGAGATGGGGTAAGTGAGTTGAATTCTATTAGAGATCACTTTAGTAATGATCTTGGACAGTACATTAGCTAGGTTGATAGGCCAAAAATGATCCCAATTTTGTTTAGAAGTGTTTTTGGGGATTAAAGTAATTGTGGAGAATTTAAAGTAGTTTGAGAGGTCCATAACCCTAAAGAAATCTCAAAATCTTCCAAAATATCACTTTTGATGATCTTCCATGCCTTTTTGTAGAAGTCTGCAGAAAACCCATCAGAACCAACAAATTTGGAGCTATCAATGAAAGCTAAGGCTGCCCAGACTTCCTCCTCATCAGGTGTAGAAGCAAGGTCAAGGTCCCTTGTATAATCCTTGCTAAGATTGAATAGTTCCTTCTGAATTGGTGATCTAGTGTCGGGAGGCTGGGTAAAGAGATTTTGAAAAAAATTGATAGCACATGATGCAATTGAATCAACAGAATGAAGCCAAACCCTAGAGAAATCTTGAATTTAATGGTTGGTGTTACATTTCCTCCTGTAATTGATACAAGCATGGAAGTATTTTTAGTTCCTGTCCCCCTCACAAATATTGACCTTTGCAACCTTTTGAGCATAGAATTCCTCCTGCATAGAAATTGCATTCATTAAAGTTTCATTTGCCACCAACAATTCATTTTCCAGGTTAGGATTAGATTCCAATCTAGCCTCCAACTGAGCAACATATTTTTCATCCTCTTGGACCTTCAAATTGACAGCTCCCACCACTAACCAACTCCAAGAAGAAAGATGTCTGTCCATATTTTTTTGAAGTAACCACAATTTAATCAAGGGATTTTGATGGTAACAGTCCTTCCACACCTGGGCCACTTCATTAAGAAAATCATGGTGGGAGGACCACATATTAAGATATCTAAAGCTAAATTTGTTTTTTGTGGGGGAGGTAGAAATGGAGATGAGTAGTGGCCTGTAGTCTGAGCCACTCATGTTAATGTGTTGAACATAAGTGTGTAAGAATTCCGTCATCCATAAGGAATTGGCAAGCATTCTATCAAACCTTTCCCAGAGATAGCCTCTTCTGCAAGTGAACCTAGGACCATTGAAGCCCAAGTCAAATAAACCAGTCAAACTGATATTTTCATTGAAGCAGTTGATCAGAGTTATATCTGGAGGCCTTCCTCCAAGTTTTTCAGAAGGTGCAAAAGTACAGTTGAAGTCTCCACCAACCATCCAAATAGAGTTGCAAGACATACTAATAGACTGAAGGCTGCTCCATAACTCCCTTCTAGCAATAGTAGAACTCCTAGCATATATGAAAGTGGCCAATCCATCCTGACCGCCAATGTTGAACTTAATGTAGAGAAATTGTGGATGATCCCATAGAATATTACAAAGAACCTCCTTCCTGCAAAGCACCTAGATTTCNATTTGGAAATTTTGGTCAAATTTAGGGTTTCAAGGGCTTTTAGGTAGTTTAGGTGGATTTGGGGGCAAAATGCCAAGTTGGATATTTTGGTGGAATTGGGGTGCCAACCACCTTATATGAGCTATGGACCAATGAAGCCCCCATTTGGGTCCTCTATGCGCTGATTTTAGCTAAACCCTAACTTAGGGCTAGTGGGTCTATGGGACCATCTCCATAAGTCTCCCAAAAGATCAAGGGATCAAAGTCAGCAATTCTGGGTTTAGAGTTGTGAGTGGATCCAAGTGATAGTGAGTGCAAGTGAGTCAACTAGATCTAGACCAACACCTAGGTTCAACCCTAACCTCAAGTAGTCCTATGGGGACTCTCCTTGAGAACACCCATACTGACCCCACCTACTAAGTGCTAGAGGTTAGGACCAATATGTGGAACTTCAAGTTGATGAAGGACGAGTTTAGAATTTCTAATGGTGAGGGTTCCTTTTCTATTTTTCTAGGAATAGTTAACAAAAAAGTTCTATGAGTAGACCCTAAGCTACCAAAGGGAAAGTTAAACCTTAACCAAAAGTGAGGTCAACAGAGTAGTGCCAAGAATGTTGTTTAGAGCCTGTAGGTTCCAAATGCCATCAGTCCAAAGATCAGTTATCCGTGTAGAGAAATCAATAGAATGAAGGATGTGTGACATGAATTTGCCTTCTCCAATCCAATTATCAAGCCAAAAATTTATCCTGCCCTCCCCCAATTCCCATATGAAAAGATTTTCAACCTTGGATCTGACTTTCAACAGGTTAACCCAGGTTCTTGTGTCTCCCAATTTCCTGGATACTAAGGAGGGATGAAGATCCTTGAAATATTTTCCTTTCATAAATTTGGCCCAAAGAGAGTTTTGTGCTCTGAACATAATCCATATTTTACAAAAAATAATTTGAGTGATATGTTGAAAGCTTCTGAAACCCAGTCCCCCGCCTCTGGTACTTTTACAGATCATCTACCATCTTACTTAGTGCGCTTGCTTTCTTTGTCCAACCCAAAGGAAATGGTTAAAGGTTCTTTCAAGAGTATTCTGAATATATTTCTTCATGACAACTACCTAGGATAAATAGGAAGGGAGGGCAGCCAAAACACTTTTAAGGAGTGTGACCCTTCCCCCATTAGAAAAGAATGAGTTAGACCAACAGTTAAGCTTTTCCTGTATTTTTATAACAATATCATCAAACTGGATTTTTCTAGTCCTTACTTTTTATAAAAAGGTTCCCAATTATTTTAAAGGAAGGGAAGTAGCGCAGAAGCTAATCAGAACAGTGATCCAGTGTTTGATATCAGGCTAACCCTTTAGCTGAAGACAACCTACCATTTTTGGGCATTGAGCTACATTCCAGAACAAGCTTGAAACTTTACAAAAATTGAACAAACAATCTGACTGCTGGCTTGGTAGCTTTTGCAAACACAATTACATCATCAGCAAAGGCTAGATGGTTAATAGCTATGCTGGATTTGTGACTATATAAAGAATAGGGAGGATTGGCCAACAGCTGATTAAAAAGCCTAGACAAATAATCAAAGGCAAGAATAAACATAGAGGGGGACAAAAGATCACCTTGATTAATACCTCTAGAAGCACTGAAAAAACCATGTGACATGCCATTAATGAAAAGGGAATGATAGTTATTAGATAAACACCTGTTAATCAAAGAGATCAAAAAGGCAAAAAAACCTCTAGCTATTAATCCCTCCTCAATAAAGCCCCAATGGATAGTATCATAATTTTTCTTGATATCAAGTTTGAAGATGACATTACCTCCTCTGCACTATTTAACCAAATCCAATACCAATTCTTGGGCCAAAAGAAAATTCTCCACAAAGCATATTCCTTCAATAAATGCTGATTGATTTTCACATATGAGATGGGATAAGTGAGTTGAATTCTATTAGAGATCACTTTAGTAATGATCTTGGACAGTACATTAGCTAGGTTGATAGGCCTAAAATTATCCCAATTTTGTTTAGAAGTGTTTTTGGGGATTAAAGTAATTGTGGAGAATTAAAAGTAGTTTGGGAGGTCCATAACCCTAAAGAAATCTGAAAATCTTCCAAAATATCACTTTTGATGATCTTCCATGCCTTTTTGTAGAAGTCTGCAGAAAAACCATCAGAACCAACAACATTGGAACTATCAATGAAAGCTAAGGCTGCCCAGACTTCCTCCTCATCAGATATAGAAGCAAGGTCAAGGTCCCTTGTATAATCCTTGCTAAGATTGAATAGTTCCTTCTGAATTGGAGATCTAGTGTATGGAGGCTGGGTAAAGAGATTTTGAAAAAAATTGATAGCACATGATGCAATTGAATCAACAAAATGAAGCCAAACCCTAGAGGAATCTTGAATTTAATGGATGGTGTTACATTTCCTCCTGTAATTGATACAAGCATGGAAGTATTTTTAGTTCCTGTCCCCCTCACAAATATTGACCTTTGCAGCCTTTTGAGCATGGAATTCCTCCTGCATAGAAATTGCATTCATTAAAGTTTCATTTGCCAGCAACAATTCATTTTCCAGGTCACGATTAGATTCCAATCTAGCCTCCAATTGAGCAACATATTTTTCATCCTCTTGGACCTTCAAATTGACAGCTCCCACCTCTAACCAATTCCAAGAAGAAAGATGTATGTCCATCTTTTTTTGAAGTAACAACAATTTAATCAAGGGATTTTGATGGTAACAGTCCTTCCACACCTGGGCCACTTCGTTAAGAAAATCATGGTGGGAGGACCACATATTAAAATATCTAAAGCTACATTTGTTTTTTGTGGGGGAGGCAGAAATGGAGATGAGTAGTAGCTTGTAGTCTGAGCCACTCATGTTAATGTGTTGAACATAAGTGTGTAAGAATTCCATCATCCATAAGGAATTGGCAAGCATTCTATCAAACCTTTCCTAGAGATAGCCTCTTCTGCAAGTGAACCTAGGACCATTGAAGCCCAGGTCAAATAAACCAGTCAAACTGATATTTTCATTGAAGCAGTTGGTCAGATTTATATCTGAAGGTCTTCCTCCAAGTTTTTCAGAAGATGCAAAAGTATAGTTGAAGTCTCCACCAACCATCCAAATAGAGTTGCAAGACATACTAATAGATTGAAGGATGCCCCATAACTCCCTTCTAGCAATAGCAGTATCCTAACATATATGAAAGTGGCCAATCCATCCTGACCGCCAATGTTGAACTTAATGTACAGAAATTGTGGATGATCCCATAGAATATCACAAAGAACCTCCTTCCTGCAAAGCATCTAGATTTTATTATTGAGATTTGAGAATTTAGTAAAGCCAGAAAACTTCTTTAGGATTTATGAGAGTTTTTGGAAACCATGGGCTCCAACATAACCAAGATCCAGAATTTGTACATCCTATTAAGGGCAAGGATTTTGTTAGGCGATTTAGGATGTGCCAATCCCCTAACATTCCAGCAAAGAAAGTGCATCATCCAATAGAGATGGATTCCCCCTTCTTCTAGTTCTTGCCATAGCTTCCTTACTTCCTTGATGAGAGTTTCTTTCCTTAAGAAAATCAGCACCTTCCTGCAAGTTTTTTAATTCCAAGATTCTTTTCTTCTTTTTTCTAGATTTTTGAACTTGCCATTCATATTCCATATCATTATTCAGTTGTAAGACTAAGTTATCATCCACAGGATGACCCAATTGATCCAAACCTCAAATATCCTGATGATCATCAGAGACTTGCAAACCTGGAGAAAGTGATTTCTTTTTCCTTAGCTTCAAAAACCCTTCCGGTAACCAGCTCACAATCAGGTTCTTGAACAACTGGGTTAGACCCAGAAGAAGGCCCTGCCTCAAAATTGAGTGGAGACTTCCCCAGAGATTCCCTAGTAATATGTGTTTGATGGTTAACATTAGTAGCCTCAGCCCCCAAACAAACATTCAAAACTTACTGAAACTACTCTGCGGAGTTCATCACAGCTGTAGTGGGGGCAAAAGGAGTGTTATCTGCCTTTTTCTTGAGGTGGGGATGTAGTCTGAAGCATCTCACATCAGAGTGCCCAAAAATTTTTTAGTCATGATAGTAATAAGGTTTCTGTTCAGCTATGATCTTCTGTCAATAGCCATTAGGCTCAGTGCCTAACCAAATTTCATCAACATCAGGGAGGGTAGTGTCCCTTTCCATCAGAATTCTTGTTACAAAAGGTCTTGATAAGTTAAAAGTAGGGACAACCAATTTCAGAGGCCTACCCAAAGCTTGCCCAGTGTTAAAGAGGACTTTGTGGTTGAAGAAGTGAAGCTTGGGCCCTGGAATTTTAAACCAAAAAGGTACAATAGGAAGTTCTTTGCTAGGATCAAACTAAGTGGACCACTTGAGGATCTTCATTGTAATCCCTTCAATCTGTAAAAGCTGCTTAGAGAATAGATAGTCTTCCTCCTTGGATAAATTAATCAAAATATGCCTTCCATATAAAAGTCCCACTCTCCAAGTGCCATTAAGTTTAATTCTGTCAATTTTTGAATGGCTTCCATTTTAGGATGCCCCAACTGAAACTTTCCTATGAGAGTGAACTTGTAAACCTCAGTCAGCCCCTGAAGATCCTCCTAAGAATAAAAAATAGCCATCTTCCCTCCTTTCCTGCTTAATAGCTTAATAATGGGGTTTGCCCCTTCATGATAAGCCTGTGGAAAAACTAGGTCATCATAATTTTTAATAGTATCAAAGCTTTTTCCTACAATGTCAGTAGATGTAGCCTTTGTCCATTGGATTTTAGTGGCCAAATTGATGTTATTTAGCTCAGCCATCATATTACAATTCAATGGAACAGTAAATGTTTGAAAAATAGGTCATTCGGGAAAGAAGAAAATGAGAAAACCAGCAGCCACCAGCAAGAAAAAACTGAGGAAAGCACTTGGAGAAAAGAGACCACCAAGACCCCAACCTCAGCCATCCCATGGAAACCCTAGCAGAGCAACAAAAAGCACAACCAACATCTTATATATATATATATATATATA
>JXCR01144240.1:226704-257288 GCA_002079205.1 Phalaenopsis hybrid cultivar | reverse complement strand
TATATATATATATATATATATATATATATATATAATGAGCTGATTAGGACTTAATTTTAAAATGGACGTAGGACTTAGTAAAAGATCATTAAATCCAATGGTATAGAGACTCAGGTTACTCAAGATTGATTTGTATCTTCACCTTTGATTTGGTAACCTAAGTCAGTGCTAAGCTAACACTAATTTTTCTTTTTCCCAATAAACATAGTTAGTGTTTTAAGCATTCAATCATCTTTGTTAATGGTTAAGTAATATTTTTAGTTAATTATAATTAACCAATGAATCCTTGGATTGGGACTACGGTCTTAGATATGACTTTTGCATAACTAAACCTTAAAAAATGTAAGCTTTTGTAGTTAATTAAAAAATTTGGATCACTTAATCAAATTTGTCTGATAATTTTTTTAATACATTATGTTAGAAAGAAATCTAATTGAGGTCATTGACCTTTAAATCATCTTAATTAGATCCTTAATAGTAAATTAAATAAAAAAAATCTTTTTTGCCTTAAAGGAGCCAAAGCCTCAAAGTGGCCAAATTTCTTGAACGTAGTGCTTTAAACTAATCCAATAAGTTAATCATCGATGAGTCATGCTCTATTGGATTTTAATTTAGCTAACTAACTCATTTTGCCCAAATTGATGTATTTAACACCCTTAAGCTAGTTTGAATCATTTGATCTAATTGGTCTAATCAACGTTTAGAACCTACTTTAGTTGATTAAAATCAATTGAGTTAGCCTTGACTAACCCTTATAGCATTCAAGTCAATTTTCCCAAATTATCTTACTTGGATCTTTTAGAATAAATTGATTGGAATAACTTAATTTTTTTAATAAAATTTTTTTAATTAATATTGGTCCACTATGTATGAGATATACATAACCACCCTTTAGTTGAGATAGATAAACTTAGCCTAATTAAGCCAGTATGGGACCTACTTAGCCTAATTATCTTTGAACTCAAATATTGATCACATTACTTTGAATCAAAGCATGTGAAAAATTTGATGCATTTTTGAGCCAATTTAAATCTTAGTTTGGCATAAGTGGTTTAATTAGTCCAATTGCCTTTAGATAAACCCACATTTATCACTTTTAGGAAAAACACATTTTCTGTCTAAGTAGTCTCTTAGATTTTTTTTTGCTCGCAGATTGATGACAAATTAATGATTACCATAATATTCTCATTAAAAAATGCATTTTGATCATCAGAACAACAACCTCAAATAAATCATGATTAAATATAAATGGAGCAATCACCTGCATAATTCTAGCTAAAACATCCAATGTTAAACCTATTACAGGTTAAGATATCCATTGTGAAGCTAAGATAAAAAAATTGGTAGAATAATAATGGATATGTACAAAAAAAAATAAAACAACTGGATTTTTTACCATTTTAGGAGCACAAGGAAGAATGGATTGATGTTTCTATCAGTTCAATGACTTAGTATCATCATTTCTGATGGGCTATCTATCAGAAGTCCACAAAAAATCTATAAGTAAAAAATATATAAAAAACCTTACTAAATTTTATTTCTACACCTACAATCACAACATAAAATACATCATAACTATATACATTAGGTATCAGAATAATAAAAATATTGTATATATATACAGTCATAATAAATATTTCAATAAATATGATTAATGAATGATACATATAAATAATATCCAGTAATTAAGTACGTCTAAAAAATAATTAATTACATCTCATGATCCAATAAAAATAATAGTATAAAGGACAAAATAATGAGGACAAACTACAATCAATCTTCTCATCTTTTTCATCCTCCACCTTGTCTTTCTCCAATATCGACTACCACCCTCTTTGGTACACTTTACATTGTATCTACTCCATCCATGCCTCCATCTTAACAAGTCGAGCTTCTTGTCCATAGTAAAAGACATGACATGAATTTTGATGAGTTTACTGATAGAAATGGTGCTCTTAACAAAGAAAGAAGGTCATGCAACATATGCAAGCTTCTATGATCATAGCCCATAAATACTTCTTTTCTTATTATCTCCAATTGTATCACTCCAAATGTTAAAATGTGAATGTTTAGACTGGTGATATTTATCAGGTGATGGTGGTCTAAAAATAATAGCCATTGATTGTGATTTAGCCATTATGGTAGCAACTTGGTCTTAGAATTATAATGGTGATCTATATATGTCACCGGGTGATGGTGATTTGATGATGGTGGTGAAGGAGAGCAATTGTGGTATGGTGATAACAGAGGGGTCAATTGGGTGGCAGTAGTCCACTGATGGTGATTAAAATTATAGAACTTTCTAACACTAGTGTAGGCAATAACTTTTATCCTTTGCTAAATTAAATCATTATATATTCTGAATAATGATAGTTATTGTTAAATGATTATAGCCGAGCAGTAGAGACGGTTATGCAAACTACATTTAGGTGACCATGGAAGACTAATAGGTGAGCGACAAACATAAAAAATGGTACACAAGAAGCATGGTGGCTATAATGTGATAGAAGTTTGAAAGAAGTCCAAAATAGATATTAATTTGAAAAATATGAGGTTTTTATTTTAGCATCTTACTTGATAAAATCAGCTTCTTTGAAAGAGGTCAAACAAAATCCATGATGAGTGTGTTATTAATTTGAGGTTGTTTACCAGAGTGTTACTTAAAAACATTAGGATGTATAAAATAGTTCAAAGTATCTTTCACTTATTTGTGGCTAGTCATTAAAGTGTTACTCAATGACACTAATATATGCAAAAGAGATCTTAGAAAATCTGCCTACGATGTCTGATCTATCTGAGATTGCTAGTTGGAGTGTTAATCTACAATATTAGCCGATTTGGGGTTGTAATAAAATTATCAAGAATTTTTTTATCTATCTAAGGTTATTTTTCAGAGTGTTATTCAATGAGGTTAAAATGTATGAATGAAGTTGATAAAATACACCAAGAATTTATTACTTATCCAATTTTTTCAGTTGGAGTGTTACTTGGCAATGTTAACATGGATAGAAGAAAATGAATAAAATCCTTTGTGGGATTGATTATAACCTAATTGGCAAAGAAAAACTATTTAGTGGATCTTAAATTAAAGATAAAATTAACTAGATTTAGAGTGTTGCTGCCCTTATGGCTGCTTCCTTGTATAGTCAGCAAAAGTCCAACTAGGGGGGTACAACTTGAAATATATTGGTAGAATATTTTGTATTTATGAGATGACTTCAGAGAGATAAGATTAGTATTTTGATAATTTATCTAGATTTGGTCATTTCTAAGATGTGGACTTCAAGGGCCTTTCAAATTTATAGTGAAAGTTTACCCAATCTAGAAATGGTTCTAATAAACTTGATGTCTAAATGGAAGGCGAAAAAACTTTCCAACCATAATCATATCCAAGACATTGACGTGAATGATTTTTTGAGACTGTGGCGAAGGTAACCCCCATCTTAAAATCAGTTATAATTGGATCTGGGAGATTGAAGCCCATTAATAAAAGGTGTTGGAGAACTATCTCTAGTAAGGTTAAAGACCCTTAAATATTACAGTGAGTCAAGAAATGATTATTGCCTTTCAAATATAACTCTTCATTCCTCATCGTAGATTATATTATAAAGAGAATTGACAAGATGGGATTGTGTTGAATATGTTTTTAGCATTAAAGAGTTATAAGCAAGCTAGCCTGTATAAGATTTATTCAAAGGACTAGCAATATAAAAGAGATTGGGGTCTTGGCCTAGAACATTAAAATTCTGTTATTATGGGAATAGAGTGATACACCAAAAATATATGCATTTTTTAGACTTATATTTTATACTTATTTTTGGTGATATTGCACCTTAATGGAAGATATTTTCATGTTTTCTTGCAGGTTGTTGATTTTTAAGACTTAAAGCAAAAATGAAGCAAATGATGGAATTTGGAGTTCAAATGAAATTTTTGAAGTACTCAACACCGACCGAGCCAAGGGCAGCACTGACGACGCATAACAACAGAACACCTGAAATTCTTACTTAATACCGATGGTGCCAGAACTAGTGCCAACAACACCAAAGGCGGTTCAGCCACCGTTTCTAGAAGGTTTGATGCATTTGGAAGATTTTTGAATTGTTTTTGGAGGAACCTCTTGGAGAACTGACCTTGCGCTTTATATGGGGCTGAAATTCATCAGAAAAGTGACTTTTTTTCGCTTTAAGACATTCCTCCACGCTCCATTTTTTCCATTCTTCGTAATCCATCTTCATTCCACCACATATTGGAGTCCATTACTGATTTTTATTTTATAGTTTAGAGTTTGTGTGGAGATATTTAGTGTGAAACTTTCTGTAAAAGTGTTGGAGAAGGAGAAAAGTGAGAGATATATTCTTCCTGCACTTCTAAGGAAAGGCTACAAGGGATTTGCTTTGAGAGAGAGTTTCAGAGAAGTTTTGTTTATTTATTGGTGTTGTATGAAATTTCTTTTATATATGAAATTTGTGTTTTGTTGTGTCTTTCTTATGAAATCTGAGTAGTTCACTCTATCTTTCTCCCTACTCTCATATGGTGAAATGAAGAGATAATATGATGTGTCAATATTAAAATATAAAATAAATTGTGATGGTTTTTCAACTCCAAACTTACTTTACATTTTGATATGGTCAATAGAATTATTAAAATATGTTGTGAATCATATGATCCAGGAAATGGAGTACGAGTTCTACAACAGAGTGAGGATCATATTTGATTTCATGAAGGAGAAATTTGTTCATGGAATTAAGTGCAAATAAATAGGGAAATATTCTTTGTTGGGTGTAGAATTGGAGAATCTTTAGGGAGACAGACTAAAATCCCTAATTCGTTCTGAGTGTTTAAAAACTAAAGCGAGAGTTAGCTTTCAGGTGAAGGGAAGTGGGAACCAGTATCCTCCTAGCCTAGCCACAAATTTAGGGACTAAACCTAGGATTAGCCAATGATTTTCTATGCATTGTATCAGGGTAGAGAATTATAATTGATCCTATTTGGCACAATACATATTCTAAACATTTATCTCATCTCATTTCACCATAACCTCATTGTAGTGAGAATGATGCTTTTTCACATAAGAAATATTCATTACATAAACATAGTTAGTAGAATAGTATTTACTTTTTAAACTTTGCATTTTTGTTTTGCTAATAGTTAAGTACTTTAATTTTGATAACATCTCAACATTCGAAATTAGTGACAGTGATTTTGTTTGATTTTCTATAAATTTCCTAGTAAAACTTATAATTGTCAATTTACACCTTCCCTGTGGGATCGATATTTGGGGCTTAAATAGAAAGTCATTTTTTACTTGATAATAATTTGTATACTTGCATAGAATCCCATTGTTAATTGTCTATAATTATATATATTTTACATAACTTACTTTTCATATAAGGATTAAGGTTTTGGCGCTGTAGTGGTGTCAACTTCATAAATCCTTACATATAAAAAAATTGGGATCATGGGGTCCATACAAATATTCTCAAGTGAGACATTCTTCATTGATGGTTAATATATGTGCATTTAAGCTCCATTTATTTGTGAAAGTATCAGTTGTCAAAATACTCATAAAAGCTAAAGAATTAAATTCTTGGACTCCTCCATCCTATGCACTCAACCTCCCAAATAGAAACTTGAAGCATCTTTGTTGACATAATAGTTCTTATTGAGGACAGAAAAAGAAAAAGGTTGGTTTCTCCAGAATATAAAGTTGTCCATTTGAAGGGTGAGCATTGAAGGAAGAGACCCCATTATTGTCAATATTATGTTTATTGTCCATTTAATGATTGTCTTAGATTTTACAAAAATGGGAGTGATTTTTGACGCTTGTTGTTAAACCGTTGCATGCTCATAAATTTATACTAGTAGAATGATATATTAACTTTTGTGTTCTTTATGAAGATCCGACACATACACAATTAAACAAATTTCACAGAAAAGACATAAATTTTTTTTATCTGAAAGACCCTAAAAGGTAGCCAAAAGCAATATTAAAATTTTTCACTATGTCGATGTAGGTTACAAGACTTCATCGACTCTTGACTAGTCAAAAACAATATTAGAAGAGTGAGAGTTATTAATGTGACTTAAGCTATAGTGGTGGAATATGTTGGGGAAGTGGTGATGACCTGATTGTTATGAAGGGAGAGCTGAGATAGAGGTCAAATGCTAAGTATGATGGAGTCATCGATAACGATCGTGGCCTAGCCGCGGCAATGATGACAGTCGGGTATCAAAGGTCCAGTTGTGGCAAAGACAATCAGATGACAGTGGTCTTAGTGTTGACTGTGGTCCGACAGCGGTCTTAGTGTTGACTGTGGTCCGACAGTGGCAGCAACTCAACGATGATGAACGGGTAGTGATGATCTAGCAGTGGCTGCAATCAGATGTCTGTTGTCCGGTGACAACAACTGTCAGTTAGTGGTGGCAACGATCAGATGGCGATGCTTGGGAAACATTGGTCTGGCGATTGTGTTGGCTTGACGATAGTGGCAAGAAAAATTGTGCTCTAAATGGCCGATGTTAATCAGACAAGAGTGTTTCAACAATGGCGGTGGCTCGACGGTGATGGTCGAGTAAGGGGGGTTCGACATTGGCGACAATCAGATGGTGGGGTTTAGGTAATGGTGTTCTTGTGGGAGCAGTGGCTTGAGGGCAATGACCAGACAACGATGGCCTAGCGGTGGCTTGAAGATGGTGGTCCGACATAAGCATCTGGTCGTGGGGTGATTCAGCGGTTATGGAGCTCAGAAACTCTTAAGAGCTTGGAGTTCCTTCAGCTTTCTCCTTCAGATCCAGACTCCACTCTCATGAAGAGAGTGATGATATGTTTATAGATTTTGTGAGTGATATCATCTGTCAATATCACATGAATCTGGACCACTCTATCAGATAACCCAGAACAATTTAAATGATCGGATATAATTATATGAGCATTTAAGTTTCTAATGATGTTAGAAATAAGTGAAATTGGGCTCGTTTTATTCATCTCATCAAGACACTCAATTAGACAATAAAATTGTTAATTTGAAGATCAATTGGTTCCCAAAAATATATCTTCATGCAACTTATTATGCTTTAAGTGCATAATTCAGGCTCATTGGGAATCAAATTGAATCATTTTTTATGTCATTTGGTTCATCTCACTAAGTACTTAAGACGTACGTAGCGCTGCATACGTCCAGGGGTTATTCAGGGGGTACAAGGGGATTATATCGTGGTTATACCCTGTTGTAACCCCCCTGTAACCTCTTTGTAAACTACCTATAATCTACAAATGAGTTCCGTGCTTCTGTAATTTCATGGGTACAAATAAGTTACACGGGGGTTACAAGGGAGTTACACGGAGGATACATGGGGGTATAACCAGAATATAACCCACCTATACCCCCTGAATAACCCCTGACGTACGCAGCGCTGCGTACATCTTATGTACGCAAATATTTTCCCTCACTAAGGCGCTTCATTTATAAAATAAATTGGAGTGTTGGTATTTCTAATCAAAATTTTAAGTCTTCCAAATAAAATGTGCATTAAGATTTGTGCGAATAAAATGCTTTTTAGGGGCTATTCAATGATTTATGCATTAAAATGAAATACATTTAATTAAAATAGATTATATTATAGTATTTTTAATGATTAAATAATACATTAGATATTTTAAAAGTTGTGAGCGTACACACGTGTGTTTTGTGTGTGTGTATAAGAGAGAGAAAGAGAGTGGTGTATTTGAATTTCCAATCCATAATTATAAGGAAAAATTTCAATATAAAGATAAACGTAAAAAAGGCTCTTTATGCGAGATGAAAACTTGAGTCAATATAATGACGTGGTTTTTTTATGTATTTATTTATTTTTGGCATTCAACCAAATTTAATTAGAAGCACGCACACGGCTTATGCCATGTCCTAAACATACAGCCTTCTATTTGATAGCTTAAACTCTCTCGTATCCCTCAGAGTTGACTTTCAACATGTTAGATTACTGAGCCAATTCTTCGTTTACACGCACCATGACTGCTCACGCTCGCTCCCAAAAAACCGGATCCGTAATCGGACGGCTCCAAGACCCCCCAAATCGAAAACGACGATAAATTTCTGGGCAGGCTCGATGATCGATATGTCATATGATATGTCAAACATCGCGAGATCAGACAATCGAAAACGACGACTGAGATCGTTTTCAGAACTCTGTATCACAAATTTCTTGGCCCAACCATTACTTGTCCTTCCACTGCTTAGTCAGTCTGTCTTCTACTGTCTTTAGAGATTAAAACAAGATTCCCATCTGTAGCGCCGTAGGTCGTCCGTAGATCGTTAGATAATCTCGAACCGTAACTATCGAGGTCGGAATATCACCGGCAGAAGCGCGCTTCTGCCGCCGAATGAGGCCAAAAAGGCCGATCGAGACATCACGGAACGCTTCGGCCCCGCCGAAAGCGACTTCTCCTCGCCATCGGATGGAACAGGGCAGCTATATTGAGTGCTAGATGATGAGATGGTATTGGTATTGCTACTTTCGTATCTTATAAAAATGCACTTTTTCTTATGTGTTTGACTCGTTCAATTTACATGATGTTTTTTGTTTTATTTTTCTGTTTTGAGAGCGAGTGAGAGTTAAAGGGATTGATGATGATACAATCATTAAAAAACGATTGCTTGAATGACAGTCGATGTCATTTTCTCCGTCATGATTGTAATTCAACTGCTGCACGAAAATTGAACCTGATTATAAATGGAGGACACATCACGTATTTTGTTAAGCTTCTGACTTAACAAGCAAAGAATGCTTGAAATGTAAAATACAAAAATGTTTAGTTCTCTCAAAAAATTAGCTATAATTACAATTATATACATTAGAAAAGCGATTGGACCAATCTCAAGGAGCTTCAACAGATCATGCAAAGGTGGCATAAAATGATAGAGCTATCAAGCATCATTTCAGCTGGTCAAATCATGAGCCGGCCGAAAGAAAGTTTGTCCGAACCAAGGAATGCCACAGGCCTAAAACGACGACAACTTAACCAGTGCAAGGGCATTCACAAGATTAACTATCTCTTAGCAAAACTCTCACGAGCCCTTCTATGAAGATCTATCAACCGAAGAAAGGTTGCCTAGCAAATTACTCTAATGCACTCTTTATCTAATGCAATAATTCTTTCTGNTTCACAAGATTAACTATCTCTTAGCAAAACTCTCACGAGCCCTTCTATGAAGATCTATCAACCGAAGAAAGGCTGCCTAGCAAATTACTCTAATGCACTCTTTATCTAATGCAATAATTCTTTCTAAGAACAATGAGTCATCACGATGGATTCCCTAAAAAAGTCGACCAAAAAGCTGTCAGTCGACCAAATGAATTTTAGTTGATGAATACCAAAATACCAAGTCAAGCAATTACGAATATAAAATGTTGTCACGGGCAGTTACAATTATGGAAGGACGTCAACTGCGATTATTTGATTAAAAACAAAACACTGTTAGTTATAAATATGTAAAGTTCTAATGCCTAATAAACTTATTATAGCATTCTCATTAAGTGAGGGAGAATCATTTAATTTACTGGATGTCCCCTAAAATCTATAAATAATAGGGTTATTTCCATAGGAATGATTACTTTATTTATTTCGAAAGAATTAACACAGCTTCTGAGTTACTCATTCTTCTCTTTCTCCTATTTTCCTCATTCCTCTCATTCAATCAATTTCCTATTTTTCCTCATTCCTCTCATTCGACCAATTTTCTAGACATTTTGGAGAACACATCACGTATTTTCTCAAGCTTCTGAATTAACAAGTGAACAATGCTTGAAATGTAAAATATAAAAAAGTTTAGTTATCTCTAATAAAATTAGCTATAAAGTAAATGATATTCATTGGAAATGTCATTTCACCAATCTCAAGGAGAGTCAATTGATCACGTGAAGAAAGCAACAAATGATAGAGCTATGAAGCATCATTTAGGTCAGTCGAATCAAGGGCTGATCAAATGAAAGTTCATTTGAACCAAGGAACGCCACAGACCTAAACCGACGGCAACTTAACTAGTACAAGGGCATTCACAAGATCAACGATCTTTTAGCAAAAGTCTAACATGCCCTTCTATGAAAATTTATCAACCGAAGGAATGATGTCTAGCATATTACAGTGATGCACCCTCTATATGAAGAAAGAATTCTTTATGAGAACAATGAACTTTCATGATGGATTTCCTCAAAAAGTCGACCGAAGAACTGTCAGTCGACCGAATGACTTTTAGTCGATGAAAGCCAAAAGACCAAGTCAAGCATTTATGAATATGAAATGGTGTCAGGGGTAGTTATAAATATGGAAAGATTTTAACAGCGATTACTAGATTCAAGAAAGGTCAAAGTCAGTTATAAATGCGTAAAGTTCTAATGACTCAAAAATTTGTTATAGTGTTCCCATTAAGTGAAGGGCAATCATTTACTTTACTGGATCTACTCTATAATCTATAAAAAAAATGGTCATTTTCATTGGAAAGACTATTCAATCAATTCCGAAAGAATATCACTACTTTTAACTAACTTATTCTTCTACTTCTCATATTTTCCCTCATTACTCTCATTCGACCATTTCTCTTATCCTTAGGCATAATCTAAAAAACATTTTGAGATTCAACAAATCTATATATAAAATAGGCCTATGATTTGATTTATAGAATGTCACATTTTCAGGAAGACCATTTATTATAGGACCGGCAAAAGCATCATCTATACAATAACCCTTAATTAAATTAAAAATACAAATTCATTTTACTTATTCAATGTAAAATCAATTTGACTTTAGGCTCAATATCAAACAAAGATTAGAATTTTGATTATTTTAAGTTTCTTATAATAAAAATAAGGGCATTTAACTTAATTTTAAGTTATTTCTGATTTTTAAGTCTAATATAATGCCCTAAAATAAATCACAATAGTAATATTTGAAATAAAGTCTTAATAAAAAAAAAGAATAATATTAAAAAAGAAAATTAAAAGCTTATATAGTACTAATATTCTTACAAATTGGCACACAGATAATGGGTCATGATATATTGCCCTCTATGTAAAATGTAATTTTATTTTATGCTTAACCATGATTTTTTAGAAATTATTTTCCTTAAAATCTTGACTATTGACTAATCCACATGACATATTAACTTAAAAATAATTAATCCACTTTTAAAATTTTTCGTCATTTTCTTAAAATCTAAATCAACAAAACTTACTCATCTTATTCGTATTCGAAATAAGTTTTAATTACACAAGAACAAGTTCAAAAATAAAAATATAACATATTTTAATTTTTTTTTTAAATATTACCATTATATTTTTTCTTACAAAAAAATAAAAAAATATTTTATGTCATGTCGCATATTTGTCAGAATGGAACTTTAGATGGTAGGTATACATATGAATTAATAGGTATGTATGTAGATCTTTATGTTCTTACAAAGTGTCCCACAGGCATTACATGGCCACTTAATACCCTTCTATAACATGCAAGTTTATTTAAAAATAATATCATATACAGTATTTATGCTCCAACAGAAGGGCGCACATGTTCTGCCTCCCCATTTATTATCCTCTACTTTAACATTCAATTTTATTTAAAATTCTCAGAAATTAATTTCCTTAAAATTTATGCTCGTGACCAGTCTACATGATATGTTCACTCCGCTTTCTTTCCATTGCATTGAAGAAAAGAACAAAACACGCAATTAAAGTCAAAAGAGCAGCATAATGAATTAGCCAACATGGACTCGAAGAGGGGGTCCGACGAACTATTACAAATTCTGCAACAATTAAATGCACCAATAATTTTGCCATGAGTAATTTCAAAGGTCAACTTGCTTGGATCTGCTGTTTTGTTTGCCGCGCCATCCCGACGTATTGTTTGGGGCCATGCGGTGGGTCCCAAGTAAAAGCCGGTTCAATGCTTCAGGGAACAAAGGCTATGTGTGGACTCTCTCAACATCTACATCTTTGTGAATTGTGATTCAAACCTAAAATTTTAGGATTTATTTAAAATCAATTTTATTTTTGTTATGTTTTTATTACTTTTTTCTTTAAAATAATTGTTTAGTGTATTATCATTATTCTTGTCCCTAAAACACAGTTAAAATAAAGTCTAAGTGTTTTGAGTGTTTTAAATACAATCATACTCTAATGAAGTAGTCAAACATATTTTATTTAAAATTAAAATATAAATAAAGCAAAATAAAAAATAGAGGATAAAAGCCAGAAAAAAACAAAAGTTATCACAAACGGGACTTTAATAACTTTCAAAATCTAAATTGGTGGTGTTGTCTTGTGGATCATGCCCAATGAATTGAGCGCCGACCGAATGAAGGAAAGGGAAATAGGGCACAAGTAAGACTTAGTTTTTAATCAATTTTTAGGATACCACCCGGTAAAAATGATCATTCTATTTATGACTCTTTGGTAAGGTATCACAAATTACATAATTGTCCCTTAAGAAATGGGCAGGTGAGGAGGTTCGAACAACTGATAAGAGCAAAATAGATGATAAGAAAATGGTTGATGCCAAAAGGCCAGTCAAAGCGACAAAACCAGCTAAGCACTCTACCATGAAGATGTCCCAGATGGAAGACATTGGGTTGGGAATCATCAAATTCCGCAACACTCCTTGAGGTTCTAGGAAAGAAAGGCTGACAGGTATTGGCTCCTGCACTCCCTCGTTAGCGTCCAACCCAACCACCATGTAAAGGGGGAGAACTCTCTGCGATGACCGCACAAGTTCCACCACAAGATTTTACACAACTTCCCCCTCCGACTCAGAAGACTGCTCACGCTGATGCCCCAACCTCGGGTAAATAATCCTCTACACCATTTTGCTAATGAAGCTATGTCAAACAAAGCTCCAACGACAAAAGTTTTTCCTCCTCCATCGTTGAATAAAGAGAATCTCCACGTTGGTATGCCCCTTCTCATCGCAAACAGCTTCCATATTTTTGACGCATGATTGATAACTTAGCCTTTCCTTTTCATCAATTTTTCAAGTCATCATTGTAACAAAGACTTAATTACTGCAAAGGAAATAATGGATATCATTGAATGTTGACACATACAAACAGCACACCAACTTAAACTAGAGGATCTAGCAGCTGAGGGGTGTTCACTCCATTGCCTCTTCTGATCCTAACACTCCTTTTAGTCTATCTAGAGATGGATAATAAAAAATCAAAGGGAATTTCATGAGTCATTAGTCTGTTGTATAGTCGAGATGTGGATTCCCTTGCTCGAGTTGCAAATCTCCAGCTGGAAGCCACCGTATCGAACTTACGGGACAAGTTGGCAGTTGTGTACATAGACATGGAGACTCTTCGGGTCCAAGTCATGGAAATAAAGGTTCTTCAGACGAAGGTTGTAGATATGCAGCTCTATGGGCCCAAGTTAGAGACATAGAAGTTCTTTGGGCCAAAGTGGCTGATATGGATGTTCTCCAAGCTCATTTTCCAAATGTGAAGGTTTTTCAAGCCAAGATTGTTGATATGGAAGTTCTCACGACCAAGAAAGAGGGCATAGAAACTATCTGAGCCGAGGTTGAAATTCTAAAAGATGAACTGGCCAAATTTTGAGTCATTAGTTTGATCTCTCACGGATGCATTGAGGAATAGAAGATGGAGAAATATAATTTTGGTGGTTGTGTGTTGTGCACGAGCTTGATGAACTAGGGATTAGTTCTGTCTGAAGTTGTTGAACTCATTTTTTATTGAGGTCTAGTCTTTCCTCCTTAGTAACCTAGGGTATAGTCATAGGACTTTCCTGTTGAATATTCTTAGAGGACTAGAAAAGTAACCCTCACCATTAGAAACTCTAAACTCTTCTTTGCTCAATTTGTAGTTTGATATATTGTTCCTAACCTTTAGCACTTAGTAGGTGGGGTCAATGTGGGGGAGGTCAAGGGGAGTCCCCATAGGATTACTTGGTCTTAGGGATAACCCTAGGTGGTGTGGCCTTGGTCATTCTCACACACACACTTTCAAATTATACTTCCACTCACATCCTTAAACCCAAACATACTTAACTTTGTTCCCTTAATCGTTTGGGAGACTCATGTTGATGGTCCCCTAAGCCACTAGCCCTAGGCTAGGGTTTAGCTAAGACCAGCGCATGGAGGACCCAAAATAAGGAATTCTATTTGTCCATGGCTAAAGTAGGGTGGTTAACACGCCAACTTTACCAAAATTACCGACTTAGCCTTTTGCCCCCAAATCTATCAAAATTACAAAATTACCGTTCGAACCCCAAAATTGACCAAAATTCCCAAAATTACCCAAAATATATAAATTTTTCTAAAAATCATTTCAAACCATTTGAATCCACCCAAATTGTCTAAAACAGCCCAAAATTTTTAAAATTACAAAATACCCTTCATTTTGTAAAATTACAAAAATGCCCCTCGTAAACCAAATTGTCCAAAAACCTTTAAAATCATTTCAAATGTCCTCAAAACCAATTTTGACCACTTCATTCAGCTCAATTTGACCAATTTGACCTATTTTGACCAAAAGCCCCAAATTGTCTTTAAAGGCCCAATCACCCTTATTCACCCCCAATGTCCACCAATTTGATCCCAATCTTGCCCAATTTTAATTCTAAACTCAAAATCATCATGTATAAGCTTGATTGAAACCAAATCCAAGCCCAATTGACCCACATTTGAATCGAATTTCAACCCAAATAAAAAAAGCCCCAATTTTGACCACATGGCCGAAGTCCATTACATGATCAAATAATTCCCCAAAATTAATGTTCAAATCCCTTCATGAAGTTCCCTTGAACCAAATTGAGTCACAAATTGACCCACATTTTAGTCCAATTTCAACCCAAATCAAAGCCCCCAATGTTGCCCCAAATTAGCCATGTCCCCAAATTCCACCAAATTAAACTCCATAACCCTAAAATTATCCAATTGATATCCAAAACTCTTCATGACAATACTTAGGACCAATTTAATCCATCAATTTAGTCATAACAAACTCTAGCCCAACTCAAAGCCAAGTCTAACCTAGCATCCCCAAAATTGACCATGAGTTGAAATCCTTGAAATTGAACTTCGAAATCAATTCAAAATTACTCCACACCTTTTATAAACTATTTATGACAATTATCCACATCACTTTGATCAATTAATTGAGCACAATGTCATGACTAGCCCAACCTTAACCCAACTTCAAGTTAAAATGCCAAAAATTGAATCCATGCACCAAAGTTGACCAAACCAAACCAAACCAAATTGAGCAAACTAAAGCCACTACAACAACCCTTTGGACTCTAGTGATCAGGCTAGACCCCCCTAGCCCACCCTACATGAGCTATGGAACAATGATCCTTGATTTAAGGGATCTCATCCTTTTTTGGACTAAACCAAAATAACTTGGCCATCATCACTTGTCATTAGGAGTTAACTACCATTAGCCACCCCTTGGCCTCCCTGAGCCCAGTAGTGACTAAACCTTGGCAGCCACTAGAAACAGCCAGCCCAAGAGAGCCCTAAGTGGCCAAAAACAAAAGTTATACTTCTTTGAGTTAGTGAAATCCCATCGATCATTGGAGTTTTTCTTCTCTCCACCACAGCAAGCACATGCACCCATTGTCATGCTCTGAGCTCCACCAAGCAGCCATAGCTATAAATGGAGCCCTTCATGGCTAAAGGAGAGAGCGTCTAAAACTTATGGAAAACTCTGCCAAAATCTTACCCGAGCTTCTCCAAACTTCCTTAAGTGCAACTCCTCTGCTCTTAGCCACCCACAACGACCACTTAGGGCCAGTTCACCACTGAAATTTGCCCTAAAACAAGGACACTTTCTGTCACAGCTCCACAATGCACGAAAATTCAAATTGACTTGCTCCTCACCATCCCCTCAGCAAACAAAAGAAGATCCTTCACAAAAGGCCCATCATAGAGAGCCTCTAGCATAGCCTTAGACCAGCACTTGAAAAATAGCTTTGATCAAAATCATACCTAGACATTTCACCACAACACAAGAGCTCATTTAACAATTCTTTGGACTCCTCAGAAGCTTCTCCAACCATCTAATTGAGGCCTCACCTCTCAGAAAAAGGTATTGAACTCTCTCCTCAAACTGAGCTTAATTTGAGTCTCCATGCGTATAGACTGTATTTCATACTGTATAAACCATATGGATGTGTTCGTCTTGAGTAGATGAAGGTGTAGGAACAAACCCATATGAATTGGTTGAGTATCGAGAGAGATCTTAAGGTTTGAAGTTGAATGACTCTCGAATTAGGGAGATTGGGGACGATGAATGAATGTCGTCCGTTTTCACGTTTATTCGAAGGACCGATGTGGTGGAGTCGGATGAGGAGGCGGTAAGCGAACCGCGGGACACATGGCGCTGAGGTGGCTAGCGATGACATATGGTGGAGTGCCGTGTGGGTTTTCAGAGCCGCCGTAGGGTGAGCTGGATAAGTAAATAAATAAGGATTTTCTGAATTATTTAAATTTCAGAACTTTAAAAATTCATAACTTTGCATAGAAAAATTATAACAATAAAATAAAATTTTCCTCTTACTCACTGAACAAAGGAGAATAATGTGGAACAACAATAATAATTATTTGTTGACTCTCTTATTTTTAATTAATTAAATGGTCTCTATGATTTTTAATTTATTTTGATTAAATATTGCTCACCGTGGCTTGAGATTTTTATGGTTTGTTTCTAATGACAGAGGAGATGTTCTCTAATTTTTCCAAAGTCAGATAGCATCTCTATGCTTTTAATCCTAATTTTTTTAGCTTGGATGGCTATTTTTGTTTAAATTAATTAATTAAATTAAAATACCACTTGGAAAATTATGGGATAATATTTAATAGATCCCATATAGTCAGAGAAGCTTAGGGAAAAAATCATGACGGTTTGAATAATCTTGTACATTTTTATAGTTAATTAAATCTTTATATTGTGTATTAAATTATGTAAATTAAATATTAAAAAAAAATTAATAAAATTATGTTCACATTTTGAATAAAAATCATGTTAACAGACTGTACAAATTTAAAAATTATTTAATTAAGTTTAAGTACTAAAGTTGATTTTATGAGAAAAAATATATTTTTGTACAAAAATATTTTTTTAAAATTAAATACACTTAGAAAAATTATGAAAAGTATTTTTCTAATTTTCTTGTGATCAAGGACACTTAGGAAAAATAACATTTATTTTTGAGAAAATATTTCATTTTCGAACTACATTTTATAACAAGAATAATTAAAAATACTTTAAAATTTCAAAAATATGAAAATGGTATAAAATGTGTCTAATTGTTTACTGATGACTTAAAACTCATTAAAATATTATTCCCAGTTTTTCTAAGTTAAAAATAAATTTTTGAGGGCCTAAAATGTATTTTTCTTATTTTCCCACAAAATTAATTATAATAAATGATTAAAAAAAATCTTTAAAATATAAAATTTATTTCTCTGAGTTCTCTGGACTTAGAAGGATTTAATAAAAATATTAAAAAATAATTCTTGTAATTAAAACACATTTTCTATTTAATCATTAAAAAATAAATAATTATAATAATTAAAATTTAATTTGAAAAATCATGAAATTTTGCCTAAGTGTTTCTCTGACATAGGTGAACCTCTAATAATTTTCCCATAAATGAAAACTTTATTTTCATTGTTAAAATAAACTAATATTAAAAATCATATTTTTTAAGTGAAAATAATTAAATTTAAATTAAAATTTGAAAATCTCCTTTGATGTTTTAGTTAACCTATGATTTGGGTACTATAAAATTTTCAAAGTCATTCGAATTATGCTTATTGAGTTATGAGGTGGAGAGCCCCAAAGGTAAAATGGTAATTATAGATTTTAGTGCCTTAATCAAAATTTAGGATTAACCAAAGGGGAAAGTGGGTAATTTTGATCTTAATGAGTACTTTTGGATGATTGAGACATAATGGGTCAAAAGATAGAAACCAATTTGTCACCTTCCAATGATAAGAGTAAAATTATAATTTTCTAAATTATCAGGATTTAGAAGTTAATCAAAATTAAATCATTATGAAGTGATGGGCTTAAGCTAGGAAGATGATAATTAACTTATTTTAAAACCACAATTAGATATGATATGATCTTTTAATAAGGATACATATCACTTAAAATTAATATTCTAAAAATTACAAATTTACCTATTGAGATTTTTAATGGATTGGTGGTGATCTAAGCTTGATATTTAAACTTATTTCATAAGATTTAGAAAAGTTAACATGATTGATGATAAACACCTCTAAACACTACAAGCCCAACTTTCTTGGTGGGTACAAAATCATTAATGACTTAAACTTACCTTAGGGTTATCCACCTACATAACTATTATGCAAGATATCAACTAATTAATTGTGTGCCCCGTCCTTAGGATGATTAAAATTTCAAGCTTCACTGAGTACTGGGGTAATTTTTAATTTAACCTTAGGATGATTAATTGAACAATATAACAAGTTCAAAATGAACTCGAAACGTTTTAAGATATCTTTAAAGTGGTTCAGGGTCATTTTTAGAGTTCTTTGGAATTTCTTAAACATTTTGAAGGACAAATTGAACTTATTATATTTTATTCTAAGAAATAATCCACTAAGGTCTTTCGGGATTCACTCAATCATTGTTTGAGGGTTCAAAAACTACACCTTCATATACTCTTGCAATTTATTTAAATTTTCTACAGAATTCTATACCTGTTGCAAAAGCTAAAGCTTCAGTGGGAATGTTAAGAAGATGACAGGTACGCTTTTATGATGTAATTTAATTTATGTCATTTTAATTTCTGCAATTTACCCTTGTTGCAAAATATTACAACTGCTTGGTTGTACACATCACTTTACTTGCGAAAAAAAAAATCAAAACCATTTTAAAAAATTAATCAACATTTTCAAAAATCCAAAACAAATTGTTTCAAAGGTAACATTAAATCCTATGAAATTTCACTAAACTTAAAACATTCTTTTGAATTTACGAGAGTCCCTCGGAGGAGGTAACAAATAGTTGCTAATGAGATCTCCCCAATTTAAATACGTGTAACAACTTATTTAAGCTAAGTAAGTTCAAAAGAAAATAGTGATACCAGAATGTGAAAACCGTAAGATCCTAACTGGTGTCTCTCTAATCAACTTAAGCCCCCTCCCCGATAATGATTGAACTTCAACTTGTCATTTAAATGTTTAAAACTTAGACTTTAGGACTGTTATTTTGTCGGGGAGCCTGGAGCTAACTTTGTGGGCATCCTTCTATAATAGCACAAAAATCTACAACAACATGAGGAGCTACCACAACACCTCTTTCCTTAAAATTAAACAACAAGCTATAGGATTTTGAGGTTGTTCGCCTAGTGGGACATAAATCCTTGACTATTTCATACGCCTTTGTATAACCCTTATATACAATTTAAGCCCTAACTCACGCTAGGATTATGAGTTTTTCGTTCATCACAACCGAAACCATCATATCTTCCAAGGTATTTGTGCGATAATGAAGCACAAATTTAAGTCATAATTAAAAAAAAATTGACGAGGTGCAACATTAAATAATTTTGATCTTCTCAAAATTGAAGCCAAACCATAATATAGCTTGGGAGGTCGTCGAGCTTCTCCTGAGGATCCATGACATCCCATAGCTCTTCTTCATTTGGAATTTAATATAAAATGTTCCAAATTTTAGCCATTCCCATTTCACACCTCTTTGTCCAATCTTTTGAACATATTGAAGACAATATTCTCTAATTTTTATCAAGAGTTTTCTTAGTAGACTTTGGTTATCTAAGATGNAGGGATCAAAGCCAACAAGTTTGGGTTTAGGGTTGTGAGTGGGATGTGGCGTGCAAGTAAGTGTAAGTGAGTTAACTAGCTCCAAACCAACACCCAAGGTCAACCCTAAGGCCTAGTAGTCCTATGAGGATGCCCCTTGAGCTCTCCCAAATTGATCCCACCTACTAAATGCTAGAGGTTAGGACCAACATGTAGAACTTCAAGTTGAGCAAAGGAAGGTTTAAAATTTCTAATGGTGAGAGTTCCTTTTCTAGTTCTCTAGGAATAGTCAATAGGAAAGTCATATGGCTAGATCTTAGGATACCAAAGAGAAAATTAGAACTCAATCAAAAGTGAGATTAACAAGAAGCCACCTGCTGTGATTCAGATTGTCCATGAGCTGTAGCCATGGCAGCCATGGTGGCGGCCATCCCCGTCATTCTCTTCTCCATCTGACTGATTTACTCGTCTCTTAAGAAAAAATCCCTGCACAAATCATATGTGGTGTTCCCTTCAATGAGAGGTTGGGCATCACGTGCAGATGTAGGGTTTCTGGTCTCGATGACAGGAACATCCATGAATTCTTCATCGAGATAATCATTGAAATTAAAATCTTAATTGTCATCGATGGCTACTTTTTGTTCTTTGGCTAACTCAAAAGTTTAAGAGCTGATCTTTTCAACTTTCTCTTCAACTATTGTTTCTTTAATCATCTTAAGATCTGCAGGGTTTTCTTGAACATCCTTCCCATGTTCAACAAACTCGGTAGTAATGGTTGCTACTATGTCTACTGTTTTTAACCCTTGCTTCATTTTATTTTCTTGCTCTACGGGCTCATTGAACTGTATTGGCATGGTCACATTGGGTACCCATACATTCTTCTTTTGCGGTGATGTCTTGAGACAGGGTGTCTCAATAGAGGCATCTATATGTGATCCCGGTTGAATATGAATTCCTCATTGGTATGTCTTAATTTATGATATATAAAATTGTGTAGGACTTAAAAATACTATTATTTCTTAATACATAAACACACTTATTAAACAAACTAGTAACATATAGAAATAAAGATTTATATATGGGTTGCCTCCTACAAAGCGCTTGGTTTAATGTTGTCAGCCCGACATACCATTTGTTTAGTTGGGTTGACTTAACATTAAAACTTCTTTAAATTGTAGTATGTGTCCATTCAAATAATGTTTCAATCGATGTCCATTGACCTTAAATATTTTTCTAGATTTAGGATCATTAATAGCAGGAGTTCCATAATGATAGACTTTAAACACTTTAAATAGTCCTAGCCATCTAAATTTTAGCTTTTCTAGAATTAATCTCAATATTTTATTATATAATAAAACTTCTTATCCAGATTCAAACTTCTTCTGAATAATCTTCCAATCATGCCATATTTTCATTTTCTCCTTATAGATTTTTGCATTATCATATGCTTCATTTTTTACATCCTTAAGTTCATTGAGTTGTAATAATTTTTTCTCACCAGCATCTTTTAAATTAAAATTAAATTCCATAATAACCCAAAATATTTTATGCTCCAATTCTAATGGTAAGTGACATTTTTTTCCAAAAATAAGTTTGTATGGGGACATTCTTATAGAAGTCTTATATGTAGTTTTGTATGCCCATAATGCAGTATCTAATCTAGAAGACCAATCTAATTTATAGGTATTTACAATTTTTTCTAAAATTTATTTTATTTCACAATTTGATATTNTATAAATGCGTAAAGTTCTAATGACTCAAAAATTTGTTATAGTGTTCCCATTAAGTGAAGGGCAATCATTTAGTTTACTGGATCTACTCTATAATCTATAAAAAGAATGGTATTTTCATTGGAAAGACTATTCAATCCATTCCGAAAGAATATCACTATTTTTAACTTACTTGTTCTTCTATTTCTCATATTTTCCCTCATTACTCTCATTCGATCATTTCTCTTATCCTTAGGCGTAGTCTAAAAGACATTTTGAGATTCAACAAATCTATATATAAAATAGGCCTATGATTTGATTTATAGAATGTCACATTTTCAGGAAGACCATTTATTATAGGACCGGCAAAAGCATCATCTATATAATAACCCTTAATTAAATTAAAAAATACAAATTCATTTTATTTATTCAATGTAAAATCAATTTGACTTTAGGCTCAATATCAAACAAAAATTAGAATTTTGATTATTTTAAATTTCTTATAATAAAAAATAAGGGCATTTAACTTAATTTTAAGTTATTTCTGATTTTTAAGTCTAATATAATGCCCTAAAATAAATCACAATAGTAATAATTGAAATAAAGTCTTAATAAAAAAAAGAATAATATTAAAAAAGAAAATTAAAAGATTATATAGTACTAATATTCTTACAAATTGGCACACAGATAATGGGTCATGATATATTGCCCTCTATGTAAAATGTAATTTTATTTTATGCTTAACCATGATTTTTTCAGAAATTATTTTCCTTAAAATCTTGACTATTGACTAATCCACATGACATATTAACTTAAAAATAATTAATCCACTTTTAAAATTATTCCTCATTTTCTTAAAATCTAAATCAATAAAACTTACTCACCTTATTCGTATTCGAAATAAGTTTTAATTACAGAAGAACAAGTTCAAAAATAAAAATATAACATATTTTAATTTTTTTTTTAAATATTACCATTATATTTTTTCTTACAAAAAAATAAAAAAATATTTTATGTCATGTCGCATATTTGTCAGAATGGAACTTTAGATGGTAGGTATACATATGAATTAATAGGTATGTATGTAGATCTTTATGTTCTTACAAAGTGTCCCACAGGCATTACATGGCCACTTAATACCCTTCTATAACATGCAAGTTTATTTAAAAATAATATCATATACAGTATTTATGCTCCAACAGAAGGGCGCACATGTTCTGCCTCCCCATTTATTATCCTCTACTTTAACATTCAATTTTATTTAAAATTCTCAGAAATTAATTTCCTTAAAATTTATGCTCGTGACCAGTCTACATGATATGTTCACTCCGCTTTCTTT
Organism: Phalaenopsis hybrid cultivar; assembly: GCA_002079205.1. Classification (NCBI taxonomy): domain Eukaryota; kingdom Viridiplantae; phylum Streptophyta; class Magnoliopsida; order Asparagales; family Orchidaceae; genus Phalaenopsis; species Phalaenopsis hybrid cultivar. Next base: position 234,439 of record JXCR01144240.1, on the reverse strand, counting down.
CCATTGCATTGAAGAAAAGAACAAAACACGCAATTAAAGTCAAAAGAGCAGCATAATGAATTAGCCAACATGGACTCGAAGAGGGGGTCCGACGAACTATTACAAATTCTGCAACAATTAAATGCACCAATAATTTTGCCATGAGTAATTTCAAAGGTCAACTTGCTTGGATCTGCTGTTTTGTTTGCCGCGCCATCCCGACGTATTGTTTGGGGCCATGCGGTGGGTCCCAAGTAAAAGCCGGTTCAATGCTTCAGGGAACAAAGGCTATGTGTGGACTCTCTCAACATCTACATCTTTGTGAATTGTGATTCAAACCTAAAATTTTAGGATTTATTTAAAATCAATTTTATTTTTGTTATGTTTTTATTACTTTTTTCTTTAAAATAATTGTTTAGTGTATTATCATTATTCTTGTCCCTAAAACACAGTTAAAATAAAGTCTAAGTGTTTTGAGTGTTTTAAATACAATCATACTCTAATGAAGTAGTCAAACATATTTTATTTAAAATTAAAATATAAATAAAGCAAAATAAAAAATAGAGGATAAAAGCCAGAAAAAAACAAAAGTTATCACAAACGGGACTTTAATAACTTTCAAAATCTAAATTGGTGGTGTTGTCTTGTGGATCATGCCCAATGAATTGAGCGCCGACCGAATGAAGGAAAGGGAAATAGGGCACAAGTAAGACTTAGTTTTTAATCAATTTTTAGGATACCACCCGGTAAAAATGATCATTCTATTTATGACTCTTTGGTAAGGTATCACAAATTACATAATTGTCCCTTAAGAAATGGGCAGGTGAGGAGGTTCGAACAACTGATAAGAGCAAAATAGATGATAAGAAAATGGTTGATGCCAAAAGGCCAGTCAAAGCGACAAAACCAGCTAAGCACTCTACCATGAAGATGTCCCAGATGGAAGACATTGGGTTGGGAATCATCAAATTCCGCAACACTCCTTGAGGTTCTAGGAAAGAAAGGCTGACAGGTATTGGCTCCTGCACTCCCTCGTTAGCGTCCAACCCAACCACCATGTAAAGGGGGAGAACTCTCTGCGATGACCGCACAAGTTCCACCACAAGATTTTACACAACTTCCCCCTCCGACTCAGAAGACTGCTCACGCTGATGCCCCAACCTCGGGTAAATAATCCTCTACACCATTTTGCTAATGAAGCTATGTCAAACAAAGCTCCAACGACAAAAGTTTTTCCTCCTCCATCGTTGAATAAAGAGAATCTCCACGTTGGTATGCCCCTTCTCATCGCAAACAGCTTCCATATTTTTGACGCATGATTGATAACTTAGCCTTTCCTTTTCATCAATTTTTCAAGTCATCATTGTAACAAAGACTTAATTACTGCAAAGGAAATAATGGATATCATTGAATGTTGACACATACAAACAGCACACCAACTTAAACTAGAGGATCTAGCAGCTGAGGGGTGTTCACTCCATTGCCTCTTCTGATCCTAACACTCCTTTTAGTCTATCTAGAGATGGATAATAAAAAATCAAAGGGAATTTCATGAGTCATTAGTCTGTTGTATAGTCGAGATGTGGATTCCCTTGCTCGAGTTGCAAATCTCCAGCTGGAAGCCACCGTATCGAACTTACGGGACAAGTTGGCAGTTGTGTACATAGACATGGAGACTCTTCGGGTCCAAGTCATGGAAATAAAGGTTCTTCAGACGAAGGTTGTAGATATGCAGCTCTATGGGCCCAAGTTAGAGACATAGAAGTTCTTTGGGCCAAAGTGGCTGATATGGATGTTCTCCAAGCTCATTTTCCAAATGTGAAGGTTTTTCAAGCCAAGATTGTTGATATGGAAGTTCTCACGACCAAGAAAGAGGGCATAGAAACTATCTGAGCCGAGGTTGAAATTCTAAAAGATGAACTGGCCAAATTTTGAGTCATTAGTTTGATCTCTCACGGATGCATTGAGGAATAGAAGATGGAGAAATATAATTTTGGTGGTTGTGTGCTGTGCACGAGCTTGATGAACTAGGGATTAGTTCTGTCCGAAGTTGTTGACCTCATTTTTTTTTGAGGTCTAGTCTTTCCTCCTTAGTAACCTAAAGTATAGTCATAGGACTTTCCTGTTGAATATTCTTAGAGGACTAGAAAAGTAACCCTCACCATTAGAAACTCTAAACTCTTCTTTGCTCAATTTGAAGTTTGATATATTGTTCCTAACCTTTAGCACTTAGTAGGTGGGGTCAATGTGGGGGAGGTCAAGGGGAGTCCCCATAGGATTACTTGGCCTTAGGGATAACCCTAGGTGGTGTGGCCTTGGTCATTCTCACACACACACTTTCAAATTATACTTCCACTCACATCCTTAAACCCAAACATACTTAACTTTGTTCCCTTAATCGTTTGGGAGACTCATGTTGATGGTCCCCTAAGGCACTAGCCCTAGGCTAGGGTTTAACTAAGACCAGCGCATGGAGGACCCAAAATAAGGAATTCTATTTGTCCATGGCTCAAGTAGGGTGGTTAACACGCCAACTTTACAAAAATTACCAACTTAGCCTTTTGCCCCCAAATCTATCAAAATTACAAAATTACCGTTCAAACCCCAAAATTGACCAAAATTCCCAAAATTACCCAAAATATATAAATTTTTCCAAAAATCATTTCAAACCATTTGAATCCACCCAAATTGTCTAAAACAGCCCAAAATTTTTAAAATTACCAAAATACCCTTCATTTTGTAAAATTACAAAAATGCCCCTCGTAAACCAAATTGTCCAAAACCCTTTAAAATCATTTCAAATGTCCTCAAAACCAATTTTGACCACTCAATTCAGCTCAATTTGACCAATTTGACCTATTTTGACCAAAAGCACCAAATTGTCTTTAAAGGCCCAATCACCCTTATTCACCCCCAATGTCCACCAATTTGATCCCAATCTTGCCCAATTTTAATTCTAAACTCAAAATCATCATGTATAAGCTTGATTGAAACCAAATCCAAGCCCAATTGACCCACATTTGAATCGAATTTCAACCCAAATAAAAAAAGCCCCAATTTTGACCACATGGCCGAAGTCCATTACATGATCAAATAATTCCCCAAAATTAATGTTCAAATCCCTTCATGAAGTTCCCTTGAACCAAATTGAGTCACAAATTGACCCACTATTTAGTCCAATTTCAACCCAAATCAAAGCCCCCAATGTTGCCCCAAATTAGCCATGTCCCCAAATTCCACCAAATTAAACTCCATAACCCTAAAATTATCCAATTGATATCCAAAACTCTTCATGACAATACTTAGGACCAATTTAATCCATCAATTTAGTCATAACAAACTCTAGCCCAACTCAAAGCCAAGTCTAACCTAGCATCCCCAAAATTGACCATGAGTTGAAATCCTTGAAATTGAACTTCCAAATCAATTCAAAATTACTCCACACCTTTTATAAACTATTTATGACAATTATCCACATCACTTTGATCAATTAATTGAGCACAATGTCATGACTAGCCCAACCTTAACCCAACTTCAAGTTAAAATGCCAAAAATTGAATCCATGCACCAAAGTTGACCAAACCAAACCAAACCAAATTGAGCAAACTAAAGCCACTACAACAACCCTTTGGACTCTAGTGATCAGGCTAGACCCCCCTAGCCCACCCTACATGAGCTATGGAACAATGATCCTTGATTTAAGGGATCTCATCCTTTTTTGGACTAAACCAAAATAACTTGGCCATCATCACTTGTCATTAGGAGTTAACTACCATTAGCCACCCCTTGGCCTCCCTGAGCCCAGTAGTGACTAAACCTTGGCAGCCACTAGAAACAGCCAGCCCAAGAGAGCCCTAAGTGGCCAAAAACAAAAGTTATACTTCTTTGAGTTAGTGAAATCCCATCGATCATTGGAGTTTTTCTTCTCTCCACCACAGCAAGCACATGCACCCATTGTCATGCTCTGAGCTCCACCAAGCAGCCATAGCTATAAATGGAGCCCTTCATGGCTAAAGGAGAGAGCGTCTAAAACNATTAGGAGTTAACTACCATTAGCCACCCCTTGGCCTCCCTGAGCCCAGTAGTGACTAAACCTTGGCAGCCACCAGAAACAGCCAGCCCAAGAGAGCCCTAAGTGGCCAAAAACAAAAGTTATACTTCTCTGAGTTAGTGAAATCCCATCGGTCATTGGAGTTTTTCTTCTCTCCACCACAGCAAGCACATGCACCCATTGTCATGCTCTGAGCTCCACCAAGCAGCCATAACTATAAATGGAGCCCTTCATAGCTAAAGGAGAGAGCGTCTAAAAATTATGGAAAACTCTGCCAAAATCTTACCCGAGCTTCTCCAAACTTCCTTAAGTGCAACTCCTCTGCTCTTAGCCACCCACAACGACCACTTAGGGCCAGTTCACCACTGAAATTTGCCCTAAAACAAGGACACTTTCTGTCACAGCTCCACAATGCACGAAAATTCAAATTGACTTGCTCCTCACCATCCCCTCAGCAAACAAAAGAAGATCCTTCACAAAAGGCCCATCATAGAGAGCCTCTAGCATAGCCTTAGACCAGCACTTGAAAAATAGCTTTGATCAAAATCATACCTAGACATTTCACCACAACACAAGAGCTCATTTAACAATTCTTTGGACTCCTCAGAAGCTTCTCCAACCATCTAATTGAGGCCTCACCTCTCAGAAAAAGGTATTGAACTCTCTCCTCAAACTGAGCTTAATTTGAGTCTCCATGCGTATAGACTGTATTTCATACTGTATAAACCATATGGATGTGTTCGTCTTGAGTAGATGAAGGTGTAGGAACAAACCCATATGAATTGGTTGAGTATCGAGAGAGATCTTAAGGTTTGAAGTTGAATGACTCTCGAATTAGGGAGATTGGGGACGATGAATGAATGTCGTCCGTTTTCACGTTTATTCGAAGGACCGATGTGGTGGAGTCGGATGAGGAGGCGGTAAGCGAACCGCGGGACACATGGCGCTGAGGTGGCTAGCGATGACATATGGTGGAGTGCCGTGTGGGTTTTCAGAGCCGCCGTAGGGTGAGCTGGATAAGTAAATAAATAAGGATTTTCTGAATTATTTAAATTTCAGAACTTTAAAAATTCATAACTTTGCATAGAAAAATTATAACAATAAAATAAAATTTTCCTCTTACTCACTGAACAAAGGAGAATAATGTGGAACAACAATAATAATTATTTGTTGACTCTCTTATTTTTAATTAATTAAATGGTCTCTATGATTTTTAATTTATTTTGATTAAATATTGCTCACCGTGGCTTGAGATTTTTATGGTTTGTTTCTAATGACAGAGGAGATGTTCTCTAATTTTTCCAAAGTCAGATAGCATCTCTATGCTTTTAATCCTAATTTTTTTAGCTTGGATGGCTATTTTTGTTTAAATTAATTAATTAAATTAAAATANATATTGCTCACCGTGGCTTGAGATTTTTATGGTTTGTTTCTAATGACAGAGGAGATGTTCTCTAATTTTTCCGAAGTCAGATAACATCTCTATGCTTTTAACCCTAATTTTTTTAGCTTGGATGGCTATTTTTGTTTAAATTAATTAATTAAATTTAAATGCCACTTGGAAAATTATGGGATAATATTTAATAGATCCCATATAGTCAGAGAAGCTTAGGGAAAAAATCATGACGGTTTGAATAATCTTGTACATTTTTATAGTTAATTAAATCTTTATATTGTGTATTAAATTATGTAAATTAAATATTAAAAAAAAATTAATAAAATTATGTTNATCATGACGGTTTGAATAATCTTGTACATTTTTATAGTTAATTAAATCTTTATATTGTGTATTAAATTATGTTAATTAAATATTAATTAAAAATTAATAAAATTATGTCCACATTTTGAATAAAAATCATGTTAACAGACTGTACAAATTTAAAAATTATTTAATTAAGTTTAAGTACTAAAGTTGATTTTATGAGAAAAAATATATTTTTGTACAAAAATATTTTTTTAAAATTAAATACACTTAGAAAAATTATGAAAAGTATTTTTCTAATTTTCTTGTGATCAAGGACACTTAGGAAAAATAACATTTATTTTTGAGAAAATATTTCATTTTCGAACTACATTTTATAACAAGAATAATTAAAAATACTTTAAAATTTCAAAAATATGAAAATGGTATAAAATGTGTCTAATTGTTTACTGATGACTTAAAACTCATTAAAATATTATTCCCAGTTTTTCTAAGTTAAAAATAAATTTTTGAGGGCCTAAAATGTATTTTTCTTATTTTCCCACAAAATTAATTATAATAAATGAATTAAAAAAATCTTTAAAATATAAAATTTATTTCTCTGAGTTCTCTGGACTTNTATTTAATTAAGTTTAAGTACTAAAGTTGATTTTATGAGAAAAAATATATTTTTGTACAAAAATATTTTTTTTAAATTAAATACACTTAGAAAAATTATGAAAAGTATTTTTCTAATTTTCTTGTGATCAAGGGCACTTAGGAAAAATAACATTTATTTTTGAGAAAATATTTCATTTTCGAACTACATTTTATATCAAGAATAATTAAAAATACTTTAAAATTTCAAAAATATGAAAATGGTATAAAATGTTTCTAATTGTTTACTGATGACTTAGAACTCATTAAAATATTATTCCCAGTTTTTCTAAGTTAAAAATAAATTTTTGAGGGCCTAAAAATGTATTTTTCTTATTTTCCCACAAAATTAATTATAATAAATGAATTAAAAAAAATCTTTAAAATATAAAATTTATTTCTCTGAGTTCTCTGGACTCAGAAGGATTTAATAAAAATATTAAAAAATAATTCTTGTAATTAAAACACATTTTCTATTTAATCATTAAAAAATAAATAATTATAATAATTAAAATTTAATTTGAAAAATCATGAAATTTTGCCTAAGTGTTTCTCTGACATAGGTGAACCTCTAATAATTTTCCCATAAATGAAAACTTTATTTTCATTGTTAAAATAAACTAATATTAAAAATCATATTTTTTAAGTGAAAATAATTAAATTTAAATTAAAATTTGAAAATCTCCTTTGATGTTTTAGTTAACCTATGATTTGGGTACTATAAAATTTTCAAAGTCATTCGAATTATGCTTATTGAGTTATGAGGTGGAGAGCCCCAAAGGTAAAATGGTAATTATAGATTTTAGTGCCTTAATCAAAATTTAGGATTAACCAAAGGGGAAAGTGGGTAATTTTGATCTTAATGAGTACTTTTGGATGATTGAGACATAATGGGTCAAAAGATAGAAACCAATTTGTCACCTTCCAATGATAAGAGTAAAATTATAATTTTCTAAATTATCAGGATTTAGAAGTTAATCAAAATTAAATCATTATGAAGTGATGGGCTTAAGCTAGGAAGATGATAATTAACTTATTTTAAAACCACAATTAGATATGATATGATCTTTTAATAAGGATACATATCACTTAAAATTAATATTCTAAAAATTACAAATTTACCTATTGAGATTTTTAATGGATTGGTGGTGATCTAAGCTTGATATTTAAACTTATTTCATAAGATTTAGAAAAGTTAACATGATTGATGATAAACACCTCTAAACACTACAAGCCCAACTTTCTTGGTGGGTACAAAATCATTAATGACTTAAACTTACCTTAGGGTTATCCACCTACATAACTATTATGCAAGATATCAACTAATTAATTGTGTGCCCCGTCCTTAGGATGATTAAAATTTCAAG
>JXCR01144240.1:83358-226582 GCA_002079205.1 Phalaenopsis hybrid cultivar | reverse complement strand
CACCTCTTTTCTTAAAATTAAACAACAAGCTATAGGATTTTGAGGTTGTTCGCCTAGTGGGACATAAATCCCTGACTATTTCACACGCCTTTGTATAGCCCTACTATACAGTTTAAGCCCTAACTCGCGCTAGGATTATGAGGTTTTCGTTCATCACAACCTAAACCATCATATCTTCCACGGTATTTGTGCGACAATGAAGCACAAATTTAAGTCATAATTAAAAAAAATTGACGAGGTGCAACATTAAATAATTTTGATCTTCTCAAAATTGAAGCCAAACCATAATATAGCTTGGGAGGTCGTCGAGCTTCTCCTGAGGATCCATGACATCCCCTAGCTCTTCTTTCTTTGGAATTTAATATAAAATGTTCCAAATTTGAGCCATTCCCATTTCACACCTCTTTGTCCAATCTTTTGAACATCTTGAAGACAATATCCTCTAATTTTTATCAAGAGTTTTCTTAGTAGACTTTGGTTATCTAAGATATAATTAACTATAGAGGCTTCTCCTTATATGAAACTTTAAGAACCCAACTTAATATAAACCCTATTTAATTTTTTGTATTAAATAGGGGAGCTTGTTGGTCAACATAAAAAATAGTTTTTTGTATACTTAAATGGATGTGATAAATTCTTTAGTTTATTTCATCAAGCCTAACCAGAAAGTGGTGTGTCTACCTGTTGGGATAGATGCATTGCTTACAGTGTTAGGCATTTTTGTTTAAACTAATGAGGATATGAGATTGGTTCGGTATTATATTTTCAAAACTTAAACTATTACTTTTCAAAATTATACATACATACATTAAATTAAATAGGGCATCAGGTATCCATTCTGGCGACCGACAATTTTTGGCGAATCCACTAGGGATTATTTTCTTCCTCCATTTGAATAAGAAAATCTTATCATCATTCATTAGTAATGTATCCATGTCCCTTATGGACCAGATTAACCTTCTTCAGTTGACATACTTCACCAATTTCTTTCTTGGGTAAGTATGATCAAGTCTTTCGGACTTCAAGACCGTCTATTCAATCACCTTTAAATGGAGAGGTTCAGAATTTCATTAGGACTTTATCTTTGTTTGGGGTAGGACCCCCGATAGGTGTGTTGGTNAACATGTCCTAAAAAACTCCTAATTTCTCTTACATTTGTTGGATAAGGTAAATTAACGATCACTTGAATTTTTGTAGGATCTACTTCCACACCATTTTATGATATTTGATGACCTAATACAATTTCTCCTACTACCATAAATTAACATTTTTCCTAATTAAGGACTAAATTTTTTTTTCTTAGAGTGCTTAAGAACTTTAGATAAATATTCTAAACATGAGTCAAATGAAGTTCCAAACACTGAAAAATCATCCATGAATTTTTCAATCCCTTTTTAATTAAATCATAAAAAATTATCATCATGCAACTTTAAAATGTAGCAGAGGCATTACATAAACCAAAAGGCATCCTTCTAAAAGAAAAAGTACCATAAGGACTGGTAAAAGTTATTATCTCTTGATCCTCAGGAGATATTTGTATTTGTGATAACCAGCATATCCATCCAGAAAATAAAAGTATTTATGCTCAGCTAGTCTATCTAGCATTTGATGTAGAAAGGGTAATGGAAAATGATCTTTCCTAGTGGCACGATTTAATTTTCTATAGTCAATGCATATTCACCACCCTGTAACTTGCCTAATAGGTATTAATTCATTATGTTCATTCACAGTTATAGTTACTCCTCCTTTCTTAGGAACGCAGTGAATTGGACTAACTGATGCACTATCTGAAATAAGGTAGATAATTTCAGCATCTAACCACTTTAAAATTTCTTTCTTAACAATTTTTTCACAATAGGATTTAGTCTCCTTTGAGGATCAGCCTTGGGTTTGTAGTTCCCTTCCATATAAATTCTATGCATACAAATTGAAGCACTGATTCCTTTAATATCAGCAATTCTCATCCAAAGGCTTTCTTAAAATTTTTCAAAACTTTCATCAACTGTTCTTCTTCTTCCATCATTAATTTTGAGAAAACTATAACTGGTAAAGTAAAGGAATCTCCTAAAAAGGTATATTTTAAATGTTCAGGAAGTAACTTCAACTCAAGTTCTTGAGGTTTTTAAATTGATGAACAAAATGATTTATCTTTATCTGTCGTGTCCAAAATTTCAAAACTTTCTCGAACATAGTTTGAATCTTCATTAAAAAGTTCTTCACATCAATCTAATTTTTCATATTGCTCGTGTTCTAAATCTTTTTCTTTAGATTTTTTTTTCATAAGTTGTTTTGAAATGGCATTCACTTAGATATCTAATTACATACATCCTATAACATTCATCATCTTCACCTTTTGTAGGATATTTCATTGATCTTGAAATATTGAAAGCAACAGTTTGATCATTGATGCACATTATTAATTCCTCTTTCTGCACATCTATCATTGATCTTCTTATGGCTAGGAAAGTTCTCCCCAAAATGATAAGTATCTCTTTATCTTCCTCCATATCTAGCTCAATGAAATCAACAGAAAAGATAAATTGATCCGCTTTCACTAGGACATCTTCTATAACTCCTTTAGGGTATGTTATCGAATGATCTGCTAGCTGCAGAGTTATAGTAGTAGTGGTTATTTCTCTTAATCCCAATCTTTTAAATATTGATAATGTCATAAGGTTAATGCTTATACCTAAATCACATAAAATCTTCCCATAAAATCTGTCTCCTATTGCACATGGAATTGTAAAGCTACCAGGATCTTTAAGCTTTTCAGGAAGCTTTTTCTGAATTATAGCACTTCACTCCTCATTAAGTGCAACAGTCTCATTACCTTCAAACTTCCTTTTCCTGTTGATAATATCCTTCAAAAACTTTACATAGCTTGGCATTTGTTCTAAGGCTTCAGCAAATGGAATATTAATTGTAAGCTTCTCAAATATTTCCGAAAAATTTAAAAATTGCTTATCCAACTTCTGTTGATGAAGTCTCCGAGGAAATGGAGGTTGTGGTTTTTCTAAATAAATTTTTAGTGGAAAAATAGTCTTTCAGAATCTTTTGGAGCGTCCTCTTTTGATTCTTCAATTTCATCTCTCTCATTTTCAACTTCTTTTTGAACCCTACCTTCCAACTCTCTTCTACTTCCAAGTTGAATGGTTTTTACTTGCTCTTTATTATGGTCTTTTCGATTTGATTCAGTGTTACTAGGAAGTTTTTCTTGGGATCTATTACTTAATGAAACTCTGGTCTTTCAGACTTGTTTCAGTATTACTAGGAAGTGTTCCTTGGGATCTATTACTTAACGAATTTAATTTGCCCAAGTTGATTCTCAATATTTCTAATTGTAGCTCCTTGACTTTGTAATTGATTTCCAATTTGTAACACCACTTCTTCTAGAGACAACTTCTTCTCCTTAAATTGTGTATTACTATTGAAACCTATAGGATAAGTAGTTCTATAATTTTTATTCCCTTGATTGTTCCAGTTTCTCAATGGGTTTACTTGGTTGTTCCCCCATTCTTGATTATTACCACCTGAATTATTCTTCCAGTTAAAGTTGGGATGATTTTTCCAACTTGGGTTATAATAATTTGAATATGGGTTATTCTGCTTATTACTTATGACATTCAAAGTTTCTAATGATGCTTGAGAATCTACCATTTGGCCTAATGAATTCTCTTCAATCATGGAAATTGGTTGAGAAAAATTCATTCCAAATTGGTCTAACTTCCTTGAAATTGCACCAACTTGATTTGCTAACATAGTAAATGCATCAGCTTCATGAATATTGGCTATTGTCTTAGGATTCACCCTCTTAAAAGGCCATTGAAAATTAAGGTAGTCATTTCTTCAATTAAAGCATAAGCATCATGAAATGGTTTTGACATCAATGAACCACTAGCTAGCCATTTCTTCAATTAAAGCATAGGCGTCATGAAATGGTTTTGACATCAATGAACCACCAGCAACAGCATCGATAATTGATCTAAAATATCCAACTAATCCATTATAAAAAAGTTTGAATTATTAACCTATCTGTTATAGCATGGTGTGGACACTTTCTTAAGAGTGCTTTAAATCTTTCCCATGCTTCGTAAATTGATTCCCCTTCAAATTGATTAAAAGATGTAATATCATTTTTAAGCTTTGCAGTTTTTTATGGTGGAAAATATTTAGCAAGGAATTGTTGTGCTAATCACCCCAAGTTCTGATAGATCCAGGTGCTAACAAATTCAACCACATCTTAGCTTTATCCCCCAGTGAAAATGGAAATAACCTAAATCTTATGGCATCATCTGATACACTATTGTATTTAAATTTAGCGCTCAATTCTATAAAATTAGCAAGATGTAAATTTGGATCCTCAATTGGTGATCCCCTAAACTAATTATTTGATACCATTTGGATAATAGAAGGTTTAAGCTCAATTGAATTAGCCACTAAAGTAGGTTTTTGAATACTATAATGAAGTTCATTATAATAGGGTGGCATAATCTCTTAAAGGTCTAAACTCTTGATGAATTTCAACATTTTGATCATTTTGGTTTGCCATTTCTGTAATTTTTTTGGATTTTTTAAGATTTTTAATTTTTTTGGTTTTTCTAATTTTTCTAAATGTTTTTTCTAATTCAGAACGTAGGGCACTAGTCCTTCAGAACTTGAACTACGCATACACTAACATAAAATATAATAGAACTAAACACACACAAAATAAAGTACAATAACTTAAAGTTTAAATAAGACTTTCTAAAAATAGAAAATTTCTTTTAAATTAATACATTCTTTACAATTTTCACTTCACTTCCAAAGAGACGGTGCCAAAAACATGATCCCGAAACTGCTTATATGCAACAGAATTACAATAAATCTGATTATATTTTTCACTTATATTTCTTTATTTTGCAACAAAACAAAAAACTTGATTCTGAAGAAAAATTAGAATTTAACTTTTAATTCATATTAGGATACTATGCAAGCATAGGTATTGTTATCAAGTAATATAGAACTTTTTGATTAAGACCTGAATATTGAACACACAGGAAAGATATGCAATATGCACTTTTTGGAAAACTTTCTATTTTAAACAGATAATTATTTAAACTAAATACGTTTTCGCAGTAAAAAAAGTTTTAAATATTTTTGGTAATTTTAATATTTTGACAAAAATAGTACAAACCTTAAAAAGATAATTTGAGTTTTTTAATAAGAAAAGTACTAAATATGAAAATATCTTTCTCATTATCATGAATTAGTAATAAGTATAGGAATTTTGTTGTGAATGTATGCATATTGTGCTGTGTCAAATAGGAGCAATAATATTCTTTACCATTACTAGAGATTTCATAAGGAACATTGGCTAATTTAAAGTTTGAAAAGATCTAAAGACTAGCTAGGCGGGGAAAATACTAGCTCTCAGTCTAGAGTTCCCTTGATTCCCTCCACCTGGGGGCTAACATCTCGTAATGGAAGATACTAGCACTCACTCTAGAGTTCCCTCGATTCCCTCCACCTGAGGGCTAACATCTCGTATCAAAAACCTAAAACAATAAACCAAGTTGGGGGCTTTAACCTGTCACTTTAAAGTCAACGTCTACATCCATAATGATTATTTCCCTATTTATTTGCACTAAATCATATGAATTACATTCTCATTCATACAACCTCATGCGATTCCTATTTATTTGCACTCAATCATATGAACTACATTCTCATTCATATAACCTCATGTGATTCTTAAAACCAAGTTGGGGGTTTTAACCTGTCACTTTAAATTCTTCTAACTCTACACCCTTCAATGATTATTTCCAATGGGGGCTTTAACCTCTCACTTTAAAGTCCTCTAAATCTACACTCATCAATGAATATTTTCCTACCGTTTAACCTGTCACTTTAAAGTCCTCTAACTCTACACCCTTCAATGAATATTTCCCTATTTATGCACTCAATCATATGAACTACATTCTCATTCATACAAACTCATGTGATTCTTTCCAATTGTGACTGAGATAATACCATCCTGGATATTACATGTTCTCACATCAAATTTTAAAATCTGAATTAGCTAAATCAGAAATTAAATGAAGTATATTGATTTAAATCATCATAACTTCTTCGAACATTAAAGATTAATACTCTCTACAACTTCCATCCGACACTAATTACTTATCATTTTAAGAAGAAAGTTAAAAAAAACTACCCAAAATACATGGAGAAAACAAAACCACACTTTAGTTTAAAATTAGAATCATTGTCAAACCAACGACAAGTCTCAATTAAAACTAAAAGTAGTCGAAAACAAAAGTGTTGACCTCACTTTTAGTTGAGGTCTAGAAACTTCTTTAGTAGCTTAGGTCTAGCCATACGATTTTCCTATTGACTAATCTTAGAAAGTTAGAAGAGANCAAATCAAGAAGTAAATGAAGTACATGGATTTAAATCATCACAACTTATTCCAACATTAAAGATCAATACTCCCCACTACTTCCATCTAACATTTAATTACTTATCATTTTAAAAAGAAAGATAAAGAAAACTACTCATAATCTATGGAGAAAACAAAACCACACTTTAGTTTAAAAGTAGAAATCATTCTCAAACTAACAGCAAGTCTCAATTAAAACGAAAAGTAGTCTAAAACAAAAGATAAAAACCATCTCAAGTCCTCCACCAAACTCTTGAAGTTCCTTTGAATCTCTTCTCTTTTACAACACTCTCACTATAAATGTAAAATAAAAAGGATAAATATGTGGTGCCCGAAAATCTCTCCACCTAACTCCCCAATTTTACAACTTTCAAAACTTTCCCAGAACTTTTAGGACCCCACACCTTTTTGAACCTTTTTGGGACCCCTTTCAAAGTCCCAATCTTCTTTCTTTTATAATTCTCCAAAAGGTGCCTTGGTATCTCTTCAAAATTTTTCTTGATTTGATGTATTTCACCAACAGATGCATCCTTTCGCAATAATTTTTGTCCATGGTGGTTGAAGCCACCTATTAAGCCAATATGTGCCTCAAAAATCACTTCAAAATTTGCAAAAACCAAATTTACTCATCCAATAACTGCCACTAGCACTTAAGCGTGGGGCCTCTAGTGCTTAGGTGTGGCCTTCTCTGTTTAACTGAAGCTTATGCACCAGATCTAGTGCTTAAGCGCCAGATCTGGCGCTTAGGCGCCAAGACACTCTTTTACATTTTTCACCTATTCACCTATTTGCTCCAATTTGATTTGTTTTCACTCCTTTAAGAATTTTTCACCTTTTACCTGAACCTGAAAGAACAACAAAAAAATACCTTCCATTAAAGTGAAATATCTCAAAAATAGGTATGAAAAAGTGTCTAGAAACACTATATATTTTAGGCGTATCAAAATCCCCCAAACTTAAAATGTTACTTATCCTCAAGTGACACTTCAATCGTTAAAAACTATATATGTATGATATGTATATGAGTTTCTTTAGGAGTTACTAAAATTTAGATTTAGAAATATATTAGTCCAATTTAGAAAAAATATTCAGTAATTGAGACCAACTTAAAGTTTAGAAATTTTTAATATTAAGAAAGATGAATATATGAGTTCCTATCTAATTCGGAAATATTGTAAGTTTTCCAAACTTAGAATTTAGTTCTTTTATTATCTCCACTTAAAAATTTTTGTTAAGAATAATTTTACTGACTATATTATATCTATAAGCTTAAGATTTTCTCAAGTCTTATACTTTAAAAAGATAAAATGTAGAACAAATTTTTGATTAGGCACTAATCCTCAAGCTTCTCCTCCCTCACTTTTTCTTCTTCTTCTTCTTCTTCTTCTTCTTCTTCTTTTTTCTTTTTCTTTTTCTTTTTCTTTTTTTTTTCTTTTTCTTTTTTTAGGAAAGGATTACNACACCTAAGCAGTGGGGCTAAGCTCTCAAATGGCCAGCTAAGCATCCCTATGGCCATTTTCTATAAAATCCACCCCTCACGGCCATGGAGGGGGTGGTAAAAATTTTCTTACTGAAGCCTTCCAAACTCCCCTTAGAGCTTCCCTGAGGGACCCTTAGCACATCCCAATCCATTTCCCCCTCTCATTTCCACCATAGAGAGCCAATTTTGAGCTCAAACTCTTGCCTGAAACCAAGAAAAAATCAAATCTCCACCNTATATATATATATATAAAGGTGTGTTCCCTTGTCTAGGAACCTAAAACAAAACAAAACTCACTCAAAAGGGGGAAGAGCCACCCACAATACAAACCCAAAAGGACAAACTAAAGGGAAAAGTACACACACACACATATATATATACATATATATATATAAACAAAAGAACCTACTAACTATGAAGGTAAGGAATTGTTAAACAATCTCCATGTAGCATTAAATCAAGTTGATTTGAAAGAGCTGATCCAACTAAGATTTTTTCAGTATATCTCCCCAAGGCAACAAAGCAGTGAGCAAGACCATTAGCTTCACTCAGAATATGCTGAAACTTGACTCTCACATTATTCAAGAAATGCATAAGTTTGTTAATCCATCTAAGAACATACCAGGGAGGTTCCACTTCCTTTTGCAGAATTCTTACACATATGTTAGAATCTGATTCAACAATCAGATTGTTGATCTTACAATGGTTAGCAAAATAGGGAGCCCAGTATATTGCTATCATTTCAACTTCCATTGCATCAATAGCCCAAGTTGGGGAGGAAAAATATATCAAACACTTCCCAAGGGAGTTTCTAACACTCCACCAAACCAAGAAGCTTCACTAGTAATGCTACCATCAGTATTTACTTTCAACCACCTAAGAGGAGGAGGGGTCCAAAAACCCAAGGTTGGTTTGTAAGTCTGCTGTATTTTCACCTTAGGCTTCCAATCTAGGAATAGATTAGTGAAGTTCTGATATTTAATAATTCTTTGTATATAGAAGTGCAATTAAATACCACAGTCTTATCCAATGGCTTGGAATCTTCAAAGTTAGCTTGGTTTCTACCCATCCAGAGAAACCAGGCTATAATGCAAGGAATAATAAAAAAATTAGCATCTTAGCGTTCCTTCTAGAAGTGAGAGAAAATATCCCAACAGACTTTAAAGGTATCAATATTTAACTGCCTTAAAAGATGAGACCAAATCCTTTGACAGAAGGAACAAGAGAAGAAAAGGTAATCTAAGGTTTGTTCTTCCCTATTACATAAGTAACAGTAAGAAGGGCCCTTTAACCCTTTCATTTTCAAAATGTCATCAGTTGGAAACAAGGAATGCCACAGTCTCCAGCTGAAGAAGGACATAGAGGGGGTCAATCATTTACACCAGATAGTTTTACCCCACAAAATAAGTTGCCACTTGTAAAAGTTTTGAAAAATATAAGCAGGCAGCTCTTGAGATGTATCTTGCTTAGTAACCATTTTGTCCTTTTATTCAGGGCAGAAAGGAGTATTTCTAACCCACTGTAACTATTTCTGATTTAAAATATTATTCAGCATGTTGCAGTTCCATTGGTTATCAGACCAATACTCCTTGACCATAGACTGATAATTAGGATTAAAGGATGAGCAAATAAGTTGTTCACTATTCCAAATCCATTTGTCTAACCAAAAATTACCTTGACCTTCACCAAGTTCCCAAATAAACAATTCTTCTACCTGAATTCTAATCTCTAATAATTTTGCCAAATTCTGGAATCACCAAGCTTTTTTGTAGCCAGACTAGGATGTAAAGCTTTTCAATATTTCCCTTTCATAAAAAAAGCCCAAAGACTGTCCTAGGCCCTAAATTTTATCCATAGATTACAAAGATTGATAAAGCTAAGCTGTTAGAAGTCCTTGAACCCCAGACCACTAGCATGAAGAGGCATACAGAGTTTCTGCCATGGTAACCAATGAATCTTCTTTTTCTGCCCAGCCCACAGGAATTTATTGAACATTATTCCCAGCAGCACTTGAGTTCCTATTTTCATTATAAGCATTTTGAGAGCATAAGAAGTAATAGCAGTTAAGATGCTTTTAAGAAGGGTTATTCTACCAGCATTGGAGAGGAAGGAGTTGGTCCAGCTTTGCAGTTGAGCTTGAATATGATCAATAACATCATTAAATTTAGTTTGCTTGGTCCTACTTTTAATAAGTTGAACCCCCAGGTACTTGATTGACAAGTTGGCAATACTAAAACCAGTATATTGAGAAATCCAATGTTGTATCTGTGGAGAGATATTAGAGCTAGCAAAAATCTAACATTTTTGTTTGTTAAGTTCCGTACCTGAAATCTGTTGGAAGTGTTTAAGCCTTTGATAAAGCTTCTTAACAGCAATCTTTGTAGCCCTGGAGAAAATTATAATATCATCAGTATAAGATAGGTGACTCACACCAACATTAGATCTTTGATGATAGGCCAAATAAGGGTATGCAGTAAACATATGGTTCAGCAATCTTAATAAATAATTCATAGCTAGAATAAAGATAGTTGGAGACAATGGGTCCCGTTGTTTAATTCCCCTAGTAGCAATGAAAAACCCATGGCTTTGCCAATTGATAAGAATTGAGTGGTGTTGCAATTAAGCCATATCCTGATCAATTTCCTGAAGTCTTCAGAGAAACTTCTAGCAGCAAAAATCCCCAAAATGAAGTCCCAATTGATGGAGTCATAGGCTTTTTTGATATCCAGCTTAAATATAACATTACTGCCTCTACACTTTCTATCAAGATCCAATAGGAGTTCTTGAGCAAGTAAAATATTATCAGTGATATTTCTGCCTTTAACAAAAGCCACTTGATTATTGTTGATAAGCTGTTGTAGGTGTGGTTGAAGTCTAGTGACAATAATATTGCTTATTACTTTTGATACCACATTGGTGAGGCTAATAGGTCCAAATCTCCCCAGCTTTTTCTAATCTGATTCTTGGGGATCAGTGTGATAGTAGAAGCAGTAAAGTATCTTGGAGGATCCAAACCCTTGAAGAATGCTTGAACAACAACAATAAAGTCTCCACTAATAATAGACCAAGAATTTGTATAAAATTTTGCAGTAAAACCATCAGGTCCAGCCAACTTGTGCCCATCAATAGACTCTAAAGCCTCTTTAATTTCTTCTTCCAGAGGGATATTTGTGAGCTCCAATCTTTGAACATACTCCTGACAACCAGCCAGAAGTCCAACAGTCATTTGAGGCCTGGAAATGGATTTAGCACTGAAGAGGTTATGTAAGTAATTGACAACATCTTGGGCAATAGTCCCAACATCAGAAAGACAGTTCTTTTCAGAATTAGTGATAGACAAGATCATATTACACTTCCTTCTGTAATTAATACAAGCATGATAGTAGTTGGAATTCCTATCTCCCTCGGTAAATTTAGTGAAAGCAGCTTTTTGTTTCAGAAAATTTTCAAAATACATAATTTGCATGAGAAGTTCTTCATTGGCTTTATGCAATTCTTTTTCAGAAACTTCTCCCCTTTGAAACTCTATTTCCATGGCTAGAACCTTATCCTGAGCAGCCTTCAAGTTGTCATTGAAATTACCAAAGCTGTTTCAATTCCACTTTTTAAGCTGAGAAGCCACATTTTTTTGAAGATGTCATAAGTTAATCCAAGGATTTTTATCCTTATCAGTAATCCGCACTTTTTTAACTTCCTCAAGAAAGTCAGGATGAAGAACCCACATATTTTGGAATCTAAAAGGGGAATGCTTACGTCCTTCAACATTTTTAGTAGAGAACAATAGAGGCCTATGATCTGAACCAGACATAGCAAGGTGAGAAACAACAGTATAAGGAAATTTCTGAAACCAAACTAAGTTTCCTAATCGTCTATCAAGACATTCCCACATTGAACCCCTCCTCCAAGTGAAAGCAGGACCTTGAAAACCCAAATCAAATAAAGCAGCTTCAGAGAGAAAATCATTAAATTTATTCATAGAAGAACTGAGAGGGGGTCTACCCCCCTTCTTTTAGCAGGTGTGGTAACACAGTTAAAATTTCCCCCCAAGATCCAAAAAGAGTTGATAGAATGACTAATTTGTTGTAAATCAGACCATAAGGTCATCTGATGGCTAGCAGTACAAACTACATAAATAAAAGTAACAAAACCCATTTGTGCACCAATAGAGAATTGTATATGTATGAATTGGGAGTGGTTTTGAAGAACATTCCACTGAAGTTTAGACCTAGTAAAAAGTCAGATCTTGTTGTTGGAATTAGCAAAATGAGTGAATTTAGGAAACTTTTTTATGATTATTTGAAGATGCTTTGTGACCAAAGGTTCCAAAACAACAAAGAGCCAAACTTTATGGGATCTAACTAAATGAATTAGTCTCTTAGGAGAAGAAGGGTGAGCAATACCCCTGATATTCCAGAATAAGAACTTAATCATTGTGAAAAGGTTCTCCCTTTTCCTCTAGTTCTAGGGTACATATCTAGAGGTTGAATATAGGAAGTTCCATCAATAGAGAGAGCTTCCTGCACTTGTCTTGGTTCTATTCTGCCTTTTCTCTTTTTTTGACTTTTTTGAACCTGCCATTCTTTTGTAAGTATATCTGTCAACACATTTGTGATGGGGTCATTAGCCTTGCGTGGATTTATATCTAATTGACTACCTTCATTATTATTCTGATGCTTTTTTGTTTCTTCAATGCTGATATTCTCCTTGTCTTTAAGAGTTTGATTTAAAGCCAAATCAATTCCTTTTCCCATATTTCTACTTGGTAATGCTTGTTAATTTACGTCCATATCAAATTGGACTGTTGTTTGTTCTCCTTGATTATATAGTTTGTTTAGAACAAGTGCATTACCTTGATCTAAAATATTGTCTTGTGTTTCTGGTTGAGCCACCTCCTTAGTTCCTTACAATTTGTCAAGAGATAGAAAACTACCCCTCTGATCAACAACATCTCCTCGTAGAGGTCTAGAATTCTTTCTAGTAGGAGGATGAACTCTATAGCATTTCTCTAAAGTGTGCGCAAACATTCTACAATGAGGGAAGTAATAAGGTCTTTGTTCTACCACAATATTTTGCCAAAAGCCTTCCTCTTTTGTACCAATCCACACCCTATGCACATCAATGAGTGCTATGTCCCTTTCTACTAAAATTCTAGCTCCAGCAGGTCTTGCAAGGTTATATGTTAGGGCAACCACCTTCAAGGGGCAGCCAAGAGCATGAATAATATTAAATAACACATTTTGATAATAGAATTATATTGGAAGATTGGGCAGTTTGAACCATATAGGAACTATAGGAGGTTTCTACTTGAGTCAAAATCAGTGGTCCACTTAATCAGCTTCATTGGGGTGCCAGCAATGAGCAATGACTGTTTGGCCATAATTCTAAAATAATCCTCTTCATTTTCTAATTTAATTAGAAGGTGCCTTCCATCCATTAAACCCAGCTTCCATGGACCAGTAAGATGTAAATCTTCAAAGAACTTTCTAACACTATCCATATTTGGATGCCCAAACTAGGTTTTAACAATAATGGTGATCCTGATTTGCTCATTTAAAGCCTGGATTTTCCCAGGGGTAAAAGGAATGGCTGGTTCACCTTCTTTTAACCTCAAGGGATTAATGTAAGGGCATGACCCTTTACCAATAGCTGCATCATGAAGAACTTAAGGGAAAACAATATGATCAAAAGATTTGGGAATCTGCTGTCCATTCTCTACCACATTAGCATAAGTAGCATTTGCCCATTGAGCATTTACTTCTACCTCAATGGGTAAAAACTCCATTAATAGACAGAGAAGTAATGCAGTCCTCTTGTTAAACCACCAGAAGAAAAGGCCAGAGGAAGTCTCCAAGAAGCCAACCCCAATGGAACAGTACCCTTACCTGTAAGTAGTAAACTTGTGCCCCAAAACCAAAACTTCCTGCTTACCTCTACCAGCAAATACTTGAAGCTTCTGTCTAGTAGTCCCAAGCACCACCACCACCAGCGCTGCTAGCAGGCACCCATCAACTAGAAAACCCTAACATAGCCAAACCAAACCCTGTCATTGGTATATATATATATATATATATTCATATTATTTTTGAAAAAAAATATTTTTAAAATTTTTGAAAATACGAGACCGAACTAGTCCCATAAAGAAAATAATCTAAATAAACATGCACAAAATAATAAGTGGCATACTTATCCCGAGGGATAGACAAATCATTGGCTAATTAGGCTTAATTAAATAATCTAAAGAATTTCTGACATCCATTTTAGTTTGTAAAACCTTTTTTTTATGTCGACTGAGAAATTTCCCTCTATAATATAAAAAAAATTAGATAGGGTTTATTTTAGGGTGGGTTCTTAAAGTTTCCTATATGGGAAAACCTCTATAGTTATTGACGTCTTAAATGACCAAGGTCACCTATGAAAACTCTTGATTTAAACCAGAAGATATTATCTTAGAAAATTTTAAAAGGGTTGGACTTTTCAAAGATGTGACCAAGGAGTGTCAAATTGGAAAGGCTCAAATTTGGAACAATTATTATGGAATCTAAAGGAAGAAAACTAGGGTATGTCACGGATTCTGAGGAGAACCTCGACAACTTCCCAAACTATCCTACAGTTTGGCTTCAATTTTGAGAAGAAAATTATTGAATGTTTCATCTTGCCAATATGGCCTAGATTTGAATGAAACCATCATACAAATAGCCTGGAAGATAGGAAGGCTTATGTCATGAAAAACAACAGCCTCAGAATCCTAAAAAAGGTTAGGGCTTAAATTGGACAACATGATTGTGCAAAAGCCTAAAGATAAAGTGAAAATTTATGTGCACTAGGCAAACAATCTCAAAATCTTATGATTTGTTATTTAATTTAAAGTAAAAGCTTGCTGTTGTAGATTCACTTTCTATTGTAGAATGCTGCCTTCAAAGTTAGCTCCAAGCTCCTCGTTAAAGTAGTAGTCATGAAGTCTAAGGTTCAAAAGGTTTAAATGACAATTTTTGTCCAATCTCTACGGGGGGTTAATGTTTATTAGAGTGACAACAGTTAGGATCTCACGGTTCCCTCATTCTGACACCACTATTTTCTCTTGAATGTACTTAGTCAAAACGAGCTGCTAAGCTCATTTAAACAGGGAAGATCACGGTAGCAACCGTGAGTTACCTCATCCGAGGGACTCCTCTAAATTCAATAAGATGTGTTACGAAATGCTATTTTATTTTTTAGTTTGAAAATATTATTTAATTTTGAAAATGATTTTGTAATTTTTTTAGTTTTGAAAAGGCTTTGCAAGTAAGGTAAATAAATACAGGTAAGAAAAAGGTTGTAAAATAAGTGAATAAAATTGCATTAAATAAAATAAATGTGTACCTCAGCCTCTGCTACCACTACATGATTAGCATCATAAAGTATAGTATATTTGTAAAAAAATTAAATAAATTGCAGGAAAGTAAACAAGAATGTCTGGTACAAAAAAAGGTCAGAAAAACTAGTCATAGCAAGACACAAGTAAAAGAAATCCTTATAGTTACATATGGAAGCAAGAACTAGGTGTAAGACAGGAATAAAGGTAAGGGCTAAGAGCTAGATTGTGTACTTCCCAACCTTAAGTGAGAGCTATCAACCCGACAATCTATGGAGGCTAGTCCTAACCTTGATCCAAGTTATTAACCTTGGACCGTTAGAAATTTTCATTTGAATTTAATTTTCATGCATTCACAATTTTATCAAGAAAAAGAGATTTTTGTTCAAATTATTTTGTAGCAAGGTGCAGCCTATAGGTTAATAAATCTAATTAAGTTATGACTATAGGCAACCTAAGAGTATCGAGGGAAATCATCTTCTCATGTGTCATCAGATAGTATCATCAGTCCATATTCTCTCCTTTTATTGAAGGTCCTTGAGGTATGAGATACTATTCTAAAATCCCAAATCGTGTCCCTCATTTTAGCACACATTAAGATTATTGTCATTGCCCAAGCCACCTGGACCTTAGACTTACACTTGCCCGATGATCCATATGTGGTAAAAATAAATATCTTCGGTCACTCAAAGAATTAAATACCTTAGAGAAGAATAACTTCAATGGGTAAGTAAGATAAGTAGTGTGGGGTAAATTTTACTGATTTAGGTGAATTAGTAGGTCCCAAGGCATAACTTGGTGGGTCTTTAGAAGTTTTAATGGATGATTTTCATGTACAAAGAATAATTAGTTCAATTATCCTACAAAATATTCAAAAGATTATAATTTTTTTTGGGGCATAACCCCGGACAAATTTTACTACCACTTGAATTATTTCGAATCAATTTGGACTTATTGTATTGTTCAATTAATCATCTGAAGTTAGATTTAGTTTCAATGAACTAATACACCATATGCTTAGTAAACCTTAATATTTCAACTATCACAAGAGTGGGGCACTTAGACATTCACTTAATGCTTTACTTAAGACTTACGTAAGTGGATTCCCTTTAAGGAAAACTGAAGTCATCAAGTTTCCTCTACTTTCCACCAAAGTTGGGCTTGAAGTGTTTAATGGTATTCAAGAATTAATCATGCTCCTCTTTTCTAAACCTCATTAACTAAGTTTATATATCAAGCCTAGCTCACTACTAAGCCCCTAAATCCAATCTTCAAGATGGGTTAGTAATAATAAAAATGTTAATTTATGTGCAATCAATTCTTATTAAAAGATCATGCTATCATCTAGTCACCCATTAGCGGCTTCAAATTTAGTAGATTGTTGCCTTTTTAGTTTAAGCCCATTACCTTAGTATGATCCAACTGAATTAACCTCCAAGTCATAACAATTTACATAATTAGAATTTTACCCTTGTTATGAAAAGGTGGAAAATTGATTTCTACTTCTTAACACATTTTATTTCAAACATTGTTGAGCTCACTTTTAGTTGAGATTTAGTTTTTCCTCTTTAGTAGCATAAGGCCTAGCCATAGGACTTTCTTATTGACTATTTCTAAAGGACCACCATTAGAAATTCTAAACTCTTCTTTGCTTAACTTGAAATTCCATTTGTTTGTCCTAGCCTCTAGATCTTAGTAGGTGGGGTCACTATAAGAGAGCTCAAGGAGAGTTCCCATAGGATTGCTCGGCCTAAGTGTTGATTTTGGGTGTTGGTCTTGAGCTAGTGCACACACCGTCACTCACCTACACATTACACCCAACTCACAACCATAAACCTAAACTTATTGACTTTCATCCCTTGATCTTTTGGGACACTCATGTAGATGGTCCCCTAGACCCACTAGCCTTAAGCTAGGGTTTAGATAAGACCAGTACATAGAGGACCCAAATGGAGATTCTATTGGGTCATAGCTTAAATAGAGTGGTTGGCACCTCAATTTCACAGAAATGCCTAACTTAGCCTTTTGCCCCCAAAATCTACCCAATTTACCAAAACACCCCCAAACCCTAAGTTTGATCAAAATTCCTAATTTCACCCAAAATACCCATTTTTTTTCAAAAATCATCTTAAACCATTTGAAACTACCCAAATTTTCCAAAACCTCTCAAAATTGCCAAAATTTAAAAAATAACCTTAGTGGTCGAAACTTTCCCAAAACCGTCAAAATCATTTCAAATGTCCCCAATATCAATTTAGACCCCTCAATTGAACCCAATTTGACCAATTTTGACCAAAATCCCCAAATTACTTTTAAAGGCCCAATTACCCCAATTCATCCCAATTGTCCACCAATTTGGTTCCATTATTTCCCCATTTTTATTCTAAACTCAAAGTCATCATGATCAAACTCAATTCAGACCAAATCCCAAACCAAGTGGCCCATATTTTGAGCTCAACTTTACCCAAATCCAAAGCATCCAATTTTGGACAAATTTATCTATGTCACTAAATTGAATGCCTAAGTCCCAAAATTAACATCCAGTTAATATTGAGAACTCTTCATAACATCCCGCTAGACCATTTTGAGCCCTCAATTTGGACATAGCTCAACTCTAGCCTAACCTAAACCCAAGTTTTAGCCTAACATCCACAAGTTCATCAAATGTCAAAAATCCTTCAAATTGGCCTTCCAAATAAATTTAGAATCACTCTAAATAATTTCCAAACTCTTTGTGACAATCATGTATATCATATTGATCAATCAATTGAGTCCAATGTCATGGCTAGCCCAACCCAAACCTAACATCAAGCCAATTTGACCTAAATTGAACCCATGCACCAAAACTGGCCAATCAAAGCTAAATTGGCCAACCAAGGACCACTCCAGCCACCAAGTGCACACTAGTGACCATGCTAGACTCAACTAGCCCACCCTAGATGAGCTATGGACCAATGATCCCTTTATTTAAGGGATTTCACCCCATATTTGGCCAAAATTTGAAATATCTTTACCATCATTGCTTACCCATGGGAGTTAATCATAATTATCCACCCCCTGACCTCCCTAAACTGAGTGGTGACCAGACCTTTTCGAGCCACCACCTCAATCATTAGAAATAGTCACCCCAAAGGAGCCTAAGATGGCAAAAACCCAAAATTGAACTCACCTAAGCTGGCTAAGCTTGATTGGCTGTTAGGGCCTTTCTTCCCTCCGCATAGAAAGGACCCTGGCCATCTCACCTTGACCAGAGAGCCACCTTATCCTCTTTTATTTAAACCACCCCCTCCACAGCCACAAAGAGAGCCAGCAAAATCCTTGGGGGAAACTCTGTTTGATTTCTTACAGACGCTGTCCAAAAACTCCTCATCTCAATCCTATTGTTTTCCCCTTTTAGTTCCCATTGTAAGAGCTCAATTTTGAGTTCAAAATTTTAGCTTAAAATAGGACATAGTTCCCTACTCCTCCATAATCCACCAAAGTTCAATTAATTTTTCCCACACCATCACAAGAGTGAGAGAAGTTGATTCCCAACAAAAGCCTCATCACAAAGAGCACTTAGCATAAACTTTGATCAACGCTTGAAATCTACTTTGATCGAAATCGTATGTAGAAAATCCACCATAGGCCAGGACTTCATCTGGTGGTTTGTTGGACTCATTTGAAACTACTAAAACCATCTGATTTAGGCCTCCCCTCTCAAACAAAGGTATTGATCCTTAACCCTAAACTGAGCTTCATTTGATTCTCCATACATATGTACTGTATTTCATGCTTGATCAACCTTATAGGTAGGTGTGTATTGAATAGATAAAGGTGTAGCAACAAACCAGAAATGATTTGGTTAAGTCTAGCTCGAAATCTT
The DNA here is from genome assembly GCA_002079205.1 of Phalaenopsis hybrid cultivar. Classification (NCBI taxonomy): domain Eukaryota; kingdom Viridiplantae; phylum Streptophyta; class Magnoliopsida; order Asparagales; family Orchidaceae; genus Phalaenopsis; species Phalaenopsis hybrid cultivar. Next base: position 207,468 of record JXCR01144240.1, on the reverse strand, counting down.
AAGGTTTTATTGTGAACGACTTATAGGTTGGTCACTTGGGGACGATGACGGAGAGTTGTCTGATCACACGTTTATTCGATGGATGGAGGAGATCAAGCTAGAAAAACTCTTGGTACATGAACTGTGGACCGCGTGGCAGCTAATGTGTCTGGCGACTTCAAATGGCGGAGCGCCACGTGTAAAGCTCGGAGCGGACAAGGCTAACGTGGCGGTTGAGCTGGATAAGTAAAAAATTAGGCATTTCATATTTATTTTAATTCTAGAACTTTAAAAAATCATAATTTTGTGTAGAAAATATATAAAAATAAATTATGATAGAGGCTAGTTTTTTCTAATTTTTTCAAGGTCAGAGGAAATTTCTGTGCTTCTAACCCTAATTTTCAAGCTAAGATGGCTACTTTGGCATAAATTAATTATATAAATTAAATTACCATTTGGAAAATTATGGGATAAAATTTAGAAGGTTTCCTGTGGTTAGAGAAGTCTAGAAAAAATATCATAATGGCTTGAATAATTTTATAAGTTTTTGTATTTGATTAAGTGTATATATCTTGTATTAAGTTATGTAAATTAAATATGAATCAATAGTCAACAAAATCAATTCCACATTTTTTGTAAAAATCTTGTTAACCTACTGTAAAAATTTGAAATTTATTTGATTAAGTTTAAACACTAAAGTTTATTTTTCAAGAAACATTGTATTTTTGTACAAAAATAATTATATTAAATTAAATATACTTAAGAAAATTATGAAAAGTAATTTTCTAAGTTCCTTGTGATTAGGAGCACTTAGAAAATTTAAAAAACTTTTTTGTTAAAATATTTTATTTTTGAACTTTATTTTGAATTAAAAATAATTAAAAATTTCAAAAGTACAAAAATATTTCAAAATGTTTCTAATGGTTTCCCGATCACTTTGGACTCATTACAATATTTTTTCCAATTTTTCTAAGTTAGAAATAAATTTTTAAAGGGCTTAAAAATGTATTTCCCTTATTTTCTCATTGAAATAATTATCATAAATAAAGTAAAAATCATAAAAGTATAAAATTTGTTTCTCTGAGTTCTTTGGAGTCAGGGAGGTTTAATAAAAATGTTAAAATAATTTTAGTAACTAAAACATATTTTCCATTTAATTAAATCGCTAAAAATTAATAAAAAATTATAAAATTAAATTAAAACTTCATTTAGAAAGCCATGCTATGTTGCCTAAGTGTTTCTCTGACCTAAAGGAATGTCTAATAATTTTTCCTTCGAACAAATAATTTTAATTTAATTGATTAAATAAAAAACTTATTCTCTAGGTTAAAATAATTATTTAAATTAAATATAAATTTGAAAAATCACATTTTCTCCGGTGATGTTTTAGTTGTCTTTATGAATATGGTACTCTAAAATCTATTAAGTCATTTGAATTATGCTTTATGAGTTATGAGGTTAAGAGCCCCAAGGGTAAAGTGGTCATTTTGTATTTTGGTTCCTTAATCAAAATTTAGGATTAACTAAAAAGTAACTGGGTAATAAATGATCTTAATTGACATGTTTGGACAATTGAAAGATAATGGGTAAAAGGTAGAAACCAACTTGCCACCCATGAAAAGAATAAAATTATGAATTTTCTAAATTATCAGAATTTGGAAGTTAATCAAAATCAAATGGTTTCCAAGTGATGAGCTTAAACTAGAAAGATGATGTTTCACTTATGATTAAGTCCACAATTAATGATGATCTGACATCATATAATAAGAATCCATATCACCTAAACTAAAATTCTAAGCTTTTGCTAATCTTTCTACCATTAGATTTCTTAAAGGGCATGGTAATGATCTATGCTTGATTTTTAATTCATTTGATGGGATTTAGAGGATAATATGATTAATGATTAGCACTACAAGCCCAACTTTAGTGGTGGTTACAAAGGCCCTTAATGACTAGAACTTGCCTTAGGGGCATTCATCTACATAACTTTTTCGTAAAATATCAACTGATTAATTGGGTACCCTGTACTCAGAATGATTAAGATGTCAAAGTTTTTCTAGTAATGGGGTAATTTTAATTTGACTTGGGATGATTAGTATAACAATATGATACATTCAAAATGAACTCAAATGTTTCAAGGGATCCTTAAAGTAGTTTAGAGTCATTCCCTGAACACTTTATAATCTCTTGAATATTTTGAAGGACAAATTGAACTTGTTATATCTTGTTCTAAAATCATCCATTAAGATCTTTTGGGACTCCATAAGTCATAATTTGGAGTCTTTTAGATACACTTTCATCTACTCCTGTAATTTTTTTAAATTTATGCAAAATTATATACGTGTTGCAAAAGCTAATCTTTCAGCGGGAATGTCAAGAAGATGGTAAGTACATATTTATAACGTTATTTAATTTTTGAGATTTTACTTTATGGAAAAAATGTAAATGCTTGGGTGAGTACCTTACTTCAATTGCAAAATCAAAACAACTTTTCAAAATTAATCAACATTTTCCAAACCTAAAATAAATTGTTTCAAAGGTAACCGTAAATACTTTGAAATTTCACTAAATTTAAAAAGTCCTTTTGAATTTACGGGAGTCCCTCGGAGGAGGTAACCCACAGTTGCTAATGAGATCTCCCCAATTTAAATGGTTTTAATAACTCGTTTATTTTAAGTAAATTCAGAAGAGAATAGTGATATCAGAAGGAGGGAACCATGAAATCCTAACCGGTGTCGCTCTAATCAACTTTAACATTCCCCATGATATTTAAGTAACCATAACCTTAGGAAACACTTCACTTGACATCAGGACTTAACACATTAGAAAACTTAAACTTGCTACGACAAGGAGCTTGGAGTTAGCATTGTAGGGAGCATGAGCATCTTCAACAACAAAACATATCTACACCAGCTAAACCATTCCATAGAATTAAATATCCGAGCCATAGGATTTTGAAGTTGTCTGCCTAGCACGATAAAAACTATTAACTTATCTTTAAGCCTTTGTATGGATCTGCTATGCAATATAAGCCCTAACACGTTTTAGGATTTCAAGGTTGTCGTTCGTCATGACCTAAATTCTCAAGTCTTCCAGGATATTTGTGTGATCGTCTTGCATGAATGTAAGCCCTAATTAATAAAATTGGCAGGATGAAATATTTAAATAATTTCTCCTCTAATTTGAAGCCTAACAGTAGGATAGCTTGGGAAATCACTGAGGTTCTCCTTAGGATCTGTGACATTTAGCCTCACTATCATATCATGTGTTCACCTTTTGAGATAGATACATAACTTAAGGTGTAGTGCTCTTTCATCTAAACTTTAAAAGATATGGGATTGATTTTATTTCAAAATTTTCTAATATATATATATATATATATATATATATATATATATATATAGTAAATGCCCTTCCGAAGTGGGCGTCGAGATTTCTATTATAGCGACTGACAACTTCACAGGACCCCCTAAAATTGTGCCGACAACTTCTAGAGAATCCACTAGGGAATTATTTCTCTCTCCATTTAAATTAGAGAATATTGTTTTCATATATGGGTACTGTGTCCATTTCCTTTATGGAACAAATCACCCTTCTTCTGTTGGCATACTTCACCCATTTCTTTCTTGGGTAAGTACGGTCAACTATTTCTTACATCAAGACCTTCTGTTCAATAACTTTTGAACAAAGAGTTTTAGGAGTTCATGAGGAATTCTGTCTGTGTGGGGTCAGACTCCAATAAGTGTTTTGGTTGATTAGTTCCTCCTAGGCATTGTGTTCCAAAGTCGGTCCCACACCGGGTCCTAAACTTCACTTTCCCTTCTGAGTATAGTTTGATACATTACAAATTAAATCAAATTTTCTTGTGTTGTGCTTGCTCTTTAACCTTTCTTATTTAAATTAATTAAATCTCTCTTCTTTCAAAATATTTTTCATTAAATTTGAAAATCTTCACAAACTAAAATTAAACAAAGACCTGCTCAGTCTACAGATCGGCCTTTGCTGATTTTTAGTGCTCACACTAGAATTATAAGAGGTTGGCAAAATAACTAACCTTTGTGCTTTCTTTTTGAAGTTGTTGTAATGGTGTTCCCGATGCTCACTTTCTCCTATAACTTTCCAACTAGCCACAATGCTTGTAATATCGCTCTCACCATCAGGTTTGGAACTGGATTTAATCAGCTTAAAGTCGTCCTCGAAAAAGCGCCGTTCGTCATAATGAAGGTCACTGCTCTAGAAGTACAGAAGCCTACCATTGAATTTAACATGAACTGCCCCTAGGGCTTCCCTTCCTGCAAAAAGGTGAAAATTGTTGCTGCCTCGGCACCTGCCAAGTCTGTTGTTTCCTTTTTCTGTCCAAGGAAAGGAGGTCATGACTGTGGAAGATACAATTGGATGATTTACCGTTCCACCATAAGTATTTGAAATTGGATTGAGTTTAAAGTCTGTGTTGTTAACTCAGTCTTATAGAAGAAGCCAAAGTCTAGGTGCTCGAAAAAATACTAAAGCAGAAATTCCAGAAAAAATACCTATAGATGAGTTTCTTCATGAGGAGGAACTTGGATTACTGGAAGCCTCCCACTTTTGTAAGTGAGTAGGTTTCACCTACTGATGAATACTAATGGACTTGAAAGTATTAAAAAAATCATTGCTACCTTACCATCTTTTCATGGTTGTAGTGATGAGAGGGAGAAGTTTGTTGCTATCACTAAAGTCTGTACAGTGTTCCAAAGACTGGAAACTAAAGATGTCAATATTCAGTAATTTGATTGAGCATGGAATGAAAGTATTTATGGATGATTTCTCTGTGTTTGGGACTTCATTTTAATTATGCATAATTAATTTATAAAAATTTTTAGAATTATGTGAAAAAATCAACCTAGTACTAAATTGGAAAAAATGTGAATTTATGGTTGTAGGAGGAATTGTACTTGGGCATAAAATTTCTGAAAATTGGCATGGAAGTAGATCCTGCAAAAATTCAAGTTATTGAAAAATTACCACAACCGACTATAGTAAGAGGGGTAAGAAGTTTTATAGGACATCCTGGTTTCTACAGGCGTTTTATAAAGAATTTTTCAAAAATAACTAAGCAATTATGCCAACTTTTAGAAAAAAAGATACGAAATTTGATTTTAACGAGGAATGATTGAAAATGTTTGAATTACTGAAAGAAAAATTAATCACTGCACCTATATTAGTACCACCTAATTGGAATAAATTATTTGAAATAATGTGCGATGCTGGTGATTATGCTATTGGAGCTTTTTTAGGACTAAGGTGCAATAAAGTTTTTGAAGTAATATATTATACTAGTAAGACTCTAAATGATGCTTAAATAAACTATACTACTACTGAAAGAGAGTTATTAGCTATTGTCTATGCCTTTGATAAATTTAGACCTTACTTGATTGAAACTAAATTTATAGTGCATACATATCATTCTGCTATTAAATATTTAATGCAAAAGAAAGATGCTAAACCAAGGTTAATTAGATGGATACTTCTATTATAAGAGTTTGATTTTTCTATAGTTGATAGAAGGGTAAATGACAATCAAATAGCTAATCATTTCTCTAGACTAGGAAAAGAAATATTAACTAATTTTGCAAATGAAATTTTAGAAAATTTCCCTAATGAACAAGTATATAGTATTTATGAAATAGATACACTATGGTATGTAGATATAGAAAATTATATTGTAAGTGATATTCTACTACCAATTTTTAAGAATCAGCAATTAAAAAAATTCATATATGATTCAAAATTCTATTTTTGGGATGTCCATATTTATGTAAAAAATGTAAAGATCTAATTATTAGAAGGTGTGTTCCTTAAGAAGAAAATCAACAAATAATTAAAATATGGCATGATTCTGAATTTGGAGGACATTTTGGAACAAATAAAACTGCTTATAAAATTTTGCAACCTAGATTTTATTGGCCTACTCTTTTTTGAGATGTTAGTGAATATATTAAAACATGCAATCGATGTCAACGAGTAGTAAATATTTCTAGAAGAAATTNTAGGTGTGTATTGAATAGATAAAGGTGTAGCAACAAACCAGAAATGATTTGGTTAAGTCTAGCTCGAAATCTGAAATTTCTGTGCTTCTAACCCTAATTTTCAAGCTAAGATGGCTATTTTGGCATAAATTAATTATATAAATTAAATTACAATTTGGAAAATTATGGGATAAAATTTAGTAGGTTTTCTGTGGTTAGAGAAGTCTAGAAAAAATATCATAATGGCTTGAATAATTTTATAAGTTTTTGTATTTGATTAAGTGTATATATCTTGTATTAAGTTATGTAAATTAAATATGAATCAATAGTCAACAAAATCAATTTCACATTTTTTGTAAAAATCTTGTTAACCTACTGTAAAAATTTGAAAATTATTTGATTAAGTTTAAACACTAAAGTTTATTTTTCAAGAAACATTGTATTTTTGTACAGAAATAATCATATTAAATTAAATATACTTAAGAAAATTATGAAAAGTAATTTTCTAAGTTCCTTGTGATTAGGAGCACTTAGAAAAAAAAACTTTTTTGTTAAAATATTTTATTTTTGAGCTTTATTTTGAATTAAAAATAACTAAAAATTTCAAAAGTACAAAAATATTTGAAAATGTTTCTAATGGTTTCCCGATCACTTTGGACTCATTACAATTTTTTTTCCAATTTTTCTAAGTTAGAAATAAATTTTTAAAGGGCTTAAAAATGCATTTCCCTTATTTTCTCATTGAAATAATTATCATAAATAAAGTAAAAATCATAAAAGTATAAAATCTGTTTCTCTGAGTTCCTTGGAATCAGGGAGGTTTAATAAAAATGTAAAAATAATTTTTAGTAACTAAAACATATTTTCCATTTAATTAAATCACTAAAAATTAATAAAAAATTATAAAATTAAATTAAAACTTCATTTAGAAAACCATGCTATGTTGCCTAAGTGTTTCTTTGACCTAAAGGAATGTCTAATAATTTTTCCTTCGAACAAATAATTTTAATTTAATTGATTAAATAAAAAACTTATTTTCTAGGCTAAAATAATTATTTAAATTAAATATAAATTTGAAAAATCACCTTTTCTCTGATGATGTTTTAGTTGTCTTTATGGATATGGTACTCTAAAATCTCTTAAGTCATTTGAATTATGCTTTATGAGTTATGAGGTTAAGAGCCCAAAGGGTAAAGTGATCATTTTGGATTTTGGTTCCTTAATCAAAATTTAGGATTAACTAAAAAGTAACTGGGTAATAAATGATCTTAATTGACATGTTTGGACAATTGAAAGATAATGGGTAAAAGGTAGAAACCAACTTGCCACCCATGAAAAGAATAAAATTATGAATTTTCTAAATTATCAGAATTTGGAAGTTAATCAAAATCAAATGGTTTCCAAGTGATGAGCTTAAACTAGAAAGATGATGTTTCACTTATGATTAAGTCCACAATTAATGATGATCTGACATCATATAATAAGAATCCATATCACCTAAACTAAAATTCTAAGCTTTTGCTAATCTTTCTCCCATTAGATTTATTAAAGGGCTTGGTAATGATCTAGGCTTGTTTTTTAATTCATTTGATGGGATTTAGAGGATAATATGATTAATGATTAGCACTACAAGCCCAACTTTAGTGGTGGGTACAAAGGTCCTTAATGACTAGAACTTGCCTTAGGGGCATTCATCTACATAACTTTTTTGTAAAATATCAACTGATTAATTGGGTACTATGTACTCAAAATGATTAAGATGTCAAAGTTTTTCTAGAAATGGGGTAATTTTAATTTGACTTGGGATGATTAGTATAGCAATATGATACATTCAAAATGAACTCAAATGTTTCAAGGGATCCTTAAAGTAGTTTAGAGTCATTCCCTGAACACTTTATAATCTCTTGAATATTTTGAAGGACAAATTGAACTTGTTATATCTTGTTCTAAAATCATCCATTAAGATCTTTTGGGACTCCATAAGTCATAATTTGGAGTCTTTTAGATACACCTTCATCTACTCCTATAATTTTTTTAAATTTATGCAAAATTATATATGTGTTGCAAAAGCTAATCTTTCAGCGGGAATGTCAAGAAGATGGTAAGTACATTTTTATAGCGTTATTTAATTTCTAAGATTTTACTTTATGCAAAAAATGTTAATGCTTGGGTGAGTACCTTACTTCAATTCCAAAATCAAAACAACTTTTTAAAATTAATCAACATTTTTCAAACCTAAAATAAATTGTTTCAAAGGTAACCATAAATACTTTGAAATTTCACTAAATTTAAATAGTCCTTTTGAATTTACGGGAGTCCCTCGGAGGAGGTAACCCGCAGGTGCTAATGAGATCTCCTCAATTTAAATGGTTTTAATAACTCGTTTATTTTAAGTAAATTCAGAAGAAAATAGTGATATCAGAACAAGGGAACCATGGAATCCTAACCGGTGTCGCTCTAATCAACTTTAACATTCCCCATGATATTTAAGTAACCATAACCTTAGGAAACACTTCACTTGTCATCAGGACTTAACACATTAGAAAACTTAAACTTGCTACGACGAGGAGCTTGGAGTTAGCATTGTAGGGAGCATGACCATTTTCAACAACAAAACATATCTACACCAGCTAAACCATTCCATAGAATTAAACAACCGAGCCATAGGATTTTGAGGTTGTCTACCTAGCACGATAAAAACTATGAACTTATCTTTAAGCCTTTGTATGGCTCTGTTATGCAATATAAGCCCTAACAAGTTTTAGGATTTCAAGGTTGTTGTTCGTCATGACCTAAATCCTCAAGTCTTCCAGGATATTTGTGCGATCGTCTTGCATGAATGTAAGCCCTAATTAATAAAATTGGCAGGATGAAATATTTAAATAACTTATCCTCTAATTTGAAGCCAAACAGTGGGATAACTTGGAAAATCACCGAGGTTCTCCTTAGGATTTGTGACATTTAGCCTCACTATCATATCATGTGTTTATCTTTTGAGATAGATACATAACTTAAGGTGTAGTACTCTTTCATCTAAACTTTGAAAGATATGGGANAAGAGCCACCCACAATATAAACCCAAAAGGACAAACTAAGGGAAAAATTATATATATATATATATATATATATATAAACAAAAGAACCTACTAACTATCAAGGTAAGGAATTGTTAAACTATCTCCATGTAGCATTAAATCAAGCTGATTTGAAAGAGCTGATCCAACTAAGATTTTTTCAGTATATCTCCACAAGGCAGCAAAGCAGTGAGCAGGACCATTAGCTTCACTCAGAATATGCTGAAACTTGACTCTCACATTATTCAAGAAATGCATAAGTTTGTTAATCCATCTAAGAATATACCAGGGAGGTTCCACTTCCTTTTACAGAATTCTTACACATATGTTAGAATCTGACTCAACAATCAGATTGTTGATCTTACAATGGTTAGCAAAATAGGGAGCCCAGTATATTGCTATCATTTCAACTTCCATTGCATCAATAGCCCAAGTTGGGGAGGAAAAATATATCAAACACTTCCCAAGGGAGTTTCTAAAACTCCACCAAAACCAAAAGCTTCACTAGTAATGCTACCATCAATATTTACTTTCAGCCACCTAAGAGGAGGAGGAGTCCAAAAGCCTAAGGTTGGTTTGTAAGTCTGCTGCATTTTCACCTTAGACTTCCAATCCAGGAATAGATTAGTGAAGTTCTGATATTTAATATTTTTTTGTATATAAGAAGTGCAATTAAATACCACAGTCTTATCCAATGGCTTGGAATCTTCAAACTTAGCTTGGTTTCTACTCATCCAGAGAAACCAGACTATAATGCAAGGAACAATCAACAAATTAGCATATTAGCGTTCCTTCCAGAAGTGAGAGAAAATATCCCAACAGACTTTAAACGTATCAATATTTAACTGCCTTAAAAGATGAGACCAAATCCTTTGACAGAAGGAACAAGAGAAGAAAAGGTAATCTAAGGTTTGTTCTTCCCTATTACATAAGTAACAGTAAGAAGGGCCCTTTAAACCTTTCATTTTCAAAATGTCATCAGTTGGAAGCAAGGAATGCCACAGTCTCCAGCTGAAGAAGGACATAGAGGGGGTCAACCATTTACACCAGATAGTTTTACCCCACAAAATAAGTTGCCACTTGTAAAAGTTTTGAAAAATATAAGCAGGCAGCTCTTGAGATGTATCTTGCTTAGTCACCATTTTGTCCTTTTATTCAGGGCAGAAGGGAGTATTTCTAACCCACTGTAACTGTTTCTGATTTAAAATATTATTCATCATGTTGCAGTTCCATTGGTTATCAGACCAATACTCCTTGACCATAGACTGATAATTAGGATTAAAGGATGAGCAAATAAGTTGTTCACCATTCCAAGTCCATTTGTCTAACCAAAAATTACCTTGACCTTCACCAAGTTCCCAAATAAACAATTCTTCTGCCTGAATTCTAATCTCTACTAATTTCTGCCAAATTCTGGAATCACCAAGCTTTTTTGTAGCCACACTAGGATGTAAAGCTTTGCAACATTTCCCTTTCATAAAAATAGCCCAAAGACTTTCCTAGGCCCTAAATTTTATCCATAGATTACAAAGATTGTTAAAGCTAAGCTGTTAGAAGTCCTTGAACCCCAGACCACCAGCATGAAGAGGCATACAGAGTTTCTGCCATGGTAACCAATGAATCTGCTTTTTCTGCCCAGCCCATAGGAATTTATTGAACATTATTCCCAGCAGCACTTGAGTTTCTATTTTCATTATAAGCATTTTGAGAGCATAAGAAGGAATAACAGTTAAGATGCTTTTAAGAAGGTTATTTTACCACCATTGGAGAGGAAGGAGTTGGTCCAGCTTTGCAGTTGAGCTTGAATATGGTCAATAACATCATTAAATTTAGTTTGCTTGGTCCTACCTTTAATAAGTTGAGCCCCCACGTACTTGATTGACAAGTTGGCAATATTAAAACAAGTATATTGAGAAATCCAATGTTGTATCTGTGGAGAGATATTAGATCTAGAAAAATGTAACATTTTTGTTTGTTAAGTTCCGTACCTGAAATCTGTTGGAAGTGTTTAAGCCTTTGATAAAGCTTCTTAACAGCAATCTTTGTAGCCCTGGAGAAAATTATAATATCATCAGTATAAGATAGGTGACTCACACCAACATTAGATCTTTGATGATAGGCCAAATAAGGGTATGCAGTAAACATATGGTTCAGCAATCTTAATAAATAATTCATAGCTAGAATAAAGATAGTTGGAGACAATGGGTCCCCTTGTTTAATTCCCTTAGTAGCAGTGAAAAAATCATGGCTTTGCCCATTGATAAGAACTGAGTGGTGTTGCAATTAAGCCATATCCTGATCAATTTCCTGATGTCTTGAGAGAAACTTCTAGCAGCAAAAATCCCCAAAATGAAGTCCCAATTGATGAAGTCATAGGCTTTTTTGATATCCAGCTTAAATATAACATTACTGCCTCTACACTTTCTATCAAGATCCAATAGGAGTTCTTGAGCAAGTAAAATATTATCAGTGATATTTCTGCCTTTAACAAAAGCCACTTGATTATTGTTGATAAGTTGTTGTAGGTGTGGTTGAAGTCTAGTGACAATAATATTGCTTATTACATTTGATACCACATTGGTGAGGCTAATAGGTCCAAATCTCCCCAACTTTTTCTAATTTGATTCTTGGGGATCAGTGTGATAGTAGAAGTAGTAAAGTATCTTGGAGGATCCACACCCTTGAAGAATGCTTGAACAAAAACAATAAAGTCTCCACTAATAATAGACCAAGAATTTGTATAAAATTTTGCAGTAAAACCATCAGGTCCAGCCACCTTGTGCCCATCAATAGACTCTAAATTCTCTTTAATTTCTTCTTCCAGAGGGATATTTGTGAGCTCCAATCTTCGAACATAGTCCTGACAGCCAGCCAGAAGTCCAACAGTCATTTGAGGTCTGGAAATGGATTTAGCACTGAAGAGATTATGGAAGTAATTGACAACATCATGGGCAATAGTCCCAGCATCAGAAAGACAGTTCTTTTCAGAATTAGTGATAGACAAGATCATATTACTCTTCCTTCTGTAATTAATACAAGCATGATAGTAGCTGGAATTCTTATCTCTCTCGGTAAATTTAGTGACAGCAGCTTTTTGTTTCAGAAAATTTTCAAAATACATAATTTGCATGAGAAGTTCTTCATTGTCTTTATGCAATTCTTTTTCAGAAACTTCTCCCCTTTAAAACTCTATTTCCATGGCTAGAACCTTATCCTGAGCAGCCTTCAAGTTGTCATTGACATTACCAAAGCTGTTTCAATTCCACTTTTTAAGCTGAGAAGCCACAATTTTTTGAAGATGTCATAAGTTAATCCAAGGATTTTTATCCTTATCAGTAATCCACACTTTTTTAACTTCCTCAAGAAAGTCAAGATGAAGAACCCACATATTTTGGAATCTAAAAAGGGAATGCTTAGGTCCTTCAACATTTTGAGTAGAGAACAATAGAGGCCTATGATCTGAACCAGACATAGCAAGGTGAGAAACAACAGTATAAGGAAATGTCTGAAACCAAACTAAGTTTAATAACAGTCTATCAAGACATTCCCACATTGAACCCCTCCTCCAAGCGAAAGCAGGACCTTGAAAACCCAAATCAAATAAAGCAGCTTCAGAGAGAAAATCATTAAATTTATTCATAGAAGAACTGAGAGGGGGTCTACCCCCCTTCTTTCAGCAGGTGTGGTAACACAGTTAAAATCTCCCCCCAAGATCCAAAAAGAGTTGATAGAATGACTAATTTGTAGTAAATCAGACCATAAGGTCATCTGATGGCTATCAGTACAAACTACATAAATAAAAGTAACATAACCCATTTGTGCACCAATAGAGAATTGTATATGTATGAATTGGGAGTGGTTTTGAAGAACATTCCACTGAAGTTTAGACCTAGCAAAAAGCAAGATCTTGTTGTTGGAATTAGCAAAATGAGTGAATTTAGAAAACTTTCTGATGATGATTTGAAGATGCTTTGTGACCAATGGTTTCAAAACAACAAAGCACCAAACTTTATGGGATCTAACTAAATGAATTAGTCTCTTAGGAGAAGAGGGGTGAGCAATACCCCTGATATTCCAGAATAAGAACTTAATCATTGTGAAAAGGTTCTCCCTTTTCCTCTAGTTCTAGGGTACATATCTAGAGGTTGAATATAGGAAGTTCCATCAATAGAGAGAGCTTCATGCACTTGTCTTGGTTCTATTCTGCCTTTTTTCTTTTTTTGACTTTTTTGAACCTGCCATTCTTCTGTAAGTATATCTATCAACACATTTGTGATGGGGTCATTAGCCTTGCATGGATTTATATATAATTGACTATCTTCATTATTGTTCTGATCCTTCTTTGTTTCTTCAGTGTTGATATTCTCCTTGTCTTTAAGAGTTTGATTTAAAGCCAAATCAATTCCTTTCCCATATTTCTACTTGGTAATGCTTGTTAATTTACCTCCATATCATATTGGACAGTTTTTTGTTCTCCTTGATTATATAGTTGGTTTAGAACAAGTGCATTACCTTGATCTAAAATATTGTCTTGTGTTTATGGTTGAGCCACCTTCTTAGTTCCTTACAATTTGTCAAGAGATAGAAAACTACCCCTCTGATCAACAACATCTCCTCGTAGAGGTCTAGAATTCTTTATAGTTGGAGGATGAACTCTACAGCATTTCCCTAAAGTGTGCGCAAACATTCTACAATGAGGGCAGTAATAAGGTCTTTGTTCTACCAAAATATTTTGCCAAAAGCCTTCCTCTTTTGTGCCAATCCACACCCTATGCACATCAGGGAGTGTTATGTCCCTTTCTACTAAAATTCTAGCTCCAGCAGGTCTTGTAAGGTTATATGTTAGGGCATCCACCTTCAAGGGGCAGCCAAGAGCACGACTAATATTAAATAACACATTTTGATAATAGAATTATATTGGAAGATTGGGCAGTTTGAACCATATAGGAACTATAGGAGGTTTCTACTTGAGTCAAAATCAGTGGTCCACTTAATCAGCTTCATTGGGGTGCCAGCAATGAGCAATGACTATTTGGCCATAATTCTAGCATAATCCTCTTCATTTTCTAATTTATTTAGAAGGTGCCTTCCATCCATTAAACCCAGCTTCCATGGACCAGTAAGATGTAAATCTTCAAAGAACTTTCTAACACTATCAATCTTTGGATGCCCAAACTAGGTTTTATCAATAATGGTGATCCTGATTTGCTCATTTGAAGCCTGGATTTCCCCAGGGGTAAAAGGAATGGCTGGTTCACCTTCTTTTAACCCCAAGGGATTAATGTAAGGGCATGACCCTTTACTAATAGCTGCATCATGAAGAACTTGGGGGAAAACAATATGATCAAAAGATTTGGGAATCTTCTGTCCATTCTCTACCACATCAGCATAAGTAGCATTTGCCCATTGAGCATTTACTTCTACCTCAATGGGTAAAAACTCCATTAATAGACAAAGAAGTAATGCCGTACTCTTGTTAAACCACCAGAAGAAAAGGCCAGAGGAAGTCTCTAAGAAGCCAACCCCAATGGAACAGTACCCTTACCTATAAGTNCACCAGAAGAAAAGGCCAGAGGAAGTCTCCAAGAAGCCAACCCCAATGGAACAGTACCCTTACCTGTAACCAGTAAACTCCTGCCCCAAAACCAAAACTTCCTGCTTACCTCTACCAGCAAATACTTGAAGCTTCTGTTCAGTAGTCCCAAGCACCACCACCACCAACGCCGCCAGCAGGCACCCATCAGCTCGAAAACCCTAACAGAGCCAAACCAAACCCTGGCATTATATATATAGGGTATTCTTTGCTAATTATGTGTGTGTGTGTGTGTGTGTGTCTATGTGTGTGTGTGTGTGATTCGAGTATTGTGTGTGTGTGTGTGTGTCTATGTGTGTGTGTGTGTGATTCGAGTATTGTGTGTGCGCGTGCGCGCTCCTTAATACGCACGTCACCAAAGGAGATTCGAACCCCCGGCCTGAGGGGTCTTATACCGAGGAGGCCAACCAGCAGACCNCTCTCGTATCCCTCAGAGTTGACTTTCAACATGTTAGATTACTGAGCCAATTCTTCGTTTACACGCACCATGACTGCTCACGCTCGCTCCCAAAAAACCGGATCCGTAATCGGACGGCTCCAAGNCTCTCGTATCCCTCAGAGTTGACTTTCAACATGTTAGATTACTGAGCCAATTCTTCGTTTACACGCACCATGCCTGCTCAAGCTCGCTCCCAAAAAACCGGATCCGTAATCGGACGGCTCCAAAACCCCCCAAATCGAAAACGACGATAAATTTCTGGGCAGGCTCGATGATCGATATGTCATATGATATGTCAAACATCGCGAGATCAGACAATCGAAAACGACGACTGAGATCGTTTTCAGAACTCTGTATCACAAATTTCTTGGCCCAACCATTACTTGTCCTTCCACTGCTTAGTCAGTCTGTCTTCTACTGTCTTTAGAGATTAAAACAAGATTCCCATCTGTAGCGCCGTAGGTCGTCCGTAGATCGTTAGATAATCTCGAACCGTAACTATCGAGGTCGGAATATCACCGGCAGAAGCGCGCTTCTGCCGCCGAATGAGGCCAAAAAGGCCGATCGAGACATCACGGAACGCTTCGGCCCCGCCGAAAGCGACTTCTCCTCGCCATCGGATGGAACAGGGCAGCTATATTGAGTGCTCGATGATGAGATAGTATTGCTATTGCTACTTTCGTATCTTATAAAAATGCACTTTGTCTTATGTGTTTGATTCGTTCAATTTATNGGAACGCTTCGGCCCCGCCGAAAGCGACTTCTCCTCGCCATCGGATGGAACAGGGCAGCTATATTGAGTGCTAGATGATGAGATAGTATTGGTATTGCTACTTTCGTATCTTATAAAAATGCACTTTTTCTTATGTGTTTGACTCGTTCAATTTACATGATGTTTTTTGTTTTATTTTTCTGTTTTGAGAGCGAGTGAGAGTTAAAGGGATTGATGATGATACAATCATTAAAATACGATTGCTTGAATGGTCGTCGATGTCATTTTCTCAGCCATCATCGTAATTCAAATGCTGCACGAAAATTGAACCTGATTATAAATGGAGGACACATCACGTATTTTGTTAAGCTTCTGACTTAACAAGCAAAGAATGCTTGAAATGTAAAATACAAAAATGTTTAGTTCTCTCAAAAAATTAGCTATAATTATAATTATATACATTGGAAAAGCGATTGGACCAAATCTCAAGGAGCTTCAACAGATCATGCAAAGGTGGCATAAAATGATAGAGCTATCAAGCGCCATTTCAGTTAGTCGAATCATGAGCCGGCCGAATGAAAGTTTGTCCGAACCAAGGAATGCCACGGGCCTAAACCGACGACAACTTAACCGGTGCAAGGGCATTCACAAGATCAACTATCTCTTGGCAAAACTCTCACGAGCCCTTCTATGAAGATCTATCAACCGAAGAAAGGCTGCCTAGCAGATTAGTCTAATGCACTCTTTATCTGATGCAATAATTCTTTTCGAGAACAATGAGTCATCACGATGGATTCCCTAAAAAAGTCGACCAAAAAACTGTCAGTCCACCGAATGAATTTTAGTTGATGAAAGCCAAAATACCAAGTCAAGCAATTACGAATATAAAATGATGTCACGGGCAGTTACAATTATGGAAGGATGTCAACTGCGATTATTTGATAAAAAAACACTGTTAGTTATAAATATGTAAAGTTGTAATGACTAATAAATTTATTATAGCATTCCAATTAAGTGAGGGAGAATCATTTAATTTACTGGATGTCCCCTAAAATCTGTATATAATAGGGTTATTTCCATAGGAATAATTACTCTATTTATTTTGAACAAATAAACACTACTTATGAGTTACTCATTCTTCTCTTTCTCCTATTTGTCCTCGTTCCTCTCATTCAATCAATTTCCTATTTTTCCTCATTCCTCTCATTCGACCAATTTTCGAGGCATTTTGGAGAACACATCATGTATTTTCTCTAATAAAATTAACAAGTGAACAATGCTTGAAATGTAAAATATAAAAATGCTTAGTTATCTCTAATAAAATTAGCTATAAATTAAATGATTTTCATTGGAAATGCCATTTCACCAATCTCAAGGAGAGTCAACTGATCACGTGAAGAAAGCAACAAATGATAGAGCTATGAAGCATCATTTGGGTCAGTCGATTCATGGGCTGATCAAATGAAAGCTCGTTTGAACCAAGGAACACCACATACCTAAACTGACGAGAACTTAACGGGTACAAGGGCATTCACAAGATCAATGATCTTTTGGCAAAAGTCTAACATGCCCTTCTATGAAAATTTATCAATCGAAGGAATGATGTCTACCATATTACAGTGATGCACCCTCTATCTGAAGAAAGAATCCTTTCTGAGAATAATGAGCATTCACGATGGATTCCCTCAAAAAGTCGACCGAAGATCTTTTAGTCGACTGAATGACTTTTAATCAACGAAAGCCAAAAGACCAAGTCAAGTAGTTATGAATATGAAATGGTGTCAGGGGTAGTTATAAATATGAAAATATTTCAACAGCGATTACTAGATTCAAGAAAGGTCAAAGTCAGTTATAAATACGTAAAGTTGTAATGACTCAAAAATTTATTATAATGTTCCCATTAAGTGAAGGGCAATCATTTAGTTTACTGGATCTCCTCTATAATCTATTAATAGAATGGTCATTTTCACAGGAAAAACTATTCAATCCATTTCGAAAGAATATCACTACTTTTAACTTACTTGTTCTTCTATTTCTCATATTTTCTCTCATTACACTCATTCAACCATTTCTCTTATCCTAATCTAAACGATATTTTGAGATTCAACAAATCTAAATATAAACTAGACCTATGATTTGATTTATTGAATGTCGCATTTTCAGGAAGACCATTTGTTATAGGACTCGCAAAATCATCATCTATACAATAACCTTTAATTAAATTAAAAATACAAATTCATTTTATTTATTCAATGTAAAATCAATTTGATTTTAGGCTCAATATCAAACAAAAATAAGACTTTTGATTATTTTAAATTTCTTATAATAAAAATAAAGGCATTTAACTTAATTTTAAGTTAATTCTGATTTTTAAGTCTAATATAAAGCCCTAAAATAAATCACAATAGTAATATTTGAAATAAAGTCTTAATAAAAAAAAAGAATAATATTAAAAAAGAAAACTAAAAGATTATATAGTACTAATATTCTTACAAATTGGCACACAGATAATTGGTCATGATATAATACCCTCTATGTAAAATATAATTTTATTTTATGCTTAACCATGATTTTTTCAGAAATTAATTTCCTTAAAATCTTGACTATTGACTATTCCATATGACATGTTAACTTAAAAATAATTAATCCACTTTTAAAATTATTCCTCATCTTCTTAAAATCTAAATCAATAAAACTTACTCACCTTATTCGTATTCGAAATAAGTTTTAATTACACGAGAACAAGTTCAAAAATAAAAATATAACATTTTTTTTTAATATTACCATTATATTTTTTTTTTTACAAAAAAAACTAAAAAATATTTTATGTAATGTCGCATATTTGTCAGAATGGAACATTAGATGGTAGGTATACTTATGAATTAATAGGTATGTATGTAGATCTTTATGTTCTTACAAAGTGTCCCAAAGGTATTACATGGCTAGGGCTGTCAAAAAAGTTTGTTGTTCGTGAACAGTTCGTGTTCGGTTCTTCAATGAGTTCGTGTTCGATTCGTTCGATAAGTAAATGAGACGAACTTGAACAAACTCTTTTCGTTCAGTTAGTTAAACGAACCAAACACGAACGGTGATGCGTTCGTTCGTGTTCGAATCGTTATTGTTCAAACATAAAATAATTTAAAATAATTATATAAATAAATAAATTTGATATTTAAAAAAATTAAATTTTATAAATTATAATATATATAATAAATTAATAATAGTAATATACTAATATACTATATTAGCAATATACTAAATAGATATTATATATTTATATAATATATGTTATATAATTAATATAATATATTATTTATATATAGTAATATTAGGGATATCTAACTGGCTTGTCGATCGTGAACAGCTCGTGTTCTACGAACCAAACACAAACACAAGCTCTGTTCGTTCGTGTTTGGTTCGTTTACACCCCTATACATGGCCACTTAATACCCTTCTATAACATGCAAGTTTATTTAAAAAATAATTTCATATACAGTATTTATGCTTCTACAGACGGTCGCACATGTTCTGCCTCCGCATTTATTATCCTGTAACATGCAATTTTATTCCGTGCTTTGCCATTAAAATTCTCAGAAATTAATTTCCTTAAAATTTATGCTCGTGACCAGTCTACATGACATATTCACTCCGCGTTCTTTCCATTGCATTGAAGAAAAGAACAAAACACGCAATTAAAGTCAAAAGAGCAGCATAATGAATTAGCCAACATGGACTCGAAGATGGGGTCCGACGAACTATTACAAATTCTGCAACAATTAAATGCACCAATAATTTTGCCATGAGTAATTTCAAAGGTCAACTTGGTTGGATCTGCTGTTTTGTTTGCGGCGATAGTGGCCAATGTGTTGCCGCGCCATCCCGACGTGTTGTTTGGGTACATGCGGTGGGTCCCAAGTAAAAAAGCCGGTTCAATGCTTCAGGGAACGGAGGCTATGTGTGGACTCTCTCAACATCTACATCTTTGTGAATTGTGATTCAAACCTAAAATTTTAAGATTTATTTAAAATCAATTTAATTTTTGTTATGTTTTTATTACCTTTTTTCTTTAAAATAATTGTTTAGTGTATTATCATTATTCTTGTCCCTAAAACACAGTTAAAATAAATTGGAAGTGTTTTGAGAGTTTTAAATACAATCGTACTTTAATGAAGTAGTCAAACATATTTTAAATAAAATTAAAATATGTATATATAACAAAATAAATAATAAATAATAAAAACGAGAAAAAAACAAAAGTTATCACAAACTAGAGTTTAATAACTTTCAAAATCTAAATTGGTGGTTTTGTCTTGTGGTTGATGCCCAATGAATTGAGCGCCAGCTGAATGAAGGAAAGAGAAATAAGGCACAAGTAAGACTTAGTTTTTCATCAAGTTTCTGGGATACTACCCGGTGAAAATGATCATTCTATTTATGACTCTTTGGTAAGGTATCACAAATTACATAATTGTCCCTTAAGGAATGGGCAGAAATGGGCAGGTGAGGAGGTTCGAACAACTGATAACAGCAAAATAAATGATAAAAAAATGGTTGGTGCCAAAAGGTCAGTCGAAGCGATAAAACTAGCTAAACACGCTACCATGAAAATGTCTCGGATGGAATAAATTGGGTTAGGAATCATCAAATTCTACTAGACATAGGGTTGATTCGCTAAGCACTCTAGAGACATAGAAGTTCTCAGGACCAAGACAGAGGGCATAAAAACTCTCTGAGCCGAGGTGGAAATTCTAAAGGATGAACTAGCCAAATTTTGAGTCACTAGTTCGATCTCTCACAGACACATTGAGGAAGAGAAGATGGAGAAATACAATTTTGGTGGTTGTGTGTTGTGCACGAGCTTGATGAACGAGGGATTAGTTCTGTCCAAAGTTGTTGACCTCACTTTTGGTTGAGGTCTAGACTTTCCTCCTTAGTAGCCTGGGGTATAGTCATAGGACTTTCCTGTTGAATATTCCTAGAGGACTAAAAAAGTAACCCTCACCATTAGAAACTCTAAACTCTTATTTGTTCAAATTGAAGTTTCATATATTGGTCCTAAACTTTAGCACTTAGTAGATGGGGTCAATGTGGGGGAGCTCAAGGGGAGTCCCCATAGGATTACTTGGCCTTAGGGATAACCCTAGGTGGTGTGGCCTTGGTCAGTCTCACACACACACTTTCAAATTATACTTCCACTCAAAACCTTAAACCCAAACATACTTAACTTTGATTCCTTAACCGTTTGGGAGACTCATGTTGATGGTCCCCTAAGCCACTAGCCCTAGGCTAGGGTTTAGCTAAGACCAGTGCATGGAGGACCCAAAGTAAGGAATTCTATTGGTCCATAGCTCAAGTAAGGTGGTTAACACACCAACTTTACCAAAATTCCCAACTTAGCCTTTTGCCCCAAAATCTATCAAAATTACAAAATTACCATTCAAACCCCAAACTTGACTAGAATTCCCAAAATTACCCAAAGTATCCAACTTTTTCCAAAAATTTTTTCAAACCATTTGAAACCACCCAAATTGTCTAAAACTCCTAAAATTTTTTAAATTTACTAAAATACGCCTCATTTTGTAAAATTACAAAATACCCTTGGTGACCCAAATTGTCCAAAAACTTTTAAAATCATTTCAAATGTCCCTAAAACCATTTTTGACCACTCCATTCAAATCAATTTAACTAATTTGACATATTTTGACCAAAAGCCCCCAATTGTCTTTAAAGGCCTAATCACCGTTATTCACCACTCCATTACATGATCAAATAAATTCCCCCAAATTATTGTTCAACACCCTTCATAACATTCCCTTGAACCAAATTGAGTCACAAATTGACCCACATTTTAGTCCAATTTCAACCCAAATCAAAGCCCCCAATGTTGCCCTAAATTAGCCATGTCCCCAAATTCCACCAAATTGAACTCTATAACCCTAAAATTTCTATCCAATTGATATCTAAAACTCTTCATAACAATACTTAGGAGCAATTTAAACAATCAATTTGGCCATAAAAAACTCTAGCCCAACTCAAAGCCAAGTCTAACCTAGCATCCCCAAAAGTGACCATGAGCCGAAATCCTTCAAATTGAACTTCCAAATCAATTCAAAATTTCCCCAAACCTTTTATAAACTACTTATGACAATTATCCACATCATTTTGATCAATTAATTGAGCACAATTTCATGACTAGCCCAACCTTAATCCAACTTCAAGTCAAAATTACCAAAATTGAATCCATGCACCAAAGTTCACCAAACCAAACCAAACCAAATTGATCAAACCAAAGCCACTACAACAACATGTGGACTCTAGTGACCAGTTTAAACCCACCTAGCCCACCCTACATGAGCTATGGACCAATGATCCCTTGATTTAAGGGATCTCATCCTCTTTTGGACTAAACAAAAATATCTTGTCCATCATCACTTATCATTAGGAGTTAACTACCATTAGCCACCCCTTGGCCTCCCTAAGCCAAGTAGCGACTTAACCTTGCCCAGCCACCGGAAACAACTAGCCCAAGAGAGCCCCAAGTGGCCAAAAACAAAAATTAGACTTCTTTGGGTTAGCTGAATCCCATCGTTTATTGGAGTTTTTCTTCTCTCCACCACAACAAGCACATGCACCCATTATCTTGCCCTGAGCTTCACCAAGCAGCCATGACTATCAATGGAGCCCTTCATGGCCAAAGGAGAGAGTGTCTGAAACTTATGGGAAACTCTGTCAAAATCTCACAAGAGCTTCTCCAAACTTTCCTAAGTGCAACTCCCCTGCTTTTAGCCCCCCACAACCACCACTTAGGGCCAGTTCACCACTAAAATTTGCCCTAAAACAAGGACACTTTCTGTCACAGCTCTACAATGCACCAAACTTCAAATTGACTTGCTCCTCACCATCCCCCCAGCAAATGAAGAAGATCTCCCATAAAAGCCCCATCATAGAGAGCCTCTAGCATAATCTTAGACCAACACCTGAAAAATAACTTTGATCAAAATCATACATAGGCAGTTCACCACAACACATGAGCTTATTTAACAATTCTTTGGACTCCTCAGAAGCTTCTCCAACTATCTAACTGAGGCCTCACCTCTCAGAAAAAGGTATTGAACTCTCTTCTCAAATTGAGCTTAATCTGATTCTCCATGTGTATAGACTATATTTCATACCGTATAAATCATATCGATGTGTTGGTCTTGAGTTGATGAAGGTGTAGGAACAAACTCATGTGATTTAGTTGAGTATCAAGAGAGATATTAAGGTTTGAAGTTGAATGACTCTCGGGTGAGGGAAATTAGGGACGAAGAATGAATGTCGTCCATTTTCACGTTTATTCAAAGGACAGGCGTGGTGCAGTCGGATGAGGAGGCGGTACGCGAACCGCAGGATGCATGGAGCTGAGGTGGCTGGTGATGTCATATGGCGGAGCGTCGTTTGGCTTTTTAGAGTCGTCGTAGGATGAGCTGGATAAGTAGATAAATCAAGATTTTTTGAATTATTTAAATGTCAGAACTTTAAAAATCCATAACTTTGCATGGAAAAATCTTAAAAATAAAATAAAAATTTCCACTTACTCAATGAACAAAGGAGAATAATATGGAACAAAGTAAAAAATATTTGTTGACTCTCTTATTTTTAATTAATTAAATGGTCTCTATGATTTTTAATTTATTTTGATTAAATATTGCTCACCGTGGCTTGAGATTTTTATGATTTGTTCCTAATGACAGAGGAGATGTTCTCTAATTTTTTCAATGTTAGATAGCATCTTTATGCTTTTAACCCTATTTTTTTTTTACCTTGGATGGCTATTTTGGTTTAAAATAATTAATTAAATTAAAATTCCACTTGAAAAATTATGGGATAATATTTAATAGATCACATATAGTCAGAGAAACTTAGGGAAAATATCATGATGGTTTGAATAATTTTGTACATTTTAATAGTTAATTAAATGTTTATATCATGTATTAAATTATTTAAATTAAACATTAATAAAAAAAATTAAATAAATTATGTCCCCATTCTGAATAAAAATCATGTTGACACACTGTAAAAATTTAAAATTTTTTTAATTAAGTTTATGTTCTAAAGTTGATTTTATGAGAAAAATATATTTTTGTACAAAAAAACTTTTATTAAAATAAATAAACTTAGGAAAATTATGAAAAGTATTTTTCTGATTTTCTTGTGATCAAGGGCACTTAGGGAAAATAATATTTATTTTTGATAAAATATTTCATTTTTGAACTATATTTTAAATCAAGAATAATTCAAAAGACTTTAAAATCTCAAAAATATGAAAATGGTCTAAAAGGTGTCTAATTGTTTACTAATCACTTAGAACTCATTAAAATATTATTACCAGTTTTTCTAAGTTAAATTTTTTTTAAAGGCCTAAAAATGTATTTTTCTTATTTTTCCACAAAATTAATTATAATAAATGAATTAAAAAAATCATTAAAATATAAAATTTATTTCTTTGAGTTTTCTGGACTTAGAAGAATTTAATAAATTTATTAAATAATAATTCTTGTAATTAAAACACATTTTTTATTTAATCATTAAATAAATAAATAAATAAAATAATTAAAATTTAATTTAAAAAATCATGGAATTTTGCCTAAGTGTTTCTCTGACATAGGTGAACCTCTAATAATTTTCCCATAAATAAAAAGTTTATTTTCATTGTTTAAATAAACTAACATTAAAAATCCTATTTTCTAAGTTAAAATAATTAAAATTTGAAAACCCACATTTTCTCCTCTCATGTTTTAATTAATCCATGATTTGGATACTATAAAATTTTCAAAGTCTTTCGAATTGTGCTTATTGAGTTATAAGGTGGAGAGCCCCAAAGGCAAAATGATAATTTTAGATTTTAGTGCCCTAATCAAAATTTAGGATTAACCAAAGGGAAAAGTGGGTAATTTTAATCTTAATGAGTACTTTTGGATGATCGAGACATAATAGGTCAAAAGATAGAAACCAATTTCTCACCTTCCAATGATAATAGTAAAATTGTAATTTTCTAAATTATCAGGATTTGGAAGTTAATCAAAATTAAATGATTATGAAGTGATGGGCTTAAGCTAGGAAGATGATAATTAACTTATTTTAAGCCCACAATCAGATATGATATGATCTTTTAATAAGGATACACATCACTTAAATTAAAATTCTAATAATTACAAACTTACCTATTGAGATTTTTAATGCAATGGTAGTGATCTAGGCTTGATATTTAAATTTATTTGAAAAGGTTTAGAAAAGTTAACATGATTGATGATAAACACCTCTAAACACTGCAAGCCCAAATTTGGTGGTGGGTACAAAATCATTAATGACTTAAACTTGCCTTAGGGTCATCCACCTACATAACTATTATGCAAGATATCAACTAATTAATTGTGTGCCCCATCCTTGGGATGATTAAAATTTCAAGGTTCACTGAGTATTGGGGTAATTTTTAATTTAACCTTAGGATGAATAATAGAACAATATAACAAGTTCAAAATGAACTCAAAACTTTTCAAGAGATCTTTAAAGTGGTTCAGGGTCATTCCAAGAGTTCTTTGGAATCTCTTAGAGATTTTGAAGGACAAATTGAACTTACTATATTTTATTTAAAGAAATAATCCACTAAGATCTTTCGAGATTCAACGAGTCATTGTTTAAGGGTTCATAACCTACACCTTCATATACTCTTGCAATTTATTTAAATTTTCTGCAAAATTTTATACCTGTTGCAAAAGCTAACGCTTCAGTGGGAATGTTGAGAAGATGACATGTACACTTTTATAGTGTAATTTAATTTCTGCCATTTTTATTTCTGCAATCTGCTCTTGTTGCAAAATATTACAACTGCTTGGTTTTGTACCTTACTTTACTTGCGAAAAAAAATCAAAACCATTTAAAAAAATTAATCAACATTTTCTAAAATCCAAAATAAATTTTTTCAAAGGTAACATTAAATCCGATGAAATTTCACTAAACTTAGAACATTCTTTTGAATTTACGAGAGTCCCTCGGAGGAGGTAACCCATAGTGACAAATGATATCTCCCCAATTTAAATAAGTATAACAACTTGTTTAAGCTAAGTATGTTCAAAAGAAAATAGTGATACCAGAACGAGAGTACCGTGAGATCCTAATTGGTGTCGCTCTAATCAACTTAACCCCCCGATAATGATTGAACTTCAACTTGTCATTTAAATCTTTAAAACTTAGACTTTAGGACTGTTATTTTGCCGAGGAGCCTGGAGCTGACTTTATGGGAAGCCTTCTACAATAGCACAAAAATCTACAACAGCATGAGGAGCTACAACAACACCTCTTTGTCTAATCTTTTGAAAAGTCATATCTCTTTTGAACTTCTTGAAGAAAATATTCTCTTATTTTTATCAAGAGTTTTCTTAGTAGAATTTAGTTATCTAAGGTGTAATTAACTATAGAGGATTGTCCTTATAGGAAAATTTAAGAACCCAACTTAATATAAACCCTATTTAATTTTGTTGTATTAAATAGGGGAACTTGTTGGTCAACATAAAAAATAGTTTTTTGTATACTTAAACAGATGTCATAAATTCTTTAGTTTATTTAATCAAGCCTCACCAGAAAGTGGTGTATCTACCCATTGGGATAGATGCATTGCTTGCAATGTTAGGCTCTTTCGTCTAAACTAATGAGGATATGAGATCGGTTCGGTGTTGTATTTTCAAAACTTAAACTATTACTTTTCAAAATTATATATACATATATTAAATTAAATAGAGCATCAGGATATCCATTCCGGCGATTGACAACTTCTAATTTGGCAACCGACAATTTCTGGTGAATCCACTGGGGATTACTTTCTCCCTCTATTTAAATTAGGGAATCTTGTCGTCATTCATTGGTAATGTATCCATGTCCCTTATGGACCAGATTACCCTTCTTTCGTTGACATGCTTCACCCATTTCTTTCTTGAGTAAGTATGATCAATTCTTTTGGACTTCAGGACTGTCTGTTCAATCACCTTTAAACGGAGAGGTTCAAAATTTCATTAGGACTTTATCTTTGTTTGGGGTTGGACCTCCGATAGGTGAGTTGGAGGATTAGTTCCGCCTGTGCATTGTGCATTGTAAAGTTGGTCTCACACTGGGTCTTGAACTTTAAGGCATTGGCCAAATAACTAACCCAAAACTTTCTTTTTGAAGCTGCTACAATGTTTTTCCTGATGCTCACTTTCTTCTGAAACCTATAAACTAGCTACGATGCTCGCAATGTGCTCCCACCAACAAGTTTAGAGCCCGCAATGCACTCCCACCATCAAGTTTGGAGCTCAAAAAGGCCCCACTCATCATAATGAAAGTTGTTGCTCTAGAAGTACATGAGCCTTCTGTTAAGTTTAACCTGAACTGTCCTCAAGATTTCCCTTCATGTCAGATGGTGAAGACTATTTCTACCGCGACACCTGTTAAGTCCATTGTTCCTTTATCTGCTAAAGGAAAGGAAATTATGATTTTTGAAGATATAGCTGACGAATTTACCAACCCGCCACCAGTATTTGAAATTGGAGCAAGTTCAAAGTCCGTGTCATTAACCTGATCTTAAAGAAGAAATCACAATTGAAGGATTTGGAAGACTGATAAAATCCAAATTCCAGAAAAGATATCGGTCGATGAGTTTCCTCACTAGGAGAAGCTTGGCCTGTTTGAGACCTCTTTGCTTCTGCAAGGGAGTAGATTTCACCCATTAATGAATACTAATGGGTATGAAAATATTCAAAAGATTGTTGATGCCTTACCATTACTTCATGGTCATGATGAGGAGAGTGAGAAACCCACTCCTATCACCAAAGTTCATACAATATTTTAAAGATTGGTCGTTAAGGAAGAAAGTTTAGTTGTTGAATTACTTAAGCAAGTGAGATGCATGTTGTATCCTTGAATAAAGAAAGAAAATTTGAAGGATGTCAGATATGCCCAAAAGTCTCAAGGATCAGGTGAAGTTTTTATCAACTCATATTCTCGTCACATTTCGTCTAGGAAGTCGAGTTGATACTACTGTCACTACCGCCAATTTTTTTACCACTGCTGCTCTAAGGTTTGCAAGTCCTCAAATGGTCAAGTCACGTTTGGGTCTGAGGATACTACTAGTTGTTTCTTGTAAGAGTGATCAAAGAAGGAGAAGATAAAGAAGTCACCCGATATTGTATTTGGTCTGCACCGCGGGGAGCATGCCTCTCTCTGACACGCTGATGCTTCTGTTGAGACACCCCGTCTCAAGACATGACCATCAAAAAAGAAGGTATAGGTACCCAAGGTCGCCGTTCCTGTATAGTTTGATGAGCCCACATGGAAAAATTATGGAATGAAGCAATGGTCTGAAGTATCAAGTGTCGTTGCAACCGTTGCTACTAAGTCTGATGTACGACAGGAGGATGTTCTGGACAGTCCTCCAGATCCCAAGATAATCCAAGAAGCAATAATTGAAGAAAAAGTTGAAAAGCTCAGGGCTGAGATTTTTGAGTTAGTCAAAGAGCATGGGGTGATCATTTAGGATGACAAAGATTTTGATTTTAATGATTATCTTGATGATAACTTTATGGATGTTCATGTATTACAGACTAGAGCCACTACATTTGTGCATGTGTCAAACCTCTTGTTGAAGGGAACATCGTAGATTATTTGCATAGGGTTGTTCAACTAAGAGATGAACATATCAGACAGATGGAGAAGAGAATGAAAGAGATGGCCACCACCATGACTACCATGGCTACCGTTCATGGACAGTCCCAATCGCAGCAGTTAGCTTCTCGAGAAGTCAACTAGGCAGAGATAGTACATATTACAAATGAATTGAGAGAAGTTTCCACCACAAACAGAGATCATCAACAAAAGAAAGATTCTCCACCAAGTGTAATACCGAAAAAATATATAAATTAGTTGGTCGAACAACAAGTTCGGGAGGCCTTAGCCTAATCTAAGGGTAGTGCATTGATTTCAAAGGGTAGACCTTACCTGAAGGAATTTGATGCCATGCCCTACCCTAAGGGTTTTATGTTACCAAATTTTAATACATTGAACGGAACTCGAAATCCAAGACAGCATTTAACACATTTCTAAGCCAGTTGTGGCAACATCAAAGGTAATGAAGCCTTACTCTTTCGTCAGTTTGTTAACAGCTTGTCAAGGATCACATTTGATTGGTATGCTGAGTTGCCCAATAGATCAGTCAAGACATTTGCCGAGTTAGAATAGTTGTTCATGAAGAGATTTTCTAGAGCACAACATCATGTTTCTATTAGAGATCTCATAGTAGAATAACAAAAGCCTTACAAGACTTTAGTGGATTATATCTTGAGGAGGAGAAACATAAGCATGAAATATGAACCTCGGCTACAGAAACATCATGCGATTGAGATTCTACTCAAAAGCATCCATAGGCCAGTAGATTTCCTGCTTAAGGGACTCACCATCAAGTCTTCCGAGAAGCTGCTAAGCAAGACCAGTAGTCTGTAAGAAGAAGTCAATCATATGGATTCCCAAGAAAAGTCAGAAAAGTCCAGAACAACAAGAAAATTTAAGAAGAATTCCATAACAATGGAGATAATTTCTATGGGAAAGCAACCGATAAAGTTTCAAGCAAAGCATTCTCATCATATTTCTCATCAGTTGTCACACCATATTCAGCCTCATCAGCAGACACAACAGTATAGCCAGTCTAGTAAGCAGTCATACCACAGAGGATCGTACCAGACAGATGGTAGACGGGGGTCTGACTCTTTCAGAATGAATGAAAAGAGTGTATTCTTTTAAAGATGAGGCGGTTGGAAAGATGTTCAAAATTTTAATGAAGAAGCAAGAGTTCAGATTTATAGAACCAGAGAAAGATGGATGGACTACTATTTGGAGCAAGTCATCATAGAAGATACTAGATCAGATTCTGATCGCTTTAGGGCAAGCAGCCATTCAGAGTCTACAACCTGCCCAACCCAAGATAGATAATTTGCTAGAGAAACCGCTGCAACGAGAGAAGGAGAAAAACGTCATCATGAAGACTAATAGCGTGAGGGGTAGGATAGGGGATGCCTCTGTTAGATTGGTTGTCTCAGATTCGAGGAAGAAAATCCTTAAACCCCTGACCAAGTATGATTATCTTTTTGCCCCACCAGAATCTTATGAATATAATGATTATGACTTCAGCTATGCTCTAACTCTTTCTAGTGAAACGTAATTGACTTTGGCCAATCTAAATCTGATATTGATTCCCAAATTGATCCTTAAATTGTACTTAAGTCCAATGAACAGGTTAAAGAAAATATAGAATGTGTCGGCAATATTGGTTATGATAGCGCTGAGAGTGAGGAACTAGTCCTCAAGTACCATTGTACACCATTCATCGTCAACTTGTATTTCTCAAATGTAGAAGAGATACCAAAAGTTTTCCTAAGAATACTATATCACAAAAAGAAATCTAAGAAGTGGGAAGGTACTACACCCGAGAACAGCTCCAATGGGTAAAGGAAAACAAATAGTCACTCGAGAAGAGCTACCTCCACGTCCGCTAGTGGAAGAGACACATAACCATGTAAAGATTGGAGGATTGCATAAAATGGATCATAACGTGCTAGCTCATCTTAAAAGGTTGCTGATCCTGACTCAATGGCCTATGCACAATATATCATTATTTATGATGGTGTTTTTCACTTATATTTCCTTATTTTGCAACAAAACAAAAAACTTTATCCTGAAGAAAAATAAAAATTTAACTTTTTAATTTATATATATTTATATTGGGATACTACGCAAGTATACATATCATTATCAAGTAATATAAGACTTTTTTTATTAAGACATTAATATCGAGCCCACAGGAAAGATTATGCAATATGCACTTTTTAGAAAGTTTTTCTATTTTTAAAAAGATAATTACTTAAACTAAAAAAACAATTTTTGTAGGAATTTAAAATTTAAATATTTTTAGTATTTTTGATATTTTAACGAAACAATAAAAAGATAACTAAAGTTTTTGTAGAAGAAAAGTACTTAATATGAAAACATCTTTCTTTTTATCATGAATAAGTAATAAGTATAAGAATTCTATTATGAAAGTATGCAAATTGTGTTGTTCCAAATAGGAACAATAATATTCTTTACCCTTACTAGAGATGCTATAAAGAACATAGGCTAATTTAAAGTTTGAATAGTTCTGAAGACCAGCTAGGTAGGGAAGATACTAGCTCTCACTCTAAAGTTCCCTCGATTCCCTCCTTAAAGTTTGAATAGTTCTGAAGACCGGCTAGGCAGGGAAGATACTAGCTCTCACTCTAGAGCAAAGTTTGAATAGTTCTGAAGACCGACTAGGCAGGGAAGATACTAGCTCTCACTCTAGAGTTTACTCAATTCCCTCCACCTGGGGGCTAACATTCTCGTATCAGAACCTAAGATAATAAACCAAGTTAGGGGCGTTAACCTGTCACTTTAAAGTCCTCTAACTCTACACCCATAAATGAATATTTCCTTATTTTTTTGCACTCAATCATATGAACTTCATTCTCATTCATACAAACTCATGCGATTCTTTCCAATTGTTGACTGAGACAATACCAGTCCGGTTCTTACATGTTCTCATAATAAATTTTAACATTTGGATTGGCCAAATTAAGAAGTAAATGAAGTGCATGGATTTAAATTATCATAACCTTTTCCAACATTTAATATCAATACTCTCCAGAACTTCCATCCAAAACTTAATTACTTATCATTTTAAGAAGAAAGATAAAGAAAACTACTCAGAATCTCTGGAGAAAATAAAACCACACTTTAATTTAAAAGAAGAAATCATTGTCAAACCAACAACAAGTCTCAATTAAAACCAAAAGTGGCCTAAAACAAAAAGATAAAAATATATCTCAAGTCCTCCACCAAACTCTTGAAGTTTCTTTGAATCTCTTCCCTTTTACAACCACTCAAAACAAAATAACAAAAAGGATAAAGTAAATAAAAAGTGGTTCCTGAAAAATCTCTCCAAACTAACTCCTAGAGAAGAACTTTCGAAACTTACCAATATTTTTAGGACTCTTTTCTAAGTCTTCTCTTCTTTCTTTTATAGTTTTCCAAAAGGTGTGTTAGGATCTCTTAAAAATGTGTCTTGACTCAATGTATTTTCCCAAGAGACGAATCCTTTCAAGTTAATTTTTGTCCATGGTGGTATCAACCACCTATTAAGCCAATGGGTGCCTCAAAAACCTCTTCAAAATTTAAGAAAACCAATTTTACTCATCTAGTAACTGCCACTAGCGCTTAAGCCCGGGGTCTCGGCCCTTAGGCGCGGCCTTCTTTATTTAACCGGCGCTTAAGCGTCAGATATGGTGCTTAGGTGCCAAAACACTTTTGCAAAATTTTTCACATTTTTGCTCCAAATTTGATCCTTTTTCACTCCTTTAAGAATTTTTTCTATTTTTTACTTGTATCTACAAAAAAAGATACAAAAACACCTTCCATTAAAGTGCAATATCTCAAAAATAGGTATAAAAATGTGTCTAAAAACACAATACTTTTTAGGTGTATCAAAATCACCCAAACTTACAATGTTACTTGTCCTCAAGTGACACTTCAATTTTTAAAAATCAAATATGTAAGATATGTATATGAGTTTCTTTAGAAGTTAATAAAATTTAGATTTAGAAATATATTAGTCCAATTTAAAAAATATAATTAGTAAATGAGACCAACTTAAAGTTCAAACTTTTTTTTATGTTAAGAACCTTAGTTTATTTATTTTCTCTACTTAAAAATTTTTATTAAAAATAATTTTACTTACTATATTATATTTATAGACTTAAGATTTTATGAAGTCTTATACTTAAAAAAGATCAAATATAGAACCAATTTTTGAGTATGCACTAATCCTCAAGCTTCTCCTCCCTTACATTTCTTTTTCTTTTCTTTTCTTTTTTAATTTTCTTTTTCTTTTTCTTTTTCAGACAAGGATTACTTTATCTAGATAATCCTTTAATGATTTTGAATTCCACTTCTCCTTTCCTAAATTAAAGTCTTGATATGAAACTTTTACTTATAAATATAAAAATAGTTTTAAATATCGTTCTAATAAAAGAAATTTAAGTATTAAAAATAAAAGTCTAAATTACCTAGATTTCTAAAAAATATATTTTTTCCTACTAAAGATAGTCACTTATATTAATCATTTCCTATACTAAAAAATTTTTAACTTAAAGTTTTTCTTCTTTACTTAAAATTTTGACTAAATTTTCTTACTCATTTCTAAAATCAAATTTTCCTCCCCTTATATAACTTCATATATATAATCAATTTTCCTTTTAAAACCAAATTCACTTCTAGTATATTTGAGAACAAGCAAAATTCCAGTTTTGAAAAAAATTTTCATCCCCCCAAACTTAAATTTTTAACAGATTAAATAGTTTAACATCAGATAATTATATAAGCGTGAATGAAAATTTAAAAATAACATGCTAACAGAAATTTTAAACCCTAATTATATAAGTATAAAACTAAAGACGAGTAAATTTAATTTTTGATAAAATTTTCTATATTTTCATTTTAGTTTAACAAGTAGAGATTCAATAGACTTCTAAACAGTGGGTATAAAAGTAAATAACACACTAACATGATAAAAGAAAAATTCAGGGTAACAGTTTCTGAATTTCAAGTTTAAGATCTAAGCTAGCAAGATTTACTACTTTATAACAGATATGAAATTAAGTTAAGTTTTAAACTAACCAAATTACAGTACTAAAAACAAAACATTTACTAACATAAAATTTAAAAATTTACAAAAACATTTAGTCTCTGGTGGTAAATGGTAAAACAAGTTGATTACCATTGGAGTAAAAGGTATCAACTTCCCTCTAACCATAACTCGATCGTCCTTAGAATCTGGGAGATTTGCATAAAACTCCCTAACAACATAAATTACTGCGACAATAGAGAAACAACAAAATTGTTCCCACTGTTGGTGCACTATTAGGTCTTCCACTTTTCCACCTAGACTCTTAAAACATTGCTCCTGAATCAATTTTCATGACTGTAGAGCGTAACTGTATTGATCCTAAGCTTTTAAACTGACAAATTTGCTCGAATCAAATGGGCTATTTCCTCTGCTCCTTTTCATTCTTGGTGTCATTCCACAAATTTGATAAATTCCAAAAATAACTTTAAAAATCAAGTTTAAATCACTAAACTAAACTTCCAAAAGCACCAACTAAACTTACCCAAGCAATTTCCATAGATTTTTCTTCACTTTTCACCATGAATAGTAAATTTTTGAAATCTTTCTAATGTTCTTAAAATATATGGTGAAAATCTAAAATTTTTGCATAGAAGTAAAGCTCTTTCTTCAAAGATATTGGATCTAGCAAATCTCACTTGATTCCACCAGGAAATCTCCAAATTTCACTTGCCTTAGCCCTCAAAATCGCAAACTAGATTTGGGGAAGACGATACGAGGCGTTAAAAATGGTATTTTCAGACTAAAAATTCACTTGTAACTAGTCGCAAACCAATTTTCGTGAACCGACGCTTAAGCGCGGGTAAGTGACACTTAAGGGTCTGCTTCTAAGGTTGGCACGCGCTTAAGCACGAGATGTGGCGCTTAGGCGCCAGTGCACAATTTTTAATTATTTTAATTTAAAGTAAAGAAACCACCCCAAAATGGTCTCATAGCACTTAAATGACTATTTTTTACTTCCTATAACTCCCTTCTCCCTCAAAATTCTCCATAATAATTAATTCAATTCGAGGCTAAAAATAACACAAAAAAAACAAACTTATATTCATTCACAAACAAGTACAAATACATTTAACACATAGTTCTCTGTCCAAATAGTCTTGGATGAGAAAATTTCCTAAGTACAAAACACTTAACACACATTTACAATTAAACACATATGTGACACAAACACTAAACACAAGACATAAACACTAACACGCTTAAAAACATGACTCCAAACACAATTCCTAACACTTAACTTAATGCCACTCTTTATTAGAAGGAACACATTCTTGTTTCTCAGTAGTCTTTCGAGGAATATAGAGTTGATAAAACGAACGCTGGTGATGAGCTCTAATACTATCATCTTTGATCCACTTTTTCTTAAGGAACATCTCCTTATCTTCTTCCCCTACATAACTGGTATGGCTAAATTACATCTTAAGTTGCCACTTAATATGTTATAGATGAGCATGCAACTCAAGCACCTTAGTTTCTAATACATATATAGTATTCTCCATCTTGTTGATCTTCTCCGACATCCCTTCATAACTAATGGCTAAGAAACCGTTATACATCTCTGATGCACTTTGACTAATGAAATTCTTCTTCATGGCTTCTTACTTCTTCTTCAAATCCATCTCCCATGAAGACATATTCTCTAAATCTCTCTTTCTCTTAGACTTCTAGGGCTTAAAATAATCTGGGGTGAAATTCCTTCATAAACCCCTTCTATTTATACGCCCAATGTCCCCTCATAACTTCTAGGCACGACTAGAAACTGCCAAGACATGTTTATTCCAACTAAATTACAGTTACACCTAGAAATCCAAATTTGCACATGTGATTAAATTACCATGCTTAAGCGTTGGATCTGACGGTTAAGCGCCAGTGCACATTTTTGCACTAGTCAACTCAATGTCTAAATTCTTATTCTAACATATCTAAGTCACTAAATAAAGTCTAAAAATCATTACTAGCACATAATAAACTCAAAAATACTACCCCAAATTTCTTAATCAGACTCAAAACAACAATTAAATCAAAAACACACTGATAACTATGGGTTGCCTCCCACAAAGCGCTTGGTTTTACGTTGTTAGACCGACTTAACCAGTGGTCATTCTGGTTGACCCAACATCATTTCATCATTATATTTATGTTGATCCCCTATATAATAAGGTTTCAATTTATGTCCATTCACTTTAAAAATTTTCGTAGAATTAGGATCTTTAATATCCACAGCTCCATAAGGATAAACTTTTATCACAACAAATGGTCCCATCCACCTGGACTTAAGTTTGCCTAGAAATAATCTTAACCTTGCATTATATAGAAAAGCTTGTTGCCCTGGCTGAAAATTTTTAGTGAGAATCTTTCGATCATGCCACATTTTCTTATTTTCCTTATAAATCTTAGCACTCTCATAATTTTCGATCATGCCACATCTTCATCTTTTCTTTATAAATCTTGGCACTCTCATAAGATTCATTCTTTATCTTTTCAAGCTCATTTAATTGTAACAATCTTTTCTCACTAGCATCTTTCAAATTATAATTGAACTCTTTAATTCATTTAATTGCAATAATCTTTTCTCACCAGCATCTTTCAAATTATAATTGAACTCTTTAATTATTTTAATTTTTCTTTATAAATCCTAGCACTCTCATAAGATTCATTCCTTATCTCTTCAAGCTCATTTAATTGTAACATCCTTTTCTCACCAGTATCTTTTAAATTATAATTGAACTCTTTAATAGCCCAATATGCTTTATGCTCAAGTTCAACAGATAAGTTACGCTTTCTAAAATATTAGCCTATCTGGGGACATTCTTATAGGAATTTTATATGTTGTTCTGTAAGGCCACAAAGCATAGTCAAGTTTAACTGACCAATCCATTTTTGTTGGATTCACAAATTTTTTTTCTTTTAATTTCAGTTTGACTGACCAATCCATTTTTTTTGGATTCACAAATTTTTTCATAATTCTTTTAATTTCCCGATTGGATAATTCAGCCAAACCACTTGTTGAGGATGATAAGCAGTAACAATCCTATGATTTATATGATATTTCTTTAATAATTTCTCCATAACGACATTTCTGAAATGACTTCCCCCATCAGTAATGATAACTCTCGACATCCCAAATATACAAAATATGTTCTTTTTTAAAAATTTTGCAACACTTTGAGCATCACACGAGGTAAATCAACAGCATTTGGATACATAGTCCACTACTAACAGAATATATAAATTTCTGAAAGATGGTATAAATGGCCCCATGAAATATAATCCCCAAACATCAAATATTTCAACTTCTAGCATATAATTGAGGGGCATCTCTTTTCTTCCAGAAATATTTCTTACTCTTTGACATCTATCATAAGTTTTGATATAAGCATTAACATTTCTAAATATTGTAGGCCAATAAAATCCAGATTATAGAATTTTGTATGTTGTTTTAT
Source organism: Phalaenopsis hybrid cultivar (assembly GCA_002079205.1). Taxonomy (NCBI): domain Eukaryota; kingdom Viridiplantae; phylum Streptophyta; class Magnoliopsida; order Asparagales; family Orchidaceae; genus Phalaenopsis; species Phalaenopsis hybrid cultivar. The sequence continues at coordinate 170,462 of JXCR01144240.1, read as the reverse complement.
CAACACCAAAATGTCCCCCAAAATCAGAATTATAAAATTTTTAGATAATTTCATAAGTTTCTTCTAATGGTAGACATCTTCGAATGATCAAATCCTTTCCTTGTTTATATAAATATGGATAAATTTTCTCATTTGTTGGTATGTCATTCCATAGGGTTTAAGATCACTAACAATATAGTTCACAATGTAGGCATACCACGGAACATGCCACTCATAGGGTTTAAGATCACTAACAATATAGTTCACAATGTCGGCATACCACGGAACACACCACTCTATTTAAGTGAACAATTTTTCATCTGGAAAATGTTCATTAATTTCTTTTTCAAAACAGAGTGGTTTTTCTAATTCAAATTTGGACAAATGACCAGAAATTTTATTTTCAATCCCTTTCAATCTACTATTTCAAAATCAAATTCTTGTAAAAGAAGAATCCATCTTATAAGTCTCGGTTTAGTATCCTTTTTTTTCATTAAGTACTTAATAGTAGAATGATCTCTATGCACTACATAATGAGTTCGATTCAAATATGATCTAAATTTATCAAAGGCATATACTATTGCTAATAACTCTTTTTCACTTATTGTATAATTAATTTGAGTTTTATTAAGAGTTTTGATAGCAAAGTAAATAACTTTGAAAATTTTATCATCTCTTTGTCCTAAATCAGCTCTAATAGCATAATCACTTGCATCACACTTAATCCAAAACTTAATAATTTAAAAGCATTTAAGCATTCCTCATCAAAATTGGCAATTGCATCTTTCTCTAGAAAATGGCATAAAGACTTAGGGTCCATTTGGGGCAGCTTATAAGTGGGAGCGGTGTTTTGAAAACGCCGCCGTATTGTTTGGTTCGAGTGTTTTGCCAACTTATCTGAGACTACGTTTTGGTTTTTACACTAAACGCCGGCCGTGGGTCGACCCCTGCAGCCAGCCCGCGGGCCACGCTTCAGAATAAGCAGCTTATCCTGAAACACACAAGCTGCCCCGAACGAACCCTTAGAAATCTTAGAAAAGTCCTTAATATCGCCTGTAAAATCTAGCATGTCCTAACAAACTCCTAGTTTCTCTTACGGTTGTTGGATAAGGTAAATTAGTGATCACTTGAATTTTAGCAGGATCTACTTTCATACTAATTTCTAATATTTGATGACCTAATACAATTCCTTGTATTACCATAAATTGACATTTTTCCCAGTTAAGGACTAAATTTATTTCTTTACAATGCTTAAGAACTTTAGATAAACGTTCTAAACACCTGTCAAATGAAGTTCCAAATGCTGAAAATTCATCCATAAAGACTTTAAACCCTTTTTCAATTAAATCACCAACAATTGCCATCATACGTCTTTGAAATGTAGCAGGGGCATTACATAAACCAACAGACATTCTTCTAAAAGCAAAAGTATCATAAGGACTGGTAAATGTTGTTTTCTCTTGGTCATCAGGAGATATTTGAATTTGGTGATAACCGATATATCCATCCAGAAAATAAAAGTATTTATGCCCAGCTAGTCTATCCAGCATTTGATCTAAAAAAGGTAGAGGAAAATGATCTTTCCTAGTGGAACGATTTAATTTTCTATAATCAATGCATATTAGCTACCCTCTAACTTGTCTAGTAGGTATTAACTCATTATGCTCATTCACAGTTGCAGTTACTCCTCCTTTCTTAGGAATGCAGTGAATTGGACTAACCCATATACTATCTGAAATAGGGTAAATAATTCCAGCATATAACCACTTTAAAATTTCTTTCTTAACAACCTCTTTAATAACAGGATTTAATCTCCTTTGTGGATCAGCCCTGGGTTTGCAGTTTTCTTCCAAATTAATTCTATGCATACAACTTGAAGGACTGATTCCTTTAATATCAGCAACTGTCCATCTAAAGGCTTTCTTAAAAGTTTTCAAAATTTTCATCAGTTGTTCTTCTTCTTCCTTTGTTAACTTTGAGGAAATCATAACATGTAAAGTAGAGGAATCTCATAAAAAGACATTTTTTAAATGTGCAAGAAGTAATTTCAACTCAGGTTCTAGAGGTTTTTCAATCGATGGACAAAATGATTTATCCTTTTCTATCGTCTCCAAAATTTCAAAACTTTCTTAAACATAACTTGAATCTTCCTTAAAAAGGTTTACACATTGATCTAATTCCTCTTCTTTCTTGTGTTCCAAATCTTTTTCTTCAGATTTTTCTTCATAAGTAGTCTTGAAATGGCATTCACTCGGATATCTCATAACATCCATTCTATAGCATTCATCATCTTTACCTTTTGTAGGCTATTTCATTTATTTTAAAATATTAAAAGTAACAGTTTGATCATCAATGTGCATTGTTAATTCCTCTTTCTGCACATCTATCATTGCTCTTCTTATGGCTAGGAAAGGTCTCCCCAAAATGTAGGTATCTTTTTATCTTCCTCCATATCGAGCACAATGAAATCAATAGGAAAAATAAATTGATCAACTATCACTAGGACATCTTCTATAAATCCTTTAGGGTATGTTATCGAACAATCTGCCACCTGCAGAGTTACAATATTTGGAGTTATTACTCCTAATCCCAATCTTTTAAATATTGATAATGGCATAAGGTTAATGCTTGCACCTAAATCACATAAGGCTTTCCCATAAAATATGTCTCCTGAAAGCGACTTTATATATGCTTTAAAATATAAGAATTTGATACTGTTGCTAGAAGATTTAAGTCCCCAGCAACGATGCCAAAAACTTGACAACGAATATAGATTTGATAAAATGTGTATAAATTATTCAATAATTGCAAGGTCACACTTGTCAACACAAGTATATATATCGCTCAAGTAATAAAAGGCTCTAATGGAGTCCTGGATATTGATCCCACAGGGAGTAATACTAGAGGCTATGAACTAAGATTTAAAAAATCAATACTTAATCACAATAATACAGTTCAAATTGCTAAGAATTTGTATGATTTACATCACGCCAGATCAGTGTATGTTGAGATTCTCCTATCACTTGACAAAGCCGTGTACAAACAACAAAGTAGAATATGAAGCACTGATCACCGGGTTGGAGTTGATAATCTCCATGGATATAACAGAAATTTCATCTATGCCGACTCACAACTCATCATCCAACAAGTTGATGGAGAGTATAAGATTTTGAAGCCAAGGCTAGCAGAATATTGATATCCCTAAAATATATAGTGTTTTTAGACACTTTTTTAAACCGATTTTTGAGATATTACGCTATAATGGAAGATATTATTGTGTTTTTCTTTTAGATACAGGTAAAAATGTAAAAAATGCTTAAAGGAGTGAAAAAAGATCAAATTTGGATTAAATAGGTGAAAATTGTGCAAAAGTGTTTTGGAGCTTAAGCGCCAGATCCAGCACTTAAGCATAGGGTAAACAGAGAAGGCTGCGCCTAAGCACCACAGGCCCCACGCTTAAGTGCCAGTTGTAGTTGTTGGATGAGTAAATTTAGTTTTTGCAAATTTTGAAGAGGTTTTTGAGGCACCTATTAGCTTAATAGACAATTACAACCATCATTGACGAAAATTATTGCAAAAGGATGCATCTCTTAGGGAAATACATCGAATCAAGGCAAATTCTAAAGAGATACCAAGGCACCTTTTGGAGAATTATAAAAAAAAATAAGATTGGGACTTTGAAAGTGGTCCTGAAAGTACTGGAGAAAGTTCAAAAATTGGGGAGTTAGTTAGAGAGATTTTCAGGCACCACATATTTATCTTTTTTTTAATTTTAGTTTTATTTTGAGAGTATTGCAAAAGAGAAGAGATTCAAAGGAACTTCATGAGTTTGGTGGAGGACTTGAGATAAGTTTTTATTATTTATTTTAGATTACTTTTGGTTTTAATTGAGACTTGTTATTGGTTTGATAATGATTTCTAATTTTAAACTAAAGTGTGGTTTTGTTTTCTCTATGGATTCTGAGTAATTTTCTTTATCTTTCTTCTAGAAAAGATAAGTAATTAGGTGTTGGATGGAAGTTGTGGAGAGTATTGATCTTTAATGTTAGAAGAGGTTGTGATGATTTAAATCCACATACTTCATTTTCTTCTTCATTTTGCCAATCTAGATGTTAAAATTTATTGTGAGAACATGTAAGAACCGGGCTGGTTTTGTCTCAGTCAAAAATTGGAAACAATCACATGAAGTTGTATGAATGAGAATGTAGTTCATATGATTGAGTGCAAATAAATTGCAAAATATTCATTGAAGGGTGTAGAGTTAGAAGACTTTAAAGTGATAGGTTAAAGCCCCCAACTTAGTTTATTGTTTTAGTTCTGATACGAGATGTTAGCCCCTAAGTGGAGGCAATCAAGGGAACTCTAGAGTGAGAGCTAGTATCTTCCCTGCGTAGTGATGCTAGCCCCCGGGTGGAGGGAATCGAGGGAACTCTAGAGTGAGAGCTGGTATCTTCCCTGCCTAGGCTCGAGATGTTAGCCCCCAGGTGGAGGGAATTAAGGGAACTCTAGAGTGACAACTCGTATCTTCTCTGCCTAGCCGATCTTCAGAACTATTCAAACTTTAAATTAGCTAATGTTCTTTATAACATCTCTAGTAAGGGTAACGAATATTATTTTTCCTATTTGGCACAGTACAATATGCATACTTCCACAACAAAATTCCTATAGTTATTACTGATTCATGATAAGGAGAAAGATATTATCATATTTAATGCTTTTCTTCTTCAAAAACTCAAGTTATATTTTTAGGTTTGTACTGTTTTTTTCAAAATATTAAAATTACCAAAAATATTTTAAACTTTATTTACTGTGAAACCATCTTTAGTTGAAATAGTTATCTTTTTAAAAATAGAAAGTTTCCAAAAAGTGCATAGTGCATATCTTCCTTGTGGGTTCGATATTCAGGTCTTAATCAAAATGTCCTATGTTACTTGATAATGATACATATATTTGCGTAGTATCCCAATAAAAATTTAAAATTAAATTCTTATTTTTCTTGAGGATCAAGTTTTTGGTTTTGTTGCGAAATAAGGAAATATAAGTGAAAAATATAATCACAATTATTATTATACTTTTGCATAAATGCAGTTATCGGGGATCACGTTTTTGGCGCCGTTGCCGGGGAAGTGAAGTGAAAATTGTAAAGAATCTATTGATTTAAACACAAGTTTCTATTTTTAGAAAGTCTTATTTAAACTTTAAGTTGTTGTATTTATTTTGTGTCCATTTAGTTTTATTTTATTTTATGTTAGTGTAAGCGTAGTTTAGGTTCTAAAGGACTAGTTCCCTACGATTCTGAATTAGAGAGAATTGTTAGAAAAATAAAAAAAACCTTAAAAATCTTGAAAAATCCAAAAAAATTATAGAAATGACAAACCAAAATGATCAAAATGCTCAAATTCATCAAGAGTTTAGACCTTTAAGAGATTATGGTAGATGAACTTCATTGTAGCATTCAAAAACCTACTGTAGTGGCTAATTCATTTGAGCTTAAAACTGTTATTATCCAAATGGTATCAAAAAATCAGTTTGGGAGATCAAGAACTGAAGATTCAAATTTACATCTTGCCAATTTTTTAGAATTATGCGCTGCATTAAAATATGATGGTGTATCAGATGATGTCATAAGACTTAGGTTATTTCCTTTCTCACTGAGGGATAAAGCCAAGATGTGGTTGAATTTGTTAGCACCTGGATCTATCAGAACTTGGGGTGATTTAGCACAAAAATTCCTTGCTAAATATTTGCCACCATCAAAAAATGCGAAGCTTAGAAATGATATTACAACTTTTAATCAGTTTGAAGGGGAATCTATTTATGAAGCATGAGAAAGATTTAAAGAACTCTTAAGAAAGTATCCACACCATGCTATATCAGATTGGTTAATAATTCAAACTTTTTATAATGGATTATTTGGATCTCTTAAATCAATTATTGATGCCGATGTTGGTGGTTCATTGATGTCAAAACCATTTCGTGACGCCTATGCTTTAATTGAAGAAATGGCTACCAATAATTTTCAATGGCCTTCTGGGAGGGTAAATCCTAAGAAAGCAGCCAATATTGATGAAACTGATGCATTTACTAAGTTAGCAAATGAAGTTGCTGCAATTTTAAGAAATTAGTCAAATTTGGAATGAATTTTTCTCAATCAATTTCCAAGATTGAAGATAATTCATTAGGCCAAATGGTAGATTTTCAAGCATCATTAGAAACTTTGAATGCTATAAATAACAAGTAGAATAACCCATATTTAAAATATTATAACCTAGGTTGGAAAAACAATCCGAACTATAACTGGAATAATAATTCGGGTGGTAATAATCAACAATGGAGGAACAACTAAGTAAACCCGTTAGGAAACTGGAACGATCAAGGGAATAATAATTATAGATCTACTTATACTCCAGGTTTCAACATTAATACACAATTTAAGGAGAAGTTATTTATAGAAGAAGTGGTGTTACAAATGGGAAACCAATTACAAAGTCAAGGAGCTACAATTAGAAATATTGAGAATCAACTTGGGCAAGTAAATCCTAAGGAACACTTCCTAGTAATACTGAATCAAATCCAAAAGACTAGAATAAAGAGCAAGTAAAAGCCATTCAACTTAGAAGCAGAAGAGAGTTGGAAGGTATGGTTCAAAAAGAAGTTGAATTAGAGAGAGAAGAAATTGAAGAATCAAAAGAGGATGCTCCAAAAGATTCTGCGGGACCTATTTCTCCACTAAAAATTAATTTGGAAAAATCACCACCTCCATTTTCTCAGAGACTTCATTAGCATAAGTTGGATAAGCAATTTTCAAAATTTCTGGAAATATTTAAGAAGCTTACAATTAATATTTCGTTTGTTGAAGCCTTAGAACAAATGTCAAGCTATGTAAAGATTATGAAGGATATTCTCAACATGAAAAGGAAGTTTGAAGATAATGAGACTATTGCACTAAGTGATGAGTGTAGTGCTATAATTTAGAAAAAGCTTCCTGAAAATCTTAAAGATCTTGATAACTTTACAATTTCATGTGCAACAGGAGGCCGATTTTATGGAAAAGCTTTATGTGATTTAGGTGCAAGCATTAACTTTATGTCATTATCAATATTCAAAAGATTGGGATTAGAAAAAATAAACCATACTACTGTAACTCTACAGTGAGCAGATTGTTCGATAACATACCCTAAAGAGGTTATAGAAGATGTCCTAGTGAAAGTGGACCAATTTATCTTTCTTGTTGATTTCATTGTGCTAGAAATGGAAAAAGATAAATAGATACCTATCATTTTGGAGAGACCTTTCCTAGCCACAGCAAGAGCAATGATAGATGTACAAGAAGGGAAGTTAACAATGCACATCAAGATCAAACTGTTACTTTCAATATTTCAAGATCAATGAAATATCCTGCAAAAGGTAAAGATGATGAATGTTATAGGATGGATGTTATAAGATATGTAAGTGAATATCATTTCAAAATAGCTTATGAAGAAAAATCTGAAGAAAAAGATTTGTAACATGAACAAGAAGAGGAATTAGATCAATGTGAAGAACTTTTTAAGGAAGATTCAAACTATGTTTGCGAAAGTTTTGAAATTTTAGACACGATAGATAAATATAAATCATTTTGTCCATCAATTGAAAAACCTCCAAAACTTGAGTTGAAGTTACTTCGTGAACATTTAAAATATGTATTTTTATGAGATTCCTCCACTTTATCAGTTATAATTTCCTCAAAATTAACGATGGAAGAAGAAGAAAGGTTGATGAAAACTTTGAAAAATTTTAAGAAAGCCTTTGGATGAACAATTGTTGATATTAAAAGAATCATTCCTTTAATTTGTATGCATAGAATTCATACAGAAGGGAACTACAAACTCATAACTAATCTTCAAAAGAGACTAAATCCTGTTATGAAAGAAGTTGTTAAAAAAGAAATTTTAAAGTGGTTAAGCTGGAATTATCTACCCTATTTTTAGATACTGCATGGGTTAGTCCAATTCACTGTGAATTATCTACCCTACTTCAGATAGTGCATGGGTTAGTCCAATTCTCTGTGTTCCTAAGAAAGAAGGGAGTAACTGTAACTGTGAATGAACATAATGAGTTCCTAAGAAAGGAGGAGTACCTGTAACTGTGAATGAGCATAATGAGTTAATACCTACTAGACACAGTTCAGGGTGGTGAATATGCATTGATTATAGAAAATTAAATCTTGCCACAAGGAAAGATCATTTTCCACTACCCTTTATAGATGGTGAATATGCATTGATTATAGAAAATTAAATCTTGACACTAGGAAAGATCATTTTCCATTCCCCTTTCTAGATCAAATGATGGATAGACTAGTAGGGCATAAATACTTTTGTTTTCTAGATGGATATACTGGTTATTACCAAATACAAATATCTCCTAAGGATAAAGAGAAAATAACTTTTACCAGTCCTTATGGTACTTTTGCTTTTAGAAGGATGCCCTTTTGTTTATGTAATGCCCCTACTACATTTAAAAGATGCATGATGGCAATTTTTTGTGATTTAATTGAAAAAGGGATTGAAGTATGCATGGATGATTTTCAATGTTTGGAACTTCATTTAACTCATGTTTAGAACATTTATCTAAAGTTCTTAAGTGCTGTGAAGAAACAAATTTAGTCCCTAATGGGAAAAATATCAAATTTTGGTAGCAGGAGGATTTGTATTAGGTCATCAAATATCAAAAAATGGTATGGAAGTCGATCGTGCTAAAATTCAAGTGATCGCTAATTTATCTTATCCAACAAATGTAAGGGAAATTAGGATTTTTTTTAGGACAAGCTAAATTCTATAAGCATTATATTAAAGACTTTTGAAAGATTGCTAATCCTTTATGCCATTCACTGAAGAAAGATGCAATTTTCAATTTTGATAAGGAATGCCTAAAAGTTTTTAATTTATTAAAAGAAAAATTAACCACTTCACCAATTATAGTTTCACTTAACTGGGGAAAACCTTTTGATTTGATGTGTGATGCTAGTGATTATGCTTTAAAAGTTGTTTTATGACAATGATATGATAAAACTTTCAAAGTAATTTACTATGCTAGTAAAACTCTTAATTAAACTCAAATCAATTATATAACAACTAAAAAAGAGCTATTAGCAATAGTATATGCTTTTGATAAATTTAGATCATATTTAAATGGAACTCATTGTGTAGTGTATACATATCATTCTGCTATTAAGTACTAAATGAAAAATAAGGATGCTAAATTTAGACTTCTAAGATGGATTCTTCTTTTGCAAGAATTTGATTTTGAAATAGTAGATCAAAAGGGGACTGATTATAAAATTGCTGATCATTTGTCCATGCTTGAGTTAGAAAAACCACTCTGTTTTGAAAAAGAAATTAATGAACATTTTCAAGATGAAAAATTGTTCACTATTAATGAGTGGTGTGTTCCGTGGTATGTCGATATTGTGAACTTTATTGTTAGCGATATTATACCCTAAGGAATGACATACCAACAAAAGAGGAAATCTATTTCTGAAGCTAAGACTTATTTTTGGGATGACCCATTTTTATATAAACATGGAAATGATCTAATTATTCGAAGAAGTGTACCATCAGAAGAAATTTATGAAATTATCCAAAAATGTCATAATTTTGATTTTGGGGGACATTTTGGTGTTAATAAAACGTCATAAAAAATTTTACAATCTGAATTTTATTGGCCTACAATTTTTAGAGATGTTAATGCTTATATCAATACATGTGATAAATGTCAACGAATAGGCAATATTTTTATAAGAAATGAGATGCCCCTCAGTTATATGCTAGAATTTGAAATATTTGATGTTTGAAGATTAGATTTCATGGGACCATTTATACCTTTTTTCAGAAACTTACATGTTCTGTTAGTAGTGCACTATGTATCCAAATGGATTGAAGTTGTTGCTTTACCTCATGTGATGCTCAAAGTGTTGCAAAATTTTTGAAAATGAATATATTTTGTAGATTTGGGATGCCGAGAGTTATCATTACTCATGAGGGAAATCATTTTAGAAATTCCATAATGGAGAAGTTATTAAGGAAATATCATATAAATCATAGGATTACTACTGCTTATCATTCTCAGACAAGTGGTTTGAATGAATTACCCAATCGGTAAAGTAAAAGAATTATAGAAAAATTTGTGAATCCAACAAAAATGGATTGCTCAGTCAAAGTTGACTATGCTTTGTGGGGTTATATGACTGCATACAGAACTCCTATATGAATGTCCCCATATAGGCTAATATTTAGGCAAGTTTGTCACTTACCATTTGAACTTTAGCATAAAGCACATTGGGAAATTAATAAGATCAATTATAATTTGAAAGATGCTAGTGAGAGAAAGTTATTGCAATTAAAAGAGCTTGAAGAGATAAGGAATGAATCTTATGAGAGTGTCATGATTTATAAAGAAAACACGAAGATGTGGCATGATCGAAGGATTCTTACTAAAATTTTTTAGCCAGACAACAAGTTTTGCTATAAAATACAAGTTTAAGATTATTTCCAGGCAAACTTAAGTCGAGGTGGATGGACTCATTTGTTGTGATAAAAGTTTATCCTTGTGGACCAGTGGATATTAAAGATCCTAAGTCTGAGAAAATATTTAAAGTTAATGAACATAGACTGAAACCTTATTTCATAGAGGATCGACATAAACTTAATGATGGAATGATGTTGGGCCAACCATAATAAGCACTAGTTACGTCGGGCTGACGACGTTAAACCAAGTTATCAGAGTGTTTTTATTTTGACTATTATTTTATGAAATTGGGGCAGTATTTTTGAAACTATTATGTGTTAGTACAAATTTTAAGACTTTATTTAGTGACCAAGACATGTTAGAATGAGAATTTGGATGTTATCTTGACTAGTACAAAAATGTGCACTGGCACTTAAGCGTCAGATCTAGCGCTTAAGCACGGTATTTTAAACACATGTGTGAAATTTATATTCTAGAAGGTTTAACCACCAATTAGTTTGTCAAAATATGCCAAGGCAATTTTTAAACATGTTTAAGAGTTATTGGAAGAATTTAGGACTATAAATAGAAGGGTTTTGTGATAACTTTCACCCCAGATCATTTGTAGCCCTAAAAGTCTATAAGAAAGTGAGATTTAGAGAAAATGTCTTCATAGGAGAAGGATTTGAAGAAGAAGGAAGAAACCATGAGGGAGAGGCTCATTAGTCAAAGTGCACAAGAAATGTATAACAGTTTCTTAGTCGCTAATATTGAAGGAATATCAGAGAAGATCCACAAAATTCAGAATACTATGGCTTTATTGGAGACCAAGGTACTTGAGTTGCATGCACGTCTTGAGCATATTGGATGGAAATTAATGATGCAATTTAGCCACACAAGTAATATAGAGGAAATAGATAAGGTGATGTTCATAAAGCAAAAGTGGATTGAAGAAGATAGTATTAGAGCTCATCACCACCGTCCATTTTATCAACTTTATATTCCTGGAGAGACTAATAAAAGATAGGAATTTGTTCCTTCCAATGAAGAATGGAATTAAGTTTAGTGTTAGAATTTTTTTGTTAGAAGTTGTTTTTTTTTCAAATGGTTTAGTGTTTAAGTCCTAAATTTAGTATTTATGACTTCTTTATGTGTAATCATTGATGTGTATTTGTATTTAGAAAAATTTTCTTATCCAATACTATTGAGAGTGAAAATTAAGTGTTAAAGGTATTTGTACTTGTTTGTGAATTAATATAAGTTTGTTTGTGTGAAAATTTGTGTTATTTTTAGCTTAAAATTGAAATAGTTATAATAGAGAATTTAGAGAGAGAGGGGAGTTCTAGGAAGTTGAAAATAGTCATTTAAGTGCTATGAGACCATTTAGGGGTGGTTTACTTAGGCAAATAGTGCATTTTACTTTAATTTAAAAATTTTGAAAATCGCGCACTTGCTCCTAAGTGCCACATCTCATGCTTAAGTGCGAGCCAACCCGAGAGGCAAATACCTAAGAGCCACTTACCCGCGCTTAAGCGCCAGTTCATGAAAATCGGTTCGCGAACTATTATAAGTGAAGTTTTGGCCTGAAAATCACCATTTTTATGCCTCCCATCACCTTCAACCTCTCAAAATCACAAGAAGGCTGGGGCACATCTATAGTGAAGATTTCTTGGTGGAATCGAGTGAAGTTTTATAGATCCAAGTTTCTTGAGGTAAGAGCTTTACTTCTATGCAAAAATTTGGATTTTCACTATGTTTTTTTAGCACATTTGAAGAAATTCAAACATTCACTATTCATGGTGAAAAATGAGAAAAAAAATCTATGGAAATTGCATGGGATGTGTAGATTATACTTTGGAAGTTAAGTTTAGTAATTTGGACCTTATTTTTTATGTTGTTTTTGGAATTTATAAAATTTGTAGAATGACACTAAGAATGAAGAGTAGCGAAGGAAAGAGCCTTTTTGATTCGAGTAAATTTGTTAGTTCAAAGGCTAAGGATCGGTATAGTGATGCATTGCAATCACAAAAACTAATTTAGGAGTGGTGTTTTAGGAGTCCAAGTGGAGACGTAAAGGATTTGATCGTTCACTGACAGTGGGAATGATTCTGATGTTACTCTACTAGAGCGGTTACTTCTGTTGTTAGGGAGTTCTATGCAAACCTCCCTGAGGCTTAAGACAATAGAGTCATGGTTCAAGGAAATTTGGTACCTTTTTCACCGGAGGTAATCAACTTTTTTTATCATCTGCAACCTGATACATTATGTTTTTATGCAAATTATAGTCTGACTGAAACAGAGTTAGACTTTGGAAGATCACTAATGAGAGGAAAGTCAACTTCCCAACTTCAAAGTTATGTTCACCTTCAAAGGCCTGACACTATTTTATTTCTGCTTGTCTGCTACCAACAAATCATCTCAGTGAAGTGACTAGAGAGAGAGCGACGTTAAATTATTATATCCATGAAGGAAATCTCATCAACTTAGGAGCTTTGATTTGTCAGACTATCATTAGTTCTACCACTGTCGTTACTATGATGACTGGGAGAAAGTTAAAATATTGTGACCAGGCTGGAATTAAATATGATAACTGGGAGAAAGTGTTTTTACTTCTAAAGCCCATCACTAAGGTGAATGTGAAGACTTATTCTGAGCATTATATTTTTAGCTGGAGAGGAGGATTTTCTAGGAGTTATGGAATGGAGACGTCTGCTGCTTCTAATATAGACCATCTACCTCACGTGTTTCTACATCTAAAAGAGAGTCTACTGAGACCTAAGATCAATTATTACAGAGAATGATGGATAAAATTATTTTTATTTGTCATAAGGTACAAAATTTAGAGTGTTTTGCAAATCATACTGATAGGTATAATAGGAGAAAAAGTGATTATGAAGAGAAATTTCACTCATCTTTGGAGAGCCTCATTAGGGGTAACAAAGGAGTGCAATTTCCTCCATATTCTAGATACCCTGATTATGAACCTACTGAAGTTTGGGATAACAGTGATTCAGAGGTTGAGTAGTAGAACTGAGAGATTTATTTTTATGATTGTAATATGATATGAACTATGTGTTGTGGGCTTGCTACATTTGCATCTGTATATTGATTTGAAATATGTGATGTGGTTTGTACTGTTATATTTAAGTGAGAATTGTGATGTGATGTGTTTCATGTTTTGGAATTTAGACATTTATGTACGTTTACTTATTTAGATATTGTGATGTGTGAGACTTTTATTTTTAATTGTGTTGTAATGTTTGTGTTAGTTAGTAGTTTGTTTTAAAATTCTAGGGTAGTAACTTTTGTGAGTTTTATGATTTAGTTAGTTTATAACTTAACCTAATTCTATGTCTTTTTTAAACTTGAAAATCTTGTTAACTTAGGTCTTAAATAAATATAGTCTTATTCTCTTATACCAAATATCTTAATCTATAAAATTAACCTTAATTATTGAAAATTTTTACTTAAGCTTACTATATATTTAGAAACATAAATATAGTTATATAAAGTTAACCTCTAATACCAAATGTCATGTTAAATTTAAGATTTTTAAAAATATAGCTAAGTGAGGACAAATAAAATTAAGTTTCTTTCTTTTAAAAAGGAATTCCCCCCCCCCAACTTAAATTTTTAAAAGATTTAGCATGAAGAGCTGAAAAAATAAAGGGTGAAAGAAAACATTAAAGTGATAAAGAAAAGACTTACCTGTTGAAAGTTCTGATTTTTGAAACTTAACTCTGAAATATTGCAGGTGCTAATATGAAAGGCTATGAGACTTAAAACTTTAAATTGCACATAATATATATAAAATCTGTTGAGAAAGAGTTAATTACAATACATTTAACAAAAAAATAAAAATAACAGCATAACTAAATTGAATTTCAAATAACAAACAGTTTTGCAATTCTTAGTTCACAACTTAATATCTAAAATAAAACAGAGTCTAAGTATCTAACAACAAATAGTCTCAATAATATAATAAAGATAAATAACAAAATAAAAAAGTACAATCAAACATATAAACTAAAAGTGAGATCACCAATCATCATCATCTACTTCATCCACGTCTAGATTCTGCCTTGATATGGAGTAAAAACAAGGTGAGTAGAAAACTGAATCAAATGATCACCCTTCATGTATCTCACCATTGTATCAACATAAGCATCATCTTATTTGAACTTTTTTTCATATCAAATCATCAGTATGAGCTTTTCTGACATCCATGTTTTGTAATCTATGATCCATTCTCAAGATATCTCCCGATTGGACCATCATCTACTCCATTTGTTCTCGAAGCGTAGAGTGACACACCTAAAATAGATATTATTCTTCAACGGAATATTTTTTTTTCTTGTAGATACAATTAAAAATAGAAAAAATGCTTAAATGACTGAAAAATGATCAAATTTGGAGCAAAAAGGTGAAAAATTGTGCAAAAGAGTTTTGGCGCCTAAGCGCTAGATCCAGCACTTATGCGCCGGTTAAAAAGAGAAGGTCGCGCCTAAGTGTTGATACCACACGCTTAAGCACCAGTGGCAGTTACTAGATGAGTAAAATCAGTTTTCACGAATTTTGAAGAGGTTTTTTAGGTACCCATTGGCTTATTAGGTGGTTGTAACCACCATGGACAAAAATTATCATGAAAGAATGAGTCTGTTCGGCAAATACATCGAATCAAGAGACATTTTGAAGAGATCTCAAGGTACCTCTTGGAAAACTATAAAAGAAAGAAAAGAGAACTTATAAAAGAGTCTGAAAATATTGGCAAGTTTTGAAAGTTCTTCTCTAGGGAGTTAGTTTAGAGAGATTTTCAGAAACCACTTTTTATTTAATTTATCCTTTTTGTTATTTTGTTTTGAGAGATTGTAAAAGAGAAGAGATTCAAAGGAACTTCAAGAGTTTGGTGGAGGACTTGAGATAAGTTTTTATTTTATTTTTTAGACTACTTTTGGTTTTAATCGAGACTTGTTGTTAATTTGACAATGATTTCTTTTTATAAACTAAAGTGTGGTTTTATTTTCTCCATGGATTCTGAGTGGTTTTCTTTTTCCTTTTTCTTAAAATGGTAAGTAATTAAGTTTTGGATGGAAGTTGTGGAGAGTATTGATCTTTAATGTTTGAAAAAGTTGTGATGATTTAAATCCATGCACTTCATTTACTTCTTGATTTGGCTAATCCTGATGTTAAAATTTGTTGTGAGAACATGTAAGAACTGGGTTGGCATTGTCTCAGTCAACAATTGGAAAGAATTACATGAGGTTGTATGAATGAGAATGTAGTTCATATGATTGAGTCTAAATAAATAGGAAAATATTTATTGATGGGTGTAGAGTTAGAGGACTTTAAAATAACAGGTTAAAGTCTCCAACTTGGTTTATTATTTTAGGTTCAGATACGAGAATGTTAGCCCCTAGGTGGAGGGAATTGAGGGAACTCTAGAGTGACAGCTAGTATCTTCTCTACCTAGCCAATCTTCAGAACTATTGAAACTTTAAATTAGCCATTCTTCTTTGTAGCATATCTAGTAAGGTTAAAAAATATTTTTGCTCCTATTTGGCACAGCACAATTTGCATATTTCCACAACAGAATCCCTATACTTATTACTGATTCAAGATAAGAAGAAATATATTTTCATATTAAGTACTTTTTTTCTACAAAGACTTTAGTTTTCTTTTTAAGTTGTTACTGTTTCGTTAAAATATCAAAAAATACCAAAAATATTTAAATTTTAAATTCCTACAAAAATCATTTTTAGTTTAATTAATTATCTTTTTTTAAAATAAAAAAAATTTCTAAAAAGTGCATATTGCATAATCTTTTCTGTGGGTTTGATATTCAGCTCTTAATAAAAAAATCATAAATTACTTGATAATGATACATATACTTGTGCAATATCCCAATATACATGTATATAAATTAAAGAGTTAAATTCTTATTTCTCTTCAGGATCAAGATTTTGGTTTTGTTGCAAAATAAGGAAATAAAAGTAAAAAATATCATCAGAACTATTGTTATACTGTGCATAAGCATTAAGTTGGGATCATAGGGTCACTAGAAGTAGGGGTCCTAGAAGTGGAAGGAATATCCCTTGTCTTACTTTCGGATCTGCAATCAACATGAGATTCATAAGTCCTTATGTTAGCAAACCCAATAGGTTTTAGAGGCTCAATTCTCTCCTCCCCTGGTCTAAAATCAACTCCTGCGTGTTCACAGTGTGTGAAAATAAGTGTAGGGTGTGCCAAACCACCAGTGGTCTCTCACAAAGCAATAGATCGATTATTCATATAAATAAAAGAACCTACATTTATCCTCATCCCTTATTGAATACAGAAGTTCAGAATGGCTCTATCCTTAATCACCTCACTATGATGTTTTGTTGGTATCATTCTTCCAGAAATAATATAGTGAGAGGGAGGAAAGTTTACCTTAACACCATTTTTGACTTTCCAAGTTCCTCTTCCATCACTAAGTAAAGAAAAAACCTCATCCAAGACCTCATTCGTAGTAGAAAATGATTTATGCTGGCAACTGTAAACATCTTCCAACTGGTAAAACTCATTAATTTTACTTGGAGAAAACTCCACCATTTTCCCACGAACAAAAATAAAATCATCAGAAGCCTCCGTAAAATTGGCATAGAATTCCATCACTACATTAATAATCGCATCATCAGTAAAATAACAAAAATTTTGCAACTGCCGAGCATTGATCAGTCACTTCAGTTCTCCACCCGAATTATTAAAACCACGATCCATAATCACTTTTTTATTTTGAAGTAGACTATTGAATCGAACACTAGCCCTAAATCTGAAAATTTTTTGTTCATCTTAATCTACTTTTCTTTTTTCCTTTGCTCATTCTTGGGTCCATGGTAAATCTAAGAAAATTTGATAAAAATCTAACTAAATTCCCAAAATTCTTAAAATCACAATGTAAAACTCTTAAAACTTAAAACTACTAACTAAGAGTTCTTCACCAAAGGATTTTCTCAAAATCTCTTAAAAAATTCCAAAATTTTTTTATCTTAGCAATGTGAGATAAATTTTTAGTGAAAATCTAAAATTTTTTGTTTAAAGTGTAGCTCTTACTTAGAGAAGATGAAATACTAAGTTCCTTTGCCTTGAAATCGCCCCAAATCCGAGTAAATGCGAGTCGTAGGTCCAAAAACCGGAGGTTGAAGGTGACTCATAGGGTAAAACTGGAGTTTTATTATGCAAATTGCAAATTTTAAGGGGTTCTCGGGTCAAGGGCGCCGACATCGCCCATGCCAGCGTCATCGGTGCTGAAGGCCTAAAAATTCCATTTTTCAATTTTTTTCAATTTTCAATTTATTTTCAATTTTCTCCAAAGTTTTTTTTAGTATTTTTAAACACAAATTTTTATCTAAAAATAATTCATAAAAAAACATTTTCATGAACCATCATTTTCAAAAACAACAACAATCTAACTTTTATATATGAAAATACACTTTTTATAATTACATTTTTCTAATCACACTTTTACACTCATATAAGAAACAAAATTATAAATCAACGTTGAAATCAAGCCACAACACTAAACGCTGACACAAAACTATACACACAATCAAAGTTCATAATTCTAAAGCAAAGCAAACTACATCAAATCCACACAATCACATTAAATACATAAATATTTTTAAACAACTAGAGAGTTCAAATTCTTCAATTTTCTGCCTCATCATCAATGCTTTGTCCTCCTCTAATATCTCTCATAGACTGGTAATGGACGTACAGATTATAGAAGGCTCGGTACGGGAATTGATCAGTCAAATTTTCTTTGATCCATCCATTTTCCTTAAACATCCGCACTAATCCTGCTTCAAATGTTCTAGTATGATCAAAATTCTGCTTCATCCTGCAATCTAAGTGATCAAAAAGGTACTTAAGATCTCCTATTTCATTCGTAATACTCTGAAGTTCTCTATCAATTTTCTTCAATTTCTTTTCCAAATCAAGTGAACATCCAACTGTTGGTGGCATTAGTGGAGTTGAATCATGTGATGAATGATCCAAAACAACATCTAATGCTTCATTCCCATTCCCAACATAATTATCATCAATAGGGATCATAGGCTCGTAAGGTAATAAAACATTTTCTCAACTTTCATATGGAACTTGAGATTGACTGCAAAGTAGGAAAATTATAGAAGGATGCCCAAGTCCATAAATTGACCCATTCATAATAATACCCATAGCAGATTTAAAAATGATAGATCCTATATCAATGGGTTTTTTCATTTGAATGCAATAATTTAAAGTAACACTTTCTTTGGTGACTCTACTAATCTTCATGGTAGGGAGTAATTTTGCAGAAATGAAGAAATGCCACTACTTTGATATTAAATTAAGTGATGAAGCAGAGAAACCAACATATCCCTCATCTCACATTTCCCAAATATCCCTTTCATCCATCAGAAAAATAGAGACATCTTGCATCAAATCTCAAAAAGGGATAAAATTTGTAATTTAAAGTTCATTGAGTTCATTGAGTTACAATAATCTATTCTCACCAGCAACTTTTTTATTAAAATTAAATTCCTTAATAGCCCAAAATGCTTTATACTCCAATTATACTGGTAAGTGGCATCTTTTTTCAAAAATAAGTCTATATGGGGACATTCCTGAAGGAGTCTTATAAGCAGTTATATATACTCATAATACAATATCTAATCTAACACACCAATCCAATTTATAGGGATTTACTGCTTTTTCTAAAATTTGTTTAATTTCATGATTTATTATTTTTATTAGACTGCTAGTTTGAGGATGATAAACAGTAGAGGATCTATGCATAATATCATATTTCTTAGTCAATTTTTTGATTATCTTATTCCTAAAATGAGATCCTCCATCAGTAATAATTACTCTCGGTATTCTACATCTTGTAAAAATATTTTTAATTAAAAATTTAGAAACACTCAGAGCATCACATCTGAGTACACCAATAGCTTCAATCCATTTGGACATATAATCAACAACAAATAATATATATAAATTTCCAAATGAAGGCATAAATGATCCCATAAAATTTAATCCCCACACATCAAAAATTTCAACTTCTAATGTGTAATTTAGAGGAATTTTATTTCCTCTAGAAATATTTCCTACTCGTTGACATTGATTGCATTTTTTAATATATTCATTAACGTCTCTAAAAAGAGTAGGCTAATAAAATCCAGCTTGCAAAATCTTATATGTAGTTCTATTTGTTCCAAAATGTCCTCCAAATTCAAAATCATGGCATCTTTCAATTATCTATTGAGTTTCCTCATATAATACACATCTTATAATAATTATATCTTTACATTGTTTATATAAATATGGGTCATCCCAAAAATAAAATTTTAAATCATATATAAATTTTTTTAATAGTGGATTTTTGATATCAGGTGATAAGATATCACTTACAATAAAATTTACTATTTCAGCATACTACGGTACATTCATTTCATCAATACTATATACATGTTCATGAGGGAAATTTTCTAAAATTTCATTTGAAAAATTAGTTAATATTTCTCTTTCTAATCTAAACAAATGATCAATTATTTGATTATCATTTCCCTTTTAACCAACTACAATAAAATCAAACTCTTGCGATAGAAGTATTGATGTAATTATTCTTGGTTTAGCATCCTTCTTTTGCATCATGTATTTAATAGCAGAATGACCTGTATGCACTATACATTTAGTTCCAATTAAGTAAGTTCTAAATTTATCAAAGACATAAATAATAGCTAAATACTCTCTTTTAATAGTAATGTAGTTAATTTCAGCATTATTTAGAGTTTTAATAGCATGATATATTACTTTAAAAACTATGTTTTCCCTTTGCCCTAAAAGAACCCCAATAGCATAATCACTAGCATCACACATTATTTCGATTGGTTTATTCCAATCAGCTGGAACTATTATAGGTGCAGTAATTAATTTTTCTTTCAATAATTCAAATGATTTTATGCATTCCTCTTTAAAATCAAATTTTGTACCTTTTTCTAAAAGTTGGTATAACTGCTTAGTTATTTTTGAAAAATTTTTATTGTACCGCCTGTAGAAACCAGCATGTCCTAGAAAACTTATTACCCCTTTAACATTAGTAGGAGGTGGTAATTTTTCAATAACTTGAACTTTTGCAAGATCTACTTCCATGTCATTTTCAGAAATTTTATGCCCAAGTAGAATACCTCCTGCAACAATAAATTGACATTTTTCCCAATTTAGTACTAGGTTGATTCTTTCACATTCTTCCAAAAATTTTTCTAAATTATTTAAACATAATTCAAACAAAGTTCCGAATACATAAAAATCATCCATAAACACATCCATTCCATGTTCAATAAAATTGCTAAAAATTGATATCATACATCTTTGAAATGTTGCATGTGCATTGCATAACCCAAAAAGCATTCTACAAAAAGCAAATGTTCCATATGGGCTTGTAAATGTTGTTTTCTCTTGATTCTTTGGAGCAATTGGAATTTTGTGATAACTGGTATATCCATCTAAAAAGTAATAATAATTATTTTTAGCCAATCTATCCAACATTTGGTCTAGAAATGGTAAAGGAAAGTGATCTTTTCTGCTGGTCATATTTAACTTTCTGTAGTCAATACAAATTCGCCAACTGGTAACTTGCCTTATTGGAATTAATTTTTTTTTCTCATTTTCTTCAATGGTCATTCCTCCTTTCTTCGGAACACGGTGAATTGAACTTACCCAAGCACTGTCTGAAATAGGATATATAATTTCAGCATCTATCCATTTTAAAATTTCTTTTTTAACAACTTTTTTCATTATTGGTTTTAATCTCCTCTGAAGATCAGCTTTAGGTTTGTATTGTTCATCTAATTGAATTATGTACATACAAATAGAAGGACTAATTCCTTTAATATCTGCAAAAATCCATCCAAAAACCTTTTTATATCTTTTCAACATTTCTATTAACTTTTGTTCTTGGAATTTAGTTAACTCAAAAGATACAATAACAGACAATATAGATGACTCCTAAAAATACATATTTTAAAGGTGTAGGTAATATCTTCAGTTCAAGTTCAGGTGGTTTAATACTTGAAGGAATAAGATGTTTATTATCGTTTTCAACAAGTCTAAAGTTTCAAATTTTTCCTGAATATAATGCAAATCCTCTCCTTTTATTCCATCCTCATTTTCACTAAATTCTTCTTGTTTTAATTTTTCTTTAAACTCTTTCTTAACTTGCTCATTACTTAGATAATCAGTGACTTACATTCTAAAACATTCATTGTCTTTCTCTATCGCAAGATATTTTGTAGCTTTTGCTATATTAAATGTTACTTCTTGATCATTAACTCTCATTTTTAATTTTCCTTTTTGCACATCTATCACAGCTCTCTCTATTGCATGATATGTCTCCCCAAAATAATAGCAATCTCTTTATCTTCCTTCATTTCTAATACTATAAAGTCTACAAGGAAAATAAATTTATTCACTTGTACAATTACAACTTCTATAACTCCTTTTGGATAACTTATTAATTGATCAGCTAATTGAAGAGTTATAGTAGAAGGGAAAATCTCTCCCAAATTTAAATGTTTAAAGATCGATAGAGGCAAAAGATTGATACTCGCTCCTAAATCACATAAAGCCTTTTTAAAAAAAATTTCACCAATAACACAAAGTATAGTAAAACTACCAAGATCTTTTAATTTTTCAGGAAGCTTTTTCTGAATAATAGCACAACATTCTTGATTGAGTGCAATGGTCTCATGATCTGTAAACTTCCTTTTCTTGCTTAGTATATCATTCATAAATTTCACATAACTTGGCGTTTGTTCCAAAACTTCAACAAAATGAATATTTATCATTAACTTCTTAAGGATTTCTAAAAAAATTTTAAATTGTTTATCCTTTTTCTTTTGCTTCAGTCTTTGATCAAACAGAGAGAATGTTTTTTTCTAGAGGACCTTGTGTTTGTTCATTTTTATTTTGATCACTTTCCATTTCTTCCATCTCTTCATCAACTTCAATTTCTCTTTGGATTCTTATTTCAACTGCTTTTCCACTTCATAATTGAATAGCTTTAATTTGCTCCTTATTTTGAACTTTTCGATTAACTTCCACAATACTCGGAAGAATTCCAGAAGGTCTGTTACTGAGTACAGTAGCAATATGTTCGAATAGATTTTCAATATTTCTAATAGCAGACCCTTAATTATGTATTTGATTTCCCATGTTCAACATTACTTCTTCCATTATCAACTTCTTTTCCTTAACTTGTAAGTTATGATTAGAGTTAAATCCAGGAGGATAATAAGGTCGATAATTAAGATTTCCTTGGTTGTTCAAATTTCTGGAAGGATTCACCAAATTGTTATAATTATTCCAACTAAACATATGATGATTTTTCCATCCAGGGTTATAATAATTAGAACAGGGATTATTATTTCGATTACTTATAGTATTTAAAGTTTCATAAGATGATTGAGTATCAATTATTTGCCCTAGTGATTTTTCCTCTAATACTGGGGGTATTTGAGAATAGTTCACTCCGATTTGATCAATCTATTCGAAATAGCAGCAATTTGAGATGCTAAAATAGACATTGCGTCAGAATCATGAATACTAGCTACTCTCTTAGGATTTATGCATTCAGAGGGCCAATGAAAATTGTTAGCAGTCATTTCTTCAATTAAAGATTATGCATCATCAAAAGGTTTTAACATTAAAGATTCACCTGCAACAACATCTATAATAGATCTAAGTGATCCCACTAATCCATCGTAAAATGTTTGAATTATTAACCAATCTGCTCAAGCATGATGTGGACATTTTCTAAGAAGATCTTTAAATCTTTCCCAGGCTTCATATATCAATTTCCCTTCAAATTGACAAAAAGATGTAATATCATTTCC
Source organism: Phalaenopsis hybrid cultivar (assembly GCA_002079205.1). Classification (NCBI taxonomy): domain Eukaryota; kingdom Viridiplantae; phylum Streptophyta; class Magnoliopsida; order Asparagales; family Orchidaceae; genus Phalaenopsis; species Phalaenopsis hybrid cultivar. The sequence goes on along the minus strand of JXCR01144240.1, from coordinate 147,084 downwards.
AAGCTTAGCGGTTTTTTAGGGTGGAAAATATTTAGTCAAGAATTTTTTTGATATTCTCCCCAAGTTCTGATAGCTCTAGGTGTTAATGAATTTAACCAAGCTTCGGCTTTATCCCTTAATGAAAACAGAAAAAGACTAAATCTAACAGCATCATTAGACACTCCATCATATTTATAAGTAGCACAAATTTCAAGAAAACTAGGAAGATGTAAGTTAGAATCTTTAGTAGGTGTTCCTTCAAACTAATTATTTTGTATCATTTGGATAATAGCAAGTTTAAGCTCAAATGAATTAATAAGAACATGAGAATTTTGAATAGTCAAGTGAAGTTCATATGTTGTTGGATTAGCATAATCTTTTAAAGGACTTTGTCTATTTTCATTTATTTGATTATCCAAGTTATTCTCCATTTCATTTAAAATTTTAATTTCTTTTTGTTGTTTTCAAGTTTTTCTTATAGTACGTTCTAATTCTGATTCATAAGGTACGAAACCTTCAGATCCAATATTTCACATAAACAAATATAATTAGCAAATAAAGATTTTAATTTTATAATTTTTTTTATATTTCATATTTTGAATATTTTTATCTCTAAATTTCCTAATTTACCAAATATATTTAATTTACCGTTACCTTCCCCGACAACGACGCCAAAAACTTGATCTTGAGGAATATAGTCGTTCAAAAATTTATATAAGTTTGACTCCGTTATGTAACGGTGCCAAAAGCTTGATGTAATAATTATGATTAAGAAAGTTAAGCTATTAATGTTGGGATTCTACGCAAGTATTTGTATTGTTACCAAGTATTAAAGGACTTTCAATTTAAGTCCTGAATATCGATCTCACGGGAAAGGGTTAAATTTGAATTGATAAATTTACTACGAAATTCACAGAAAGTAAAACAAAATTACTGTTACTAATTTTGAATGATGGAATATTATCAAACCTAAATTATTTAACTATTAGAAAAACTATAATGCAAAGTTTTAACAGTAACTACTAAACTATATTTATTGATGAAGATTTCTTATGTGAAGAAGCATCTTTGCCACTACAATGAGATTTTGGTAAAATGAGATGAGATAAATGATTTTAATATGTATTGTGCTAAATAGGAGCAGTTTTATTTCTATACCCGGATACAGTGTTATAGAAAATCATTAGCTAATCCCAGGTTTGGTCCCTAAATTCGTGGTTAGGTTAAGAGGAAACTGGCTACCACTCTAGAGCTCCCACTTCCCTTCACCTAAAGGTTAACTGTCGCTTTAGTTTTTAAACACTATAACCAAATTGTGGATTTTAGTCTGTCACCCTAAAATCTCCAATTCAACACTCAACAAGTATATTTCCCTATTTATTTACACTTAGTTCCAGGAACGAAATACTCCTTCATGGAATCAAATATGATCCTCACTCTGTTGTAGAACTCGTACTCCATTTCCCGAATCATATGCTTCATAACACATTTTAACAAATCAATTGGTCAGATTGAAAAGTAAATTAAGTTCGAAGATGAAAAATCATCACAATTTTTTTTATATTTTAATATTGGAACATCCGTATTATCTCTTCATTTCACCATATCTTAGGTAGGGAGAAAGATAAAGAAACATATTGGCACATCCATATTATCTCTTCATTTCACCATATCTCAGAGTAGAAAGAAAGATAAAGAAAACTGCAAACTTCATGAGAAAGATACAACAAAACACAAATTTCATATATAAAAGAAAGTTCATACAATTCCATGTTATCTCTTTATTTCACCATATCTTAGAGTAGGGAGAAAGATAGAGGAAACTACCCAATTATCTCTTCATTTCACCATATCTCAGAGTAGGGAGAAAGATAAAGGAATCTACTCAGACTTCATTAAGATACAACAAAGCACAAATTTCATATATAAAAGAAAGTTCATACAACACTAATAAACAAACAACACTTATTTGAAACTCTTTCTTAAAACAAATCCCATGTAATCTCTCATAGGAAATGTAGGAAGAAGAAATCTCTCACTTTTCTCCTTCTCCAACACTCTCAGAGAGGAATTCACACTTAATCTCACCAAAAAAACTCTAAACTCTTAAAGAAAAATAACTAATAGACTCCTGAATGGTGGTGGAATGCAAATGGAAATGGTATAATGAGGCAAGGTTTGGCAAAAATGAGCAAGGAGGAACGAAGAGGAGTGCCTTTTCTGATCAATTTTGGCCCAAAATAGAGCATACAGTCAGTTCTCCGATTGGTGCATCCAAAAACCCTTTAAAAAGTGTCTAAATTTGTCAAATCTTCTAGAAATAGGGTCTGAACTGACATTGGCGCCGTCGGCGTAAGTGGTCTGTATTTAATTCTATGCTCTCTGTCAAATGGCGCTATCAACGCTGAGTAAAATCCATCATCCATTTTGTAAGTTTGTGCCATCGATGCTGAGTATTTCTTCAAAAACATAATTTTGACTCCAAATTCAACCCTTTCGCTTCCTTTTTGCTTTATGTCCTATAAATCAACAACTTACAAGAAAACATAAAAATAACATCCATTAAAGTGTAATATCACAAAAAATGAGTATACACAAGGACTCCGCCTACTAGGCACCCCCAAAGAAAACCATCTTTTTTGTGATGCTGTGCCAAGTGAAATGGAAAACTCAGAAGAATCACAAGAGGAATGCCATTCAACTTCGCTTCGATGATCTACTACCATTTCTTCATGTTGACCTCACTTTTGGTTCAATTCTAGTAATTCCTCTTTAGTAGCCTAGGGTGTAGCCATAGGACTTTACTTTTTACTAATCCTAAAGGACTGAAAAAAGGTCATTAGAAATTCTAAACTCTTCTTTGCTCAATTTGAAGTTCCACATATTAGTCCTAACCTCTAGCACTTAATAGGTGGGGTCAATGTGGGGGAATTCAAGGAGAGTTCACATAGGATTTCTTAGCCTTAGGGTTAACCCTCTGGTGGTGTGGACTTAGTTGGTCTCACACACACACTTGCACATTACCCTTCCACTCACTACCCTAAACCCAAACTTACTTAACTTTGATCCCTTGATTCTTTGGGAGACTCATGTAGATGGTTCCCTAGACCCACTAGCCCTTGGCTAGGGTTTAGCTAGGACCAGAATGAGGACCCAAAGTAGGAAATTCTATTAGTTCATGGCTCAACTAAGGTGATTGACACCATCATTTTACCAAAATATCCAACTTAGCCTTTTGCCCACAAATCTACCCAAATTACCAAACTACTCTTGAAACCCCAAAACTAATTGAAATTCTGAAATTTATCCAAACTACCCAAATTTGTTCAAAAATCATTTCAAATCATTTGAAACTATCCAAATTGCCCAAAACATTCCAAAATTTTTAAAATTACCAAAATACCCCTCATTTTGTCAAAATTACCAAAGTACCCATCATGACCTAAATTGTCCCAAATCTTCAAAATCACTTTATATGTCCCCAAAATCAATTTAAACCACTCCTTTGAGCTCAGTTTGACCAATTGGACCTATTTTGACCAAAACCCCCAAATTGCCTATAAAGGCCCAATTTCCCCAATTCATCTCAATGTCCACCAATTTGATCCCAATCTTCCCCAATTTCAATTCTTAACACAAATTTGCCATGTCCAAACTTGATGAAAAACAAATATAAACCCAATTGACCAACATTTGAATCCAATTTCAACCGAAATCATAAAGCCCCAATTTGACCCAAAATTAAAATCTCACTCAAGTGAACCCCCAAATTTATCCAATTGCCCCAATTTTACATCATAAACTCTTCATAACATTTCCTCGTATCAAATTGAACACTCAATTGGCATTTGTCAAACCTCAGATTCACTCAAGATCAACTTGGACCAAAACCCTCAATTTTGCCCCAAATTAGCCATATCCCCAAGTTCAACAAAATTGAACCCCATAACCTCAAAATTCCCACTCAATTGATATACAAAACTCTTCAAGACAATCACCCACATCAAATTGAACCATCAATTGGGTCATAGTCAAACCCTAGCCCAACTCAAACCCAAGTCTATCCCAACATCCCCAAAATTGACCAAATGTCCAAACTTCACCAAATTGAACCACAAACTCTAAATCTTTTCTAAAATCCTTATGAAAATCATCTACTTCATCTTGATCAATTAATTGAGCTCAATGTCATGACTAGCTCAACCTAAACCCAACTTCAAGCCAAATTGCCTAACATTGATCCCGTGCACCAAATTTGACCAAACAAGACAAATTTATAAAACCGAAGCCACTACAGCTACCATTTGGACTCTAGTTACCTGGTTAAACCCACCTAGCCCACCCTACATGAGCTATGGACCAATATTCCTTGAGTTAATGGATTTCACCCCACTTTGGCCTAAATCAAAACATATTTACCATCATCACTTTCCATTAGGGGTTAATCATCATAAACCATCTCTTGGCTCCCCTAAATTCCCTGGCCCCCTAACCATACCAGCTGGCCTACTAGCTGGAAAACACCAAAATTGAGAGCCACCTCTAAGACTATGCTATAAATTTGAACTCCCTGACTTGGGTCACTCCAATAGGATACTTGTGTCACTCAACCCTCCACATAAGCAATTCTTTGCACCCAATGGCCAGCCAAGGTGGCCTCTCCTATCCCCTCTATTTAAACCACATACTCCAACTCCAAAAGAAGGCTTAACCAATTAGTTTGGGAAACTCTGCCAAATTGTTTCCAGAGTTCCTCGAAGACCTCCTAAGCCCATTCTAACCATCTTCCAGACATCTCCACCACTACCTGAGCTCAAAACCAGGACATAATTTGGTTATCCTACACAATCCCTTAAAATCCAAATTGAACTGCTCTTGAGCTTCACAGAGCAAGACAAGATAATTCCCACTGAAATCCCCCTCTGTTGAGCCCTCTAAACCACTTCTAGATCAAAGATGCACCCCCATTTCATTGAACATATACTTAGAGTTACACCAGAGGAAACCAACACATCGAGGAGGTTTGTGGTACTCTACTGAAGCTTCCATAAGCATCTGATTAAGGCCTCCCCTCTCAAAAAAAGGTCTAAACCACAAACCCTAATTTTGAGCTCAGTCTTACCACATGTGAAGAGAATTTTAATTTCATAGCATTGTAACTGTATGGATGAGTTCATCTTGAGTAGATGAAGGTGTAAGAACAAAACCCTTGTGATTTGATTGAGTATTGAGTGAGATCTTAGGTCTAAAGTCATGTGGTTCACGGGCCCTACCCATCGAGGACGATGACAGAGAGTTGTCTGATCACGCATGTATGGGACGGATGGACGAGTTCACGTCGAATGAGCTCTTTGTGGGTGAACAACAGGGTGAGTCAGTGCTGACTCAGTTTGTGGTGCTGAATCAGATCACGTCGCCTAGAGACTTCGGATATGCTGAGGATTGCGTGGCTCCATAAAGTTTAAATAGATAAATAGGGTTTTGTTGAATTAAGAAAATCCCAGAACTTCAAAAATCCATAATTCTTCATAGAACAATCATAAAATAAAATAAAAATACCCTCTTTCTCAGTGAATAGAGGAGAATAATGTGAACTAAAAACCAAAATTATTTGTTGACTATTTGATTTTTAATTAATTAAATACTCACTGTGATATTTTAATTCATTATGATTAAATATTACTCATCATGGCTTGAAATTTTTATTGTTTGTTTCTCATGACAGAGGAGATGTTCATTGATTTTTACAATGTCAGAGATCATCTCTATGTTTGTAACCCTAATTTTCATGTTTGGATGGCTATTTTGGCTTAAATTACTTATATAAATTAAAATATCACTTGGGAAATTATGAGATAAATTTTAGTAGGTTCCTATGGTTAGAAAAGCTTAGGAAAAATATTACGCTGGTCTGAATAGTCTTGTACATTTCTATAGTTAATTAAATATCCATATCTTGTATTAATTTATTTAAATTAAATATTAATAAAAAATAAGTGATATCTACTCCACATTATGTAGAAAAATCATGTTGATTCTCTTTAAAAATATGAAATTTATTTTATTAAGTTTGAGCATTAAAGTCGATTTTATGAGAAAGATTGTATTTTTAAACAAAAATAATTATACTAAACTAAATTCACCTAGGAAACTTATGAAAACTGGTTTTATGAGTTCTTTATGATCAGGGGCACTTAGGATAAATAAAAATTATTTTAGAGCAAATATTTCATTTTTTAGCTATATTTCAAATTAAAGATAATTAAAAATTTTAAAAATACAAAAGTGTTTGAAAATGTGTCTAATGGTTTCTTGATCACTTGATACTCATTAAATTATTTTTTCTAATTTTTCTAAGTTAATAATAAATTTTTAAAGGGAAAGAATGCATTTTTCTTGTTTTTCATTAAAATAATTATAATAAATAAATTAAAAGTCATAAAAATAAAAAATTTGTTTCTTTGAGTTCTCTAGACTCTGAAATGTTTAATAAAATTATAAAAATAACTTTAATTAATTAAAGCATATTTTCAATTATTTAAATCTCTAAAAATCAATAAATAATTATAAAATTTAATTAAAATTTAATTTAAAAAATCAGGGTATGTTGCTTAAGTGTTTCTCTGACCTAAGGGAACCTCTAATATGTCTGTCATAAAAAAAAAGTTTATTTTGATTTATTAAATAAATTAATGTTAAAAATCATATTTTCTAAGTTAAATTAATTATTTAAATTAAATTAAAGTCTTAAAACTCACATTTTCTCCTCTAATGTTTTAATTAACTGATGAATTAGTTACACTAAAATTTTCAAAGTCATTTGAATTTTGGTTAATGAGTTAGGAAGTGGAGGGTCCCAAGGGCAAGATGGTAATTTTAGACTTCGGCACCTTAATCAAAATTTACGATTAATCAAAAGGAAAATGTGTAATTTTGATCTTCATAAATGCTCTTCGATGATTAAAATACAATGGGTTAAAAGTTAGAAACCAATTTTGCCACCTTTCCATGATAAGAGTAAAATGATAATTTCCTAAGTTATCAAGATTCGGAAGTTAATAAAAAATAAATGATTCTGAAGTGATGTGTTTAAGCTAGAAAGATGATAATTAGCTTATTTTAAGCCCAAAATCGGATAGATATGATATTTTAATAAGAATACATATCACATAAATTAAAATTTTAATAATTGCAAATTCTCCCATTGAAAAACTTTAAGGGCTTCGTAGTGATCTAGTTTTGATTTTTAAACTTATTTGATAAAGATTTAGAAAAGAATAAAATGATTGATGATAAACACCTCTAAACACTACAAGCCCAACTTTAGTGGTGGGTACAAAATCTTTAATGGTTTGAATTTGTCTTAGACGCATTCACCTACATAACTCTTAAGTAAAATATTAACTAATTATTTGAGTACCCTATCCTTGGGATGATTAAAATGTCAAAGTTCATCGAGTAACGGGGCAGGGGCAACCTTTTTAGCTTTACCTTGGATGATTAATGGAATGATATGATAAGTTTAAAATGTACTCAAAATGTTTCAATAGATCATTAAAGTAGTTCTAGGTCATTCTCCCAACACTTTGGAATCTCTTTGATATTTTGAAGTACAAATGGAACTTGTTATTTTGTCCTAAAATCATCCGCTAAGGTCTTTCAGGACTCAATAAGTCATAGTTTGGGATCTATTAGATACACCTTCATCTACTCTTGCAATTTATTTAATTTCTTGCAAAATTATATACCTGTTGCAACTTCTAATGTTTTTTGCGAGAATGCTGAGAAGATGACAAGCACGCTTTTATAATGTTATTTACTTTCTTTCATTTTAACTTTTGCAATTTACTTTTGTTGCAAAAATATTATAACTGCTTGGTTCCACACTTCACTTTACTTGCAAAATCAAAACAACTATTTTAAAAATTAATCAACATTCTGAAAAATCTAAAACAAATTGTTTCAAAGGTAACCATAAATCCTTTGAAATGTCACTCAACATAAAACATCCTTTCAAATTTACGGGATTCCCTCGGAGGAGGTAATCTATGGTTGCTAACGAGATCTCTCTGGTTTAAATGAGTTTTTCAACTCATCTAAGAGGCAAGTTTAAAAGAAAATAGTGATACCAAAACGAGGGAACTTTGGGATCCTAACTAGTGTCGCTCTAATCAACTTTAACCCCCCCCCATGATTGAATTTAAATTTTTCCTTCAAACCTTTAAACCTTGGAATTTAGGAATGCTACTTCGCTAAATATCTTAGAGCTAATTTTGCAGGCAGCCTTCTACAATAGCACAAAGATCTACAATAGCACGAGGATCTACAACAACACATCTTTCCTTAGAGCTAAACAATGAGCCATAGAATTTTGAGGTCGTCTGACTAGTGCGACATAAATCCTTAAGTTTTTATTAAGGCTTTTGTATAGCTCTACTACACAATTTAAGTTCTAACTCGCCTTAGGATTCCGAGGTTTCTGTTCGTCATGACCTAAATCCTGCCATCTTTCAGGCTATTTGCGCGACTGTCTCTCATAAATATTATACCCTAAGGAATGACATACCAACAAAAGAGGAAATTTATTTCTGAGGCTGACATATTTTTGGGATGACCCATATTTATATAAACAAGGAAAAGATTTGATCATTCGAAGATGTGTACCATTAGAAGAAACTTATGAAATTTTCCAAAAATGTAATAATTCTGATTTTGGGGGACATTTTGGTGTTGAAAAAACAACATACAAAATTCTACAATATTGGATTTTATTGGCCTACAATTTTTAGAGATATTAAATGCTTATATCAAACCTTGTGATAAGATGTCAAAGAGTAGGCAATATTTTTAGAAGAAATGAGATGCCCCTCAATTATATGCTAGACTGTCAAAGAGTAGGCAATATTTCTAGAAGAAATGAGATGCCCCTCAATTATATGCTAGAAGTAAGCAATATTTCTAGAAGAAATGAGATGCCCCTAAATTATATGCTAGAAGTTGAAATATTTGATGTTTGAGGATTAGATTTCATGGGACCATTTATATCATCTTTCGGAAATTTATATATTCTATTAGCAGTGGACTATGTATCCAAATGGATAGAAGTTGTTGCTTTACCTCGATGTGATGCTCAAAGTGTTGCAAAATTTTTGAAAACAAACATATTTTGTAGATTTGGGATGCCGAGAGTTATCATTACTGATGGAAGATGTCATTTTAGAAATGTCATTATGGAGAGATTATTAAAGAAATATCATATAAATCATAGGATTGCTACTGCTTATCATCCTCAGATAAGTGGTTTGGCTAAATTATCCAATCGGGAAATTAAAAGAATTATGGAAAACAAAAGTGAATTTGTCAGTCAAACTTGACTATGCTTTGTGGGCTTATAGGACTGCATATATAATTTTTATAGGAATGTCCCCATATAAGCTAATATTTGGGAAAGCTTGTCGGTTACCAATTGAACTTGAGCATAAAGCATATTGGGCAATTAAAGAGTTCAATTATAATTTAAAAGAAGCTAGTGAGAAAAGATTGTTACAATTAAATGAGCTTGAAGAGATAAAGGATGAATCTTATGAGAGTGCTAAGATTTATAAAGAAAAAATGAAAATGTGGCATGATCAAAAGATTCTTACTAAAAATTTTTAGCCAGAATAATAAGTTTTGCTATATAATGCAAGGTTAAGATTGTTTCCAGGGAAACTTAAGTTCAGGTGGATGGGCCCTTTTTTGTGATTCAAGTTTATCCATATGGAACTAGGGATATTAAATATCCTAATTTTGAGAAAATTTTTAAAGTGAATGGACGTAGACTGAAACCTTATTATATAGGGGATCAGCTTAAATATAATGATGGAATGATGTTGGGTCAACTAGAATGAATGCTGGTTACGTCGGGCTGACAACTTAAAACCAAGCGCTTTGTAAGAGGCAACCCATAGTTTTCAGTGTGTTTTTACTTTTATTGTTGTTTTGAGTCTGATTAAGAAATTTAGGGTAGTACTTTTGAATTTATTATGTGCTAGTAATGATTTTTAGACTTTATTTAGTGACCTAGACATGTTAGAATGAGAATTTTGACGTTAAGTTTACTAGTGCAAAAATTTGCATTGGCTTATAAGCGACGGATCCGACGCTTAACGTAGAAATTTAATCACATGTGCAAATTTCAATTTCTAGAAGTTGTAACTACAATTTAGCTGGAATAAACGTGTCTTGGCAGTTTCTAGTCGTGCCTAGAAGTTATGAGGGGGAATTAGACATATAGATAGAAGGGGTTTGTGAAGGAATTTCACTCCAAATTTTTTTAGCCCTAAAATCCTAAGAAAGAGAGTGATTTAGAGAAAATATTTTCATGGGAGATTAATTTGAAGAAGAAGGAAGAAGCCATGAGAAAGAAGTTTGTTAGTTAAAGTGCACAGGAGATGTATAACGGTTTCTTAGTCGTTAGTATGGAAGGGATATCAGAGAAGATCAACTAGATGGAGAATTCTATATCTGTATTAGAGACTAAGGTGCTTGAATTGCATGCTCATCTAGAACATATTGGGTGGCAAATTAAGATGCAATTCAGCCATACCAGTTATGTAGAGGAAGCGGATAATGCAATGTTCCTTAAGCAAAAGTGGATCGAAGATGATAGTGTTAGAACTCATCACCACCGTCCATTTTATCAACTCTATATTCCTGGAGAGACTACTGAGAGAAAAGAATTCATTTTTTCTAATGAAGAGTGGCATTAAGTTAAGTGTTAGGAATTGTGTGTTTGGAGTCATGTTTTTAAGTGTGTTAGTGTTTATGTCTTGTGTTTAGTGTTTGTGTCATTTATGTGTTTAATTGTAAATATGTGTTAAGTGTTGTCTTGTGTTTAATGTTTGTGTCACTTTTGTGTTTAATTGTAAATGTGTGTTAAGTGTTTTCGTTTAGTGTTTGTGTCACTTATGTGTTTAATTGTAAATGTGTGTTAAGTGTTTTGTACTTACGTTTATGTCTTGTGTTTAATGTTTGTGTCACTTATGTGTTTAATTGTAAATGTGTGTTAAGTGTTTTGTACTTAGGAAAATTTTCCTATCCAAGACTATTTGGAGAGAGAACTAAGTGTTAAATGTGTTTTTACTTGTTTGTGAATTAATATAAGCTTATTTTTATGAAAATTTTTGTTATTTTTAGCATTGTATTGAATTAATTATTATAATTTTGAGAGAGAAGGGAGTTATAGGAAGTAAAAATAGTCATTTAAGTGCTATGAGACCATTTATGGGTGATTTACTTAGGCTAATAATGCATTTTACTTACAATTAAAAATTTCAAAAATTGTGCACTGGCGCCTAAGCACCACATCTTGCGCTTAAGAGCGAGCCAACATGAGAGGCAGGCGCCTAAGCGCCACTTACCCGCGCTTAAGCGCCAATTGACGAAAACCTGTTTGTGAACGGTTAAAAGTGAACTTTTCGTCCAAAAATGCCATTTTTAACGCCTCTTATCGTCTTCCCCAACTCAAGTTCATGATTTTGAGGGCTAGGGCATATGAAATTTGGAGATTTTTTTGTGGAATCAAGTGAGATTTGCTAGATCCAAGTTCCTTTAGGTAAGAGCTTTACTTATATGCAAAAAATTTTAGATTTTCACCATATATTTTAAGCAAATTTGGAAGATTTCAAATATTTACTATTCATTGTGAAAAGTGAAAATAAATCTATGGAAATTGCTTGGGATGTTTAGTTAGTGCTATTGGAAGTTTAGTTTAGTGATTTAAATTTGATTTTTAAATTTATTTTTGGAATTTATCAAATTTGTAGAATGACACCAAGAATGAAAAGGAGCAAAGGAAAGAGCCCATTTGATTCAAGCAAATTTGTCAGTTCAAAAGCTCAGGATTGATATAGTGACGCTTTGTAGTCATGAAATTTGATTCAGGAGTGATATTTTAAGAGTCCATATGGAGAAGTGGAAGACCTGATAGTATGCTGACAGTGAGAACATTTATGTTGTTTCTCTGCTGTCGCAGTAATTTCTATTGTAAGGGAATTTTATGCAAATCTTTTAGAGGCTGAGGACGATTGAGTTATGGTTCAACGGAAGTTAGTACCTTTCACTCCAGAGGTAATCAACTTGTTCTACCATTTACAACCTGAGACTTTGTGTTTTTATGCGAATTATAGTCCTACGAAAGAGGAATTGGACGAGATCATATTTTATTCCACTATTGGAAGAGGACTTTGGAAGATCACAAATGAGAAGAGAGTAAATTTTCTAACATCAATGTTGTGTGCACCAACAAAGGCTTGGCACTATTTTATATCTGCTCGACCGCTTCCTAAAATTCATCACAGTGAAGTGGCTAGAGAGAGCGATGTTGAATTATTTTATTCAGGAGGAAAAGCCCATCAACATAGGGGATTTGATCTATCACACTATCATCCATTCTGTTGGTGCGCTACTACTGCAGGTATGGAATTTGCTTCCTTGATATTTTCTTTATGTGAGCAGGCTAGAGTAAAGTATGATAGTTGAAAGGAAGTTATGTTGCCTCTAAAGCCCATTAAAAAAGTAAATGTGAAGACTTATTCAGAGCATTTGATGTTTGGCTGGAGAGAAGGATTTTCCAGGAGCTATGGATTAAAGACGTCTGCTGCATCTACCTCTGCTGCATCTTCATCAAGACCATCTGCTTCACGTGCTTCTACATCTTGAGGGGAGTCAACTGAGACTCCATAGTAGTTTTTATAGAACATGATCACTCATATCCACTTTACCGCTGATAAAGTTCAAAATCTAGAATATTTTGCTGAGCATACAAATAGGTATAACAAGAGATAGAGCAACTTTGGGGAGAAATTATACCCAGCTCTAGAGGGCTTGATTAGAGGTGACCCATGAGTAGTATTTCCTCAATATCCTCAATATCCTAACTATGAGCCTAAATAAAAATGATATAGTGGTGATTCTGAGAGTGGAGATGAGTAGAGATGAGAGATGATGTGTTGGACTTGATTTAGTTTGATGTATTGTTATGTTTGTGTTTTGTTATAAACTTTGTGATGTAGTACTACTACAGATACAGTTATGTGGTACTGTGGACTATGTTTTATGTTGTGTTTTAAATTTTTATGTTCTATTGTTGTTGTGATTTGTGTGTTAGATAGTATTTTGTTTTTAAAATTTTAGGGTAGTAACTGTTTTTATTTTTAGTACTGTGGATTGTCTAGTTTAGAACTTAACTTAATTCCATATCTTTTTCTTTAAGTTAAAAATCTTTCTAGCTTACATCTTAATTTTAAAATTCAGAAACTACTACCCTAAATTTTTCTTTTATCATGTTAGTGCATTATTTGTTTTTTATACCCACTATTTAGAAGTTTATTGAATCTCTACATGTTAAACTAAAATAAAAAGTTAGAAAATTTGATCAAAATTAATTTTACTTCAGTTTTATACTTGTATATTTAGGATGTAAAAATTCTTGTTAGCATTTTATTTCAATTTTCAATCCTGCCTATATAATTATCTGATTCTAAACTATTTAATGTGTTAAAAAAATTAAGTTTGGGGAGGGGTGAAAAACATTTTCAAAACTTGAATTTTATTTTTTCTCAAATGAACTACAAATGAATTTGTATTTTAAAAGAAAAATTGATTATGTATATGAAGTTATATTATGGAAGTAAAATTTGATTTTAGAAATGAGAAAGAAAATTTAGTTAAAATTTTAAGTGATGAAGAAAAACTTTAAGTTAAAAATATCATGAAGAAAATGATTAATATAAGTGACTACCTTTAGTAAGAAAAATTGTATTTTTGAAAATTTTAGATAATTTAGACTTTAATTTTTAATATTTAAATTTCTTTTATTAAAATGATTTTCAGAACTATTATTATATTTATAAGTAAAAGTTTTATATAAAGACTTTACTTTAAGAAGGGAGAAGTGGAATTCAAAATCATTAAAGGCCTATCCAGATATAGTAATCTTTGCCTGAAAAAGAAAAAAAAGAAAAATAAAAGAAATGTAAGGGAGGAGAAGCTTGAGGATTAGTGCCCAATCAAAAATTGGTTATACATTTGTTCTTTTTAAAGTATAAGACTTGATAAAATCTTAAGCTTATAAATATAACATAGTAAGTAAAATTATTTTTAATAAAATTTTTTAAGTAGAGAAAATAAAAGAACTAAAATCTAAATTTAGACAACTTACAAAATTTTTGAATTAGATAGGAACTCATATTTCCATAGTTCTAAACATTAAAAATTTTTAAACTTTAAGTTGGTCTCATTTACTAATTATTTTTTATAAATTGGACTACTATATTTCTACATCTAAATTTTAGTAACTCCTAAAGAAACTCATATGAATATCATACATATTTGGTTTTTAAAGATTGAAGTGTCACTTGAGGACAAGTAACATTTTAAGTTTGGGGGATTTTGATATACCTAAAATATATAATGTTTTTAGACACATTTTTATACATATTTTTGAGATATTGATCTTTAATGGAAGGTATTTTTGTGTTTTTCTTGCAGATACAATTAAAAATGGAAAAAAATGTTTAAATGAGTGAAAAAGGATCAAATTTGGAGCAAAAAGGTAAAAAATTGTGTAAAAGAGTTTTGGCACCTAAGCGCCAGATCCGACGCTTATGCGCCGGTTAAACAGAGAAGGCCGCACCATGCTTAAGAACCAGTGGCAGTTACTAATCTGTTTTCCCCAATTTTGATGAGGTTTTTTAGGAACCCATTGGCTTAATAGGTGGTTGTAACCACCATGGGCAAAAATTATCATGAAAGGATGCATCTCTTGGGCAAATACATCGAATCAAGACACATTTCGAAGAGATCCCAAGGCACCTCTTGGAAAACTATAAAATAAAGAAGAGAGGACTTAAAAAAGTGTCCTGAAAATATTTGCAAGTTTTGAAAGTTCTTCTCTTGGAGTTAGGTCAGAGAGATTTTCAGGAACCAATTTTTCTTTACTTTATCCTTATTGTTATTTTGTTTTGAGTAATTTTAAAAGAGAAGAGATTCAAAGAAACTTCAATAGTTTGGTGGAGGACTTCAAATAAGTTTTTATCTTTTTGTTTTAGACTACTTTTGGTTTTAATCGAGACTTGCTATTGGTTTGCTAATGATTTCTTCTTTTAAATTAAAGTGTGGTTTTGTTTTCTCCATGGATTCTGAGTCATTTTCTTCATCTTTCTTCTTAAAAAATTAGGTAATTAAGTTTTGGATGGAAGTTGGGGAGAGTATTTATCTTTAATATTGGAAGAAGTTGTGATGACTTAAATCCAAGAACTTCATTTACTTCTTGATTTGGCCAATCGAGATCTTAAAATTTGTTGTGAGAACATGTAAGAATTGGCCTGGTGTTTTCTCTGTCAACAATTGGAAAGAATCACATGAGGTTGTATGAATGAGAATGTAGTTCATATGATTGAGTGCAAATAAATAGGGAAATATTCTTTGATGGGTGTAGAGTTATAAAACTTTAAAGTGACAGGTTAAAGCCCCCAACTTGGTTTATTGTTTGAGGTTCTGATATAAGAATGTTAGCCCCTAAGTGCAGGGAATCCAGGGAACTCTAGAGTGAGACCTAGTATTTTCCCTGCCTTGCTGGTCTTCTGAACTATTCAAACTTTAAATTTCAATGTTCTTTATAGCATCTCTAGTAAGGGTAAATAATATTATTGCTCCTATTTGGCACAACCAGAGCTAGTATCTTCCCTGCCTAGCCGGTTTTCAGAACTACTCAAACTTTAAATTAGCCAATGTTCTTTATAGCATCTCTAGTAAGGGTAAAGAATATTATTGCTCCTATTTGGCACAACACAATTTGTAAAATTCCACAACATAATTCCTATACTTATTACTCATTCATGATAAGAAGAAATATATTTTCATATTAAGTACTTTTCTTCTACAAAAACTTCAGTTATCTTTTTAAGTTGTTACTGTTTTATTAAAATATCAAAAATACAAAAAAAATATTTAAATTTTAAATTCTTGCAAAAAATTGTTTTTAGTTTAACTAATTATCTTTTTAAAAGTAGAAAAACTTTCTAAAAAGTGCATATTGCATAATCTTCCCCATGAGTTCGATATTCAGGTCTTAATCAAAAAGTCCTATATTACTTGATAACGATATGTATACTTGTATAGTATCCCAATATAAATGTATATAAATTAAAAAGTTAAATTCTTATTTTTCTTTAGAATCAATTTTTTTTGGTTTTGTTGCAAAATAAAGAAATATAAGAGAAAAATATCATCATAAATATTGTTATATTGTGCACAAACATTAAAGCCTCCGTGTATCAAGTTTTTGGGGCCATTGCCGGAGAATAAACTAAGTAAATTTCTATTTTTAGAAAGTCTTATTTAAACTTTAAATATTGTATCTTATTTTGTATGTTTTATTTTATTTTATGTTAGTGTATGCGTAGTTCAAGTTGTGAAGAACTAGTGCCTTATGATTCTGAATTAGAAAGAATTATTAAAAAAATTAGAAAAACCAAAAGAATTAAAAATCTTGGAAAATAAAAAATAATTACAGAAATGGTAAACAAAAATAATCAAAATGCTGAAATTCATCAAGAGTTTAGACCTTTGAGAGATTATACCAACCCTACTGTAGATGAACTTCATTTTAGTATTCAAAACTATTGTAGTGGCTAGTTCATTTGAGCTTAAACCTGATATTATCCAAACAGTATCAAATAATTAGTTTAGGAGATTGCCAACTGAAGATTCAAATTTACATCTTACCAATTTTTTAGAATTGTGTGCTACATTTAAATACGAAGGTGTTTCAGATGATTCCATAAGACTTAGGTTATTTCCTTTCTCACTGAGGGATAAAGCTAAAATGTGGTTGAATTCGTTAGCACCTGGATCTATCAAAACTTGGGGTGATTTAGCATAAAAATTCCTTGCTAATTATTTTCCACCATAAAAAACTGCGAAGCTTAGAAATGATATTACATCTTTTAATCAGTTTGAAGGGGAATCTCTTTATGAAGCATAATAATGATTTAAATAACTCTTAAGAAAGTTTCCACACCATGCTATACCAAATTTGTTAATAATGCAAGCCTTTTATAATGGATTAATTGGTTCTCTTAGATCTATTATCGATGCAGTTGCTGGTGGTTCATTGATGTCAAAACTATTTAATGACGCTTATGCTTTAATTGAAGAGATGGCTACCAAAAATTTTTAATGGCCTTCTGAGAGGGTGAATCCAATTCATGAAAATGATGCATTTACTATGTTAGCAAATCAAGTTGCTGCAATTTCAAGGAAGTTGGACCAATTTGGAATGATTTTTTCTCAACCAATTTCCATGATTGAAATAAATTCATTAGGCCAAATGGTAGATTTTCAAACATCATTAGAAACTTTGAATGTCATAAATAATAAGAAAAATAACCCATATTCCAATTATTATAACTCAGGTTGGAAAAACCATCCCAACTTTAACTCGAATAACAATTCGGGTGGTAATAATCAGCAATGGGGGACAACCAAGTAAACCCATTGGGAAAATGGAACAACCAAGGGAATAATAATTATAGATCTACTTATCCTCGAGGAATGAACAGTAATACACAATTTTAGGATAAGAAGTTGTCTATAGAAGAAGTAGTGTTACAAATGGGTAATCAGTTACAAATTTAAGGAGCTACAATTAGAAATATTGAGAATCAACTTGGGCAAATTGCAAGTTCATTAAGTAATAAATCCCAAGGAACACTTCCTAGTAATAATGAATCAAATCCAAAAAACCAGAATAAAGAGCAAGTTAAAGTTGTACAACTTAGAAGTGGAAGAGAGTTGGAAGGTAAGGTTCAAAAAGAGATTGAAGTAGAGAGAAATGATAGATGTGCAGAAAGGGGAATTAACAATGCGCGTTAATGATCAAACTGTTACTTTTAACATTTCAAAATCAATGAAATACCTTGCAAAAAGTAAAGAAGATGAATGCTATAGAAAGGATATTATAGGATATCTGAGCGAATGTCATTTCAAGACTATTTATGAAGAAAAATCTAAAAAGAAAGATTTGGAACACGAGCAAGAAGAGGAATTAGATCAATGTGTAAATCTTTTTAAGGAAGATTCAAGTTGTGTTCAAGAAAGTTTTGAAATTTTGGACACGATAGACAAAGACAAATCATTTTATCCATTTATTGAAAAACCTCAAGAACTTGAGTTGAAATTACTTCCTGAACATTTAAAATATGCCTTTTTAGGAGATTCCTTTACTTTACCTGTTATAATTTCCTCGAAGTTAACAAATGAAGAAGAAGAAAAGCTGATGAAAATTCTGAAAAATTTTAAGAAAGTCTTCAGATAGATGATTACTGATATTAAAGGAATCCGTCCTTCAATTTATATGCATAAAAATAATCTGTAAGAAAACTATAAACCCAGGGCTGATCCACAAAGGAGATTAAATCCTGTTATGAAGAATCTGTAAAGAAAGAATATTTAAGTGGTTAGATGCTGGAATTATTTACCCTATTTCAGATAGTGCATGGGTTAGTCCAATTCAGTTTGTTCCTAAGGCTGGAATTATCTACCCTATTTCAGATAGTGCATGGGTTAGTCCAATTCACTGTGTTCCTAAAAAAGGAGTAACTGTAACTGTGAATGAGAATAATGAGTTAATACCTAATAGACAAGTTACAGGGGGGCGAATATGCATTGATTATAGAAAATTAAATCTTGCCACTAAGAAATATAATTTTCCACTACCCTTTCTAGATCAAATGCTGGATAGACTAGCTAGACATAAATGCTTTTGTTTTCTGGATGGATATACCAGTTATCATCAAATTCAAATATCTCCTGAGGATTAAGAGAAAACAACATTTACCAGTCCTTATAGTACTTTTTTTTAGAAGAATCCCCTTTGGTTTATGTAATGACCCTGCTATATTTCAAAGATGTATCATGACAATATTTTGTGATTTAATTGAAAAAGGGATTGAACTCTTTATGGAAGACTTTTAGTGTTTGGAACTTCATTTGACTCATGTTTAGAACATTAATCTAAGGTTCTTAAGTGCTATAAAAAGTAGATTTAGTCCTTAACTGGGAAAAATGCTAATTTATGGTAGCAAGAGGAATTGTATTAGATCATCAAATATCAAAAAATGGTATGGAAGTAGATCCTGCTAAAATTTAAGTGATCGCTAATTTACCTTATCCAATAAATGAAAGGGAAATTTGGAGCTTTTTAGGACATGTTGGATTCTACAGGCGATATATTAAGGACTTTTCAAAGATTGCTAAGCCTTTATTCCATTTATTGGAGAAAGATGCAATTTTCAATTTTGATGAGGAAAATGAGGAATGCTTAAAAGCTTTTAAATTATAATTTCACCAAATTAGGAAAAACCTTTTGAACTTATGTGTTATGAAGTGATTATGCTATTAGAGCTGTTTTAGGACAAAGATATGATAAAATTTTCAAAGTTATTTACATACTAATGAAACTTTTAATGAAACTCAAATTAATTATACAACAACTGAAAAAGAGTTATTAGCAACAGTATATGCATTTGATAAATTTAGATCATATCTGATTGGAACTCATTGTATAGTGCATGCAGATCATTCTGCTATTAAGTACTTAATGAAAAAGAAGGATACTAAACCAAGACTTATAAGATGGATTCTTCTTTTACGAGAGTTTGATTTTGAAATAGTAGATCAGAAGGGAACTGAAAATCAAATTGCTGATCATTTATCCAGGCTTGAATTAGAAAAACTACTCTGTTTTGAAAAAAAAATTAATGAACATTTTCCAGATGAAAAATTGTTCACTGTAAATAAGTGGCGTGTTCCGTGGTATGCCAACATTGTGAAACGTGGTATGCCGACATTGGGAACTATATTGTTAGTGATCTTAAACCCTATGGAATGACATACTCAACAAATTTATTTCTGAAGCTAAGACTTATTTTTGGGATGACCCATATTTATATAAACAAGGAAAACATCTGATCATTCGAAGATGTGTACAATTAGAAGAAACTTATGAAATTATCTAAAAATAGTTATGTTGTTCAGTTCTATTGTTTCTCTACCATCGCAGGGATTTCTATTGTGAGAGAGTTTTATGCAAATCTCGTAGAGGTTGAAGACGATGGAGTTATGGTTAGAGGAAAGTTGGTACTTTTTACTCCAGAGGTCATCAACTTGTTTTACCATTTACCACCAGAGACTTTATGTTTTTATGCAACTTATAGTCCCACTGAAGTGGAGTTAGATGAGATTATTTCATATTTGACTATCGGGAGAGACTTTGGAAGATTACCAATGAAAGGAGAGTAAATTTCCCAACTTCAAAGTTATGTGCACCTTCAAATGCTTGGCACTATTTTATTTCTGTTCGTCTGCTTCCAACAAATCATCTCAGTGGAGTGACCAGAGAGAGCAACATTGAATTATTGTATTCAGGAGGAAAAGCCCATCAACATAGGGGCTTTGATCTATCACACTATCATCAGTTCAGCTGCAACTGCTACTACTACTGCACGTATGTGATTTGCTTCCTTGATACTTTCATTATGCGAGTAGGCTGGAGTGAAGTATGATAGTTGGGAGGAAGTTCTGTTACCTCTAAAGCCCATTACTAAGGTGAATGTGAAGACTTATTCTGAGCATTCAATTTTTGGCTGGAGAGGAGGATTTTCCAGAAGTTATGGATTAAAGGCGTCTGCTGCATCTTCATCATGACCATCTACTTCTCGTGTTTCTACATCTAGAGGTGATACTAAGACTCAGGGTGAGTTATTGCAAAAGATGATGGACAATATCAATTTTACCACTGATAAGGTACAAAAGTTAGAGCGTTTTGGAGATTATACTAATAGATATAATAGAAGTAAAAGTGATTATGAAGAGAAATTCCACTCATCTTTGGAAAGCCTGATTAGAGGTGAACCAGGAGTGCAATTTCCTCCATATCCTCGATATCCTAATTATAAGCCTGCAGAAAAAATGGTACAGCGGTGATTCTGAGGATGAAGGTAGAGCTGAGAGATTCATTTTATGATTGTAATATGATATGAACTATGTGGTCTGAGCCTGTTACATTTGCATCTGCATGTTGTTTTAGACTATGTTTTATATTGTGTTCTGAATTTTTATGTTTTGTTGTTGTTGTGATTGTTGAGTTAGATAGTATTTCATTTTTAAAATTTTAGCATAATAACTATTGTTTTGTGTTTAGTACTGTGATTTAATTAGTTTAGAACTGAACTTAATTTCATATTTGTTATAAAGTAGAAAATCTTGCTAGCTTAGATCTTAAACTTGAAATTCAGAAACTGCTACCCTGCATTTTTCCCTTATCATGTTAGTGTGTTGTTTGCTTTTATATCCACCATTTAGAAGTCTATTTGAATCTCTACATGTTAAAGTAAAATGAAAATATAAAAAATTTGATCAAAAAAATTAATTTTACTCATGTTTTTAGTTAAACTTTTATCATTAGGGGGTTTAAAATTCCTGTTAGCATGTTACTTTTAAATTTTCATTCCTGCTTATATATATATCTAATGCTAAACTGTTTAATCTATTAAAAATTTAAGTTTGGGGGAGGGATGAAAAATATACTCAAAATTGGAATTATATTTGTTCTCAAATGTACTACAAGTGAATTTGATTTTAAAAGAAAAATTGATTATGTATATGAAGTTATATTAGGGAAGTAAAATTTGATTTTAGAAATAAGTAAGAAAATTTAGTTGAAATTTTAAGTAATGAAGAAAAACTTTATGTTAAAAATTTTTAGTATAGAAAATGATTAATATAAGTAACTATCTTTAGTAAGGAAAATTGTAATTTTGAAAAATTAAGATAATTTAGACATTTTTTTCAATACTTAAATTTCTTTTATTAAAATAATTTTCAAAACTATTATTATATTTATAAGTAAAAGATTTATATCAGACTTAAATTTCTTTTATTAAAATAATTTTCAAAACTATTATTATATCTATAAGTAAAAGTATCATATCAAGACTTTACTTTAGGAAATGAGAAGTGAAATTCAAAATCATTAAAGGCCTATCCAGATATAATAATCCTTGCCTGAAAAAGAAAAAGAAAAGAAAAAGAAAAGAAAAAAAAGAAAAGAAAAAGAAAAGCAATGTAAGGGAAGAGAAGATTGAGGATTAATGCATAATCAAAAATTGATTCTACATTTGATCTTTTTAAAGTATAAGACTTCATAAAATCTTAAGCTTATAAATATAATATAGTAACTAAATNTATACTTGCGTAGTATCCTAATATAAATATATATAAATTAAAAAGTTAAATTCTTATTTTTCTTCAAGATCACGTTTTTGGTTTTGCTGCAAAATCAGGAAATATAAGTGAAAAATACCATCAGAACTAATGTTATATTGTGCATAAGCATTAAGTCGGGACACTCAAAAACTTGAGAGTTTAGAGGTCAAGGAAGTCTGTAGCGCTGGTTCAAAGCCGATCAAGTTTTATCGTGCTTCTCATTCTACTAGTTCTGAAATCATGTAAATTTGGAAGAGAATTCTTATGAATTAATGGAATTAGCTTTTGTTACTTTTCTCCTTATGTACAAAAGTCAATTCAACAAGGATATGTACCAAAGCAAATGCAAAAGAAAAAGCTCCAACTTTTTGAGAAATTGTGGAATGTTAAAAATCAAACTCCTAATTTGAAAGAAGGTCTCAGATTTAGTATTGTAGGACCAGTCGATGACTTAGAGTTTTGCATGGTTTTTACTAGCAGATTGTAGGAGGATTGCCTCATTGTAGAGGATGACTCTAAAGATCAGTTGATAGATAACACTCCGCTGGAATTTGAGGAAGAGATTAATTTAATAGTTAATCAATTGAAAGAAATCAATCGTGGGACTGAGGAGCAACCCCGACCTACCTTTATCAGTTCTCTACTCAGCAAGGAAGAATCTACAGATGGTTAGAGTTACTATCAAAATTTAAAGATTGCTTAACCTGGAGCTATGATGAAATGCCAGAGGTATTAGTAGAAATTGCAGTTGATAAGCTAGAGGTGGACAAAGATATGACCCCAATAAAACAATCTCCCAGAAGGATGCGCCTCGAGATGGAGTAACAAGTCATTACCGAGGTTGCAAAGTTAATAGACACTAACTTTATGTGGGAGGAGTAATACCCCTCATGGTTAGCTAACATGGTGCTAGTTAAGTAGAAGAATGTACAAATCCATATTTGTGTCGACTTCAAGGACTTAAATAAAGCGTGTCCAAAAGATGAATTTCCATTACCGATACTAGAGTTGATGGTGGAAATCGCATCAACACATGAATTTCTCTTTCATGGATGAATTGCCATGTCACAACCAAATCAAGATGGCTCCAAAGAATGCAGAACTTACATCATTCAAAACGTTGATTGGAATTTTGGCTATAGAGTAATTCCATTCGGATTGAATAATGTTGGAGCAACATATCAACGGGCTATGATGAAGATCTTTTATGGCGTCATTCATAATCAAGTGGAGTGCTACGTGGATGATTTGGTCATCAAAATTAAACGTAAAATAGACCGTTTGTACGATTTCAAGATTGAGTTTGAATGATTATGATAATATAATCTTAAGATGAATCCCTTAAAGTGTGCATTTGGCGTCACCTCCTAGAAATTTCTAGGATTAAATGTTCATCATCGGGGAATCAAGATCGACCTAGATAAGATTAAAGCTATCTTAGAAATGTCTCCTCCTAAAATCTAGATATAGCTATGTTCTTTCCAAGAAAAGTTGGCATATCTGAGACATTTTATTTCTAATTTCTCAGGTAGGTGTTAGTCCTTCTCGATAATAATTAAAAAGGACGCTAAGTTTGTTTGGGGGGAGAAATGCCAACGAGCTTTCAAGGACGTTAAGCAATATTTAATGGCACCTCCAGTTTTGGCAGCCCATATCTTGAAAAGACCTTTGATACTATATGCACTCATTTCCATGGTTATGAAAATGTCAGTCCTTCTCGACAAAACTTAACATCCATGTATTGTAATTGCACTCAATTCCATGGATGACATGCTCTCCCACGAAATTAAATGTGATTCTCCACCTATTGTAGATATCATAGCCCTTTTCAAAACATATGTTTCTCAACATGTTTTAACATTTTAATTGGCCAAATCAAAAATTAAATGAAGATCAAAGTTCATATCATCAGAAATTATTGACATTTAGAACCACAGAAAAAAATTAATTCTTCACAAAACCATATCTCAAAGTAGGGAGAAGAAGAAAGAAGACTACTCAGAATTCATAAGAAGGCCACGAAAAAACACATATTTCATATATAAAAATAATTTTACAAAACAAAAGAAATAAATGACACAACTTATCTCACAATCCTTCCCAAGCAAATCCATAGAAGTTCTCTTCAAACTTTTCTCTCTTTATAATAACACTCAATTCTCTCTTAGAAGTGTAATGAATAAGAAATCTCTCACCTTTCCTCTCCACTTACTACCCTAGAAGAAAATCTCCTCTTCTTCTCTCCTTGCCATTCACACCACCCCCACTTTCTTGTCCTTTTCGTCCCCCTTCAAACTCCTTGAAATCTCCTTCTTTTATTTTTGGCTACCTCTTTTTAAAAGGAATTCAAAATTTCCTCTAAAAGTCAACTCTTTTAAATTCAAAAGAAGTGTTATTTGATCCAAGAGACATATCCCTTCATAAAAGAAGCTTCCAAAGTGTTTAGATGCATTGTATTACTCCAATAGGTGTGTAGAACAAGTTTCCTTTGAAAATTCACACAAAATTTATCTCAAACTATCTTAATACACAAAAAATAATCTCTAGCGCATCAGGTGCAATTCCTATTTCAAACGGCGCATAATGCGCTAGAATTCCAAAATTCATTGTTTTGGCTCCAAAATTCATCCTTTTTGTCATTTTTGCTCCAAATACCTAAAAATGATATACATGCAACAAAAACATGAAAATGCCCTCCTTTGAAATGCAATATCACAAAAAATAAGCATAAACTATGTACTTAAAAAATTATATATTTTGGTTTATCAAAATCCCCCAAACTTAAATTTTACTTGTCCTCAAGTGACACTTTTATTACATAAAAGCTTATGACTTAGGATAAAGATTTACTTACAGCTTCTATACTTTAGTTTAATTAATATAATATCAAAACTTAAGAAAAACCTTTAATAACTTAGATTCAAAGTTTATGTCTAGGAATACTTAGTAATCAAATTTAAGATTTCTGATTCTGTATTCATTTCAAGAAAAAATGCAATTTTTCATTTTAAGGACATTTAGAATATTCATATGAAAAAAAACTTCATGACGACTTTATTAGGAATGCTACAAATACTCCAATACAAGTCTAAAAAATGTAATAAAGCTACTTCCTTAAGTTGATGTAAGTGAAGCCAATTTTTTATTAGGCATCTCCTCAAGCTTCTCCTCACTTATTTTTCTTCTCTTTTACTTTCTTTTCTTGTTATTTTTTTTTAAGTGAGGATTACTATATATGGAAAGCCTTTAATAGTTTTGAACTTCACTATTCTCTTCTTAAAGTCAAAACTCCATACCTTTCTTTACTTTATAAATTCAATTAATTTATGACTTTTCATAAAGTCTCATTTTTTTCTTCTTACATGAAACTCTAAAATTCTTAATACTTCAAAAATATAACTTTCTTTACTTAAATAGAAAAGCATAGTCTTATCCTATCAAACCAAATATCCTTTATTTTAGAATTGGCCTTCATTATTAAAAGCTTTTTACCTAAATCTACCATAATATTTATAAACATAAGTATAGTCATTCATAGTTAAATCTTAATATCCCCAAGTCATGTTAAATTAATTTTAAAAATATAGTTAATTGTGGACAAATAAAATTTAGTCTACTTCTTTTAAAAAGAAAATTTTCTTCCCTCCAAACCTAAGTTTTTAAGTAATTTTAAAATTTTTTTAGTAAAACTTTGAGATGGTGAAAGAAAACATTAAATGAGTGAAAATAAATACTGACTTGTAGAAGACTTCTGATTATGAAGCTAGGCTGTGGTATACTGCAGTTACTAAATTTAAAAACATATAGGCTTTAAAGCATTAAATGAAACATAATATATTCTAAAGAATTTACTGATAATTAAAAACATAAATACAAAAATAGAAAAATAAAACTGAAAAATACTAAAACTACAGAAAAAGTAAAAGTCTATTGTTACTATTACAATTATGTCCAGAACACAACATGAAAAGTTTTACTAGAACATTTCTCAAATGAAAATACAACACATTTCAATCATAAATAACAAACAAACTACACTAGACTCATAAAAGTATCAGTTTTCATCCTCTTCCTCATCATCATAATCATCTTCTTCTTCCTCCTCCTTATCTTCATGCTGAATAGAAGCATAGGGAGTGAAACTGGGATAAGGGGGAAATTCCACATTAGGCTCTCCCATAAAATGTCTCACCATTGCATTCTCAAAATCAATATCATGTTGAACTCTCATCTGTTGATATTCATCATTATAAGCATTTTTTACTCAAATCACAACCAACTAACCCTAAATATTAATTGTGTCCATTTTTTGAATCATGAGTTGGTCCATAATGTTTTCTAATGATGCGGGGTGAGAAGTAGATGGCCCTGCAACTAATATAGAGGGTCTATCCCTTCCTCCCCCTCTAGATTCAATAAATGATTCAACTTTTTGAATCATATGCCTCCAAATAGGATTATGTGGTTGTAATCTTTCTTCATTTCTGTGGGACTCTACTCTTGATTGTTCACATAAAGTGAAAATTAGAGCAGAGGATCCCAAACCACTAGCTGTAGAAATACCAGCTATACTTCGAGCATGATGAACTATAAGTGCACCAACATATGTTGCTTTCATTTTCGAAATGCAATAGTTCAACATAACTCAATCTTTCATAACATCAACAAGATGATTTGTTGGCAACAATCTAGCAAAAATAAAGTGTTGCCATACCTTTGACTGGCTAGTCAACATGGAAGCAAAGAAGTTAAGTATTTTGTTAGTTTTAATATTCTACTCTCCTCTTCCATTAGTAAAAAAGGCAAGCACTTCATCCAGTGATGAATCAGTCATCACGAATACAACATATTCATCAAAAAATACATTTCTCAGTCCATAAAAATTATCGATATGATCAACATTAAATTCAATTTATTTACCTCTAACCAGTATGTGGTCACCAGAAGTGAACCTCAAGTTGGAACAAAACTCTCAAATAATTGGGACAATTGCTACTGCAGTGAAGTAGTTGGGACAATTGCTTCTGCAGTGAAGTAGCAGAATTTTTCCCAATTGCTGGCAGAGATCAACCTTTTGATCTCACCACCCGAGTTTGCAAATTCCCGCTCTTGGATCAATCTTCTGGTCTCAATTTGTGTATTGTAATTATTTTGGGCCTTGAAGTTAACAAATCTTTGTGTATCAAAATCCTCAGACATCCTTCTTCTCTTAATTTCGATAGCCATTGGAAATTATATGAAAATCTAAATAAATTTGAAACAAATTACTAAATCAAAAATCTAACTCCTCAAGTAAGATTATTTGGTAAGAAACTTTTCACCATGAGTTTTCTTCAAGCGTTTTCATAAAAAAAATCCCAAATTTCAGATCTTCCATAATGTAGGAAAAATCCATGGTGAAAATTAAAAATTTCTAAGTTAAAGTGAAGCTCTTACCAAGAGAAGATGAAATCTATGATTTTTGGCCTCCAAAATCTTCTCTTTTGTCCTCAATAAGAAGCTCTAGGTCAAGGTTAGAGGTAGTAGACTACACATGCAATGAAAATGGAACTTGTTTGTGCGATTTCATGATTTTCTTAAGCGATCTGGCGTGTTTGGGTCTTTGGTGCATCATGCGCCAACGCTCTGTAAAACGGCGCATAATGCACCAGAGCTTAAATTCACCAGATTTCGGTTTATGTGGAAATCTACTCTGTATTGCTTTATTTCAACCTCTAATTAACTCAAACGATTATTTCTAAGCATACACAAACATCATTCTAACACCAATCTTTCACAAACAGCACAAAACTCACATTTATATATAAAATTTGTGCTAATACAAAATAATAGTTTTCAAGCCAACAAACATCAAATTCAGTGTTCTAAAGCAACCAACATCCTAAAACTAAAATCTAAACATCAAAATACAAAGCATAAACATAAATAGTGCAAAAATAGAAAGGAAATGCAATGTAACTTAAAAAACTAATAGAAGCACTACTAAACAAAACATTATGTGCATAAATTAAGTTCAAACATCTTCTTCATTCTCGTCTTCATGGATATCTCCCATCAATTGGTGGTGCACATATAGGTTGTAGAAGTATCGATATGGAAACTCTTCAGTTGAATCCTCTCCAATTCAAGAATGTTTCTTGAATGTCCGTACCAAACCATCTTCAATACGCCCAATATGTTTAAAATGTTCCTTCAATCTCCAATCTAGATGATCAAGCATTTCAAAAATATTTCCAATCACATGCATAAGATTTTGCACCGCTTTCTCTATCTTCTTAGATCTCTTCAGAAGTGCATTTGAATTATAGTAGGGCTGAATAAGTGATGAATTCTAAGATCCTTGATCCATCAACACATTTAAATTATTTTCATATCTCATTCCAATATAATTGTAATAGACTACAGGATTCATCGACTTCCAAGGAAGAAGCACTTTTTCCCAACTTTCATGAGGTAATTGTGATTGACTCCACAGTACAAAAATAGTGGATGGATGTCCAAGTCCAGTCACAGATCCATTTACAATCAAACCCAAAATTGATTTTATAACTGTGGCACCAATATCAATAGGTCTTCCGCATTGAATATAATAATTTAAAATAGAGCTCTCCTTAGTTACCTTACTAAACTTCATGGTGAGCAGTAATTTTGATGCAATAAAGAACTGTCATGCCTTAGAAATACGATTTAAAAATGATAACAAAAAAACTTACATTCCCATCATCTCTGGCATCCCAATTTGCATCTTCATCCGTAAGGCACTGGTAGAGTTCATTCATATTGTCTTTTATAGGGGTAAAATTTGCATAATGGCAGACAAGCACATTATCAATCATAAATATCTTATTTATTCTTGAAAGAGTGAATTGCACAATTTTCCCTCGCACCTATACTATTCCTTGGTTGATCTTATGAAGATTTGCATAAAACTCTTTCATCATAAGGACGACTACAGCGGCAATAGAGTAGCAAAGCACTTCCCAGCGCCTCTGCTCAATAGTCTCTTCCACTCGAGTATTTGGTGTGTTGAATCCTCGATTCACAAATCCCCTTTTTTTTATTAGCCACTTCTTCACTAGAACTTGATCATGTAATTTCTGAGCATCTAAACTGACAAACTTTCTTCAGTTGAAAATTCTGACTCTTGCGGTATTTTTGGAGTGGGAAGCCATTAGATTTGAAATCTAGTGGCTTTTCCCTCATTCTCCCCCTTAAAATAGACTTCGGATTCAGTTTTTAGGATTTATAAAGAGAAGAAACTACCAAAGGTCACCTTCAGAAATGTTTAAGAAAACTTCCTCACCGTGGCGCATCATGCACTAGCTCTCTTGAATCTGGTGCATCATGTGACAGTTCCAAAAACAACACTATTTCAATTTCGATGTAATAAATTCCCAATTTTTCCATAAAATTAGGAAAATAAAGATGTTTCTAAATATTTTTACCAAATACATGGACTTTATAAAGACCTAGATAAAAATATACATAAAATATTTCAAACATAAAAAAACTCAAAAGCAAACTAAATAATGATTCATATGGGTTGCCTCCCACGAAACGCTTAGTTTAATGTCATCAGCCCAACATTCCCAGCCTCAGTCTAGGTGACCCAATGTTACAATTTCTTTAAAAGCTGGTATTGGACCATCTAAATGTGGTTTTAATTTATTCCAATTCAATTTAAATGTTTTTTCAGTCTTAGGGTCTTCAATATTTACTGCTATATAGTGATAGACTTTTATTACTCTGAATGACCCTTTCCAGCTAGATTTTAATTTTTCAGGAAAAAATTTTAATCTTGTATTGTATAATAAAACTTCTCATCCAGGTTCAAATTATTTTTTTATTTTCTTTCAATCATGTCATTCTTTCATCTTTTCCTTATATATCCTCGCATTATCATAAGATTCATTCCTAATTTCCTCAGGCTCATTCAATTATAATAATCTTTTCTCACTAGCTTCTTTCAAATTGAAATTAAATTCTTTTATAGCTCAATAAGCTTTATGCTACAATTCAACTTGCAAGTGACAAGTCATCCCAAAAATTAATCTATATGCGGACATTCTTATAGGTGTCTTATAAGCAGTCATATGCCCAAAATTGACAGCGACTTTATATATGCTTTAAAATATAAGTATTTATCACTGCTGCTAAAAGATTTAACTCCTCAGCAACAGCACCAAAAACTTGACAACTGTTATAGACTCAAAAAAGATAAGATTTAATTCCTCAGCAACTGCACCAAAACTTAATAACAGTTATAGATTCGATAAAGATTTAATATAAAATATTCAATAATGGTAAAGTCACACTTATCAACGCAAGTATACGTATCGCTCAAGAAAATATAGGGCTCTAATGGAGTCCTAGATATCAATCCCATAAGGAATAATATTAGAAGCTAGAACTAAGATTTTAGAAAAGCAATACTTAATCGCAACAATGGAAGTTCAATTTTGGCTTATCTGTCACTAATAGGCAATTGAAATAAATATGTAATTTTAATAACTCTTAAATAACTCTAGAACTACAAACTAAGATTTTAGAAAAAGCAATACTTAATCGCAACAATGGAATTCAATTTGCTTATGACTACAAACTAAGATTTTAGAAAAGCAATACTTAATCACAACAATATAATTCAAATTGCTTATCTATCTAATATGCAATTGAAATAAATATGTAATTTTAATAACTCTTAAATAACTAATTATACTAATAAATGTTTTAATGTCAAATTTAATATATAAGAAAGCTTCATTTTCCTTGTCAAGAAAATATAGTGAATGGATAAAGTGAATCAGTTCAAATTGTGTTGTGCCAAATAGGAGCATACTTATTCTTTACCCTTTGGTCCAGGCATAAAGAACATTGACTAATCCTATGCTTATTTACTGAATCTGCAGATAGGCTGGGAGGATACCGAATAAAGAACATTGACTAATCCTATGCTTGGTTACTGAATCTACAGCTAGGCTGGGAGGATACCGGACACTTCGGAGCTCCCACATTCCCCTTGCCTGAGGGCTAACATCTACACTTCAGCACCCAAACAATAGGACTAAATTGGGGATTTTAGTCCGTCACTCTAAAATCTGCAACTCTACGCCCGATAATTTTATTTCCCTATTTATTTGCACCCAATTTCCAAGGGCTTTAACCTCCCTGAATCTTGGATGTAATCTTCACTTTAGTTGTAAAACTCAACATATTTTAACAAATCAATTGGCTAGATTGAAAGTAAATTAAGATCGAAGTGAAAAGATCATCAGAATTTCTTTAACATTTTTATGGCTCAACCAATTCAAATCACATTTTCACAAATCTCAATAAAGGAGAAAGACAGAGAAAACTACTAGAACTTATGGGGAAGACACAACAAAACTCGGAATTCATTTATAAAAGTGAAGTCATACAAACTACAGTAGGTTATATATATATATATATATATATATATATATTAAAAAGTTAAATTCTTATTTTCTTCAGGATCAAGTTTTTAATACTATTACAAAGTAAGGAAATATAAGTGAAAACTATAATTAAAGTCATTGTTATACTTTTGCATATAAACAGTTGAGATCACTTATCCGTGCGATTTCATGGTATTTTAATCGATCTGGCGTGTTCGGGTTTTTGGCGCATCATGCACCAATGCTCTGTAAAATAGTGCATCATGTACTAGAGCTTAACTTCACAAAATTTCGATTTCTACGGAAATCTGCTTTGTACCGCTTTACGTCAGCGTCTAACTAACTCAAATGAACATTTCCAAGCATACACAAACATCATTCTAACACCAAACATTCACAAACAACACAAAACTCACATTAATATATAAACTTCATGCTAATACAAACTAACAGTTTTCAAAAAAACAAACATCAAATTTAGTGTTCTAAAGCAAACGAACATCCTAACACTTAAATCTAAAAATCAAAACACATAGTATAAACATAAGTAGTGCAACATTAAAAAGTAAATGCAATCCAACCTAACAAACTAACACAAGCAGTACTAAACAAATGTTTCGTGCATAAATTAAGTTCAAACATCTTCTTCAATCTCATCCTTCTGGATATATCCCATTGATTGGTAGTGCACATACAGGTTGTAAAAGGGTCGATATGGAAACTCATCAATTGAATCCTCTCCAATCCAAGAATGTTTCATGAACATACGTACCAAACCATCTTTAATACGCTCAGTATGTTCAAAATGTTCCTTCAATCTCTAATTTAGATGATCCAACATTTTAGAAATATTCTCAATCACATGCATAAGATTCTGCACCTCTTTCTCTATCTTCTTGATTCTCTTTAAAAGTGCATTTGAATTATAGTGGGGCTGAATAGATGATGAATTCTGAGATCCTTGATCCATCAGCGCATTCATATCATTTTCATCTCTCATTCTAATACAATCGCAATAGACTTCAGGATCCATCGACTTCTAAGGAAGAATCACTTTTTTCCCAACTTTCATAAGGTACTTGCAATTGACTGCACAGTGTGAAAATAGTGGATGGATGTTCAAGTTCAGTTGCAGATCTATTATCAACTAAACCCAAAACTGATTTTACAACTATGGCTCCAATATCTACAGGTTTTCTAGTTTGAATATAATAATTTAAAATAGCGCTCTTCTTAGTTGCCTTGTTGATCTTCATTGTGGGCAGTAATTTTGATGAAATGAAGAAGTGTCATGCCTTAGAAGTAAGATTTAATAATGATGATGAAAAACTTACATTCTCATCATCTTTGGCCTCCCAATTTGCATCTTCATTCGTAAGGTACTGGTAGATTTCTTCATATTATCTCGCGTAGGGGTAAAATTTGCATAATGGCAGATAGGCACATTCTCTATAATAAACATCTCGTTTATTCTTGAAAAATTAAACTGCACAAACCTGCCTCACACATAGACTGTTCCTTGGTTGATCCCATGAAGATTTTCATAAAACTCTTTCATCATATGTATGACGAAAGCGACACTAGTGTAGCAAAGCACTACCCAGTGCCTCTAAGCA
This sequence comes from Phalaenopsis hybrid cultivar, assembly GCA_002079205.1. NCBI lineage: Eukaryota > Viridiplantae > Streptophyta > Magnoliopsida > Asparagales > Orchidaceae > Phalaenopsis > Phalaenopsis hybrid cultivar. Next base: position 113,762 of record JXCR01144240.1, on the reverse strand, counting down.
ATAATCTCTTCCACTAAAGTATTCGGTGTGTTGAATCCTCGATTCACAATTCCCCTTTATTTGATTAGCCTTTTCTTCACTAGAACTTGATCAAGTAATTTTTGGGCATCGAAACTGACAAACTTTTTTCGGATGAAAATTCCAAATCTCACAGTATTCTTAGAGTGGGAAGCCATTGGATTTGAAATCTAGTGTCGTTTTTCCCATTAAAATATACTTAGGATTCGGTTTTTAGGAGTTATAAGAAAAAGAAACCGTCAAAAATTGTCTTTTGAAATGTTTAAGTCATTTTCGTCGTCGCAGCGCATCATGTGCCAGCTGTGGAATTCGGCGCATCATATGTTAGTTCCAAAAACAACACTATTTCGATTTCAATGTAATAAATTCTCAATTTTTTTCATAAAATTTGGCAAATAAAGATATTTCTAAATATTTTTCTCAAATATACCGACTTCATAAAGACCTAAATATAAATATACGTAAAATATTTCAAACACAAAAAACTCAAAAGCAAACTAAATAATGATTCATATGGGTTGCCTCCCACAAAATGCTTAGTTTAATGTCATCAGCCCAACATTCCCAGTCTCATTCTGGGTGACCCAACATTAAAGTTTCTTTAAGAGCTGGTCTTTGACCATCAAAATATGGTGTCAATCTTAGCCCATTCACTTTAAATATTTTTACAGTCTTGGGGTCTTCAATATTAACTGCTCCATAGGGATAGCCTTTTATAATTTTGAATGGTCCTTTCCACCTAAACTTCAAATTTCAAGGAAATAATTTTGATCTTGTATTATAAAATAGAACTTCATGTCCATGTTCAAAATCTCTTCTTATTATCTTTCGATCATGACATTCTTTTATCTTTTCCTTATAAATCCTCAAATTATCGAAGGATTCATTCCTTATTTTCTCAAGCACATTTAATTGCAATAACCTTTTCTCACCAACTTCTTTCAAATTGAAACTGAATTATTTTATAGCCCAATAAGCTTTATGCTCCAATTCAATTCGCAAGTGACAACTCTTCCCAGAAATTAGTCTATATGGCAAAATTCCTATAGCTGTCTTGTATGCAATTTTGTATGCCCATGATGTTGTATCTAATCTAATAAACTAATCCATTTTATTAGGATTAACACTCTTTTCTAAAATTCTCTTAATTTCACGAATAGATATTTCTGCTAAACCACTAGTCTGGGGATGATATGCAGTTGCAATTTTATGTTTTATATTATATTTTTTCACCAATCTTGCAACTGTTGCATTCCTAAATTAAGATCCTCCGTTGGTAATGATTACTCTATGCATTTCATATCTTGTAAAAAAATTTTTAATTAAAAATTTTGTAAAACTTCGAGCATCACATCATGGTAAAGTGATTTCTTCAATCCATTTTGAAACATAATCCACTGAAATCAATATATATTTATTTCTGAATGAATGTATAAATGGTCCCATAAAATCAAATTCTNGGATCATCCCAAAAATAAGATTTTACATCATGAATGAATTTCTTCTCCTGCTGTTTTATCAGTCCATATGGTAAAATACCACTAACAATATAATTTACAATATCAACATATCAAGGTATTTCCCATCCTTTTACAACATAAAGTTGTAAAATTTTATAAACAGTCTATCATTTCCAAAATGACCTCCAAATTCAGAATCATCAGATTTCTGAATAATTTCCTGAATTTTTTTATAAGGCACACATCGTCTCATTACTAAATCTTTACGTTAATTATACAAATACGGATCATCTCAAAAATAAGATTTTGCATCATGAATGAATTTCTTTTCCTACTGTTTTGTCAGTTCATATGGTAAAATACCACTAACAATATACTTTACAATATGAGCTTACCAAGGTATTTCCCATCCTTTTACAACATAAAGTTGTTCATCAAGAAAAGTTTCAATAATTTCTTTTTCCAAATCAAGTATTTCTTCATATTCTAACCTAGATAGATGATCAGCAATTTGATTAACATTCCCTCTTCTATCGACTATTACAAAATCAAACTCTTGCATCATAAGTACATATCTAATTAATCTTGGTTTAGCATCCTTTTTTTGCATCAAATATTTAATCTCCAAATGGTCAGTATGCACAACACATTTAGCTCCAATCAGATATGATCTAAAATTATCAAAAGCATACACAATGCCTGATAACTCTCTTTTAGTGGTGTGGTAATTAATTTGAGCATGATTAAGAGTTTTACTAGCATAGTAAATGACCTTAAAAATCTTATCATATCTCTGCCCTAAAACAGCTCCAATAGCATAATTACTTGCATCACACATCAACTCAAAAGGGTTCTCTCAATATGGTAAAACAATTATAGGAGCACTGATCAAATTTTTCTTTAAAGATTCAAAAGCTTTAAGGCAATCTTGATTAAAGTCAAATTTTGTATTTTTTTCTAGAAGTTGGCATAAAGGTCTAAATTTTTTAAAAATCTTTATTATATCTTTTGTAAAATCTAGCATGTCCTAAGAAACTCCTATCTCGTCTTACTATAGTAAGTGGAATTAAGTATGATACAACCTGTATTTTTGCAGGATTTACTTCCATTTAATTTTCTGAAGTTTTATGTCCAAGCACAATTCCTCCTGCAACCATGAATTGACATTTTCCCAGTTCAATACGCGATTAGTCGTTTCACAACATTCAAGAACTTTCTCTAAAAAATTTAAACTTATTTTGAATGAAGTTCCAAATATAGAAAAATTGCCCATAAAGATTTCAATCCCTTTTTCAATCAAATCACTAAAAATTGACACATACATCTTTGAAATGTTGCAGGGGCATTACATAATCCAAAGGGCATTCGCTGAAAATCAAACGTTCCATAATGACTAGTAAATGCTATTTTTTCTTGATCCTCTGGAGCAATAGGTATTTGATGATAACCACAAATTCATCTAAAAAATAAAAATAATTGTGCCTAGCCAGCCTATCTAACATCTCATCCAAGAAAGGTAAAGGAAAATGATCATTCTTGGTGGAAGAATTTAATTTTCTATAATTTATGCAGATTCTCCAACTAGTGACTTGTCTTGTTGATATTAATTCGTTATGCTCATTTGTCACTACAGTCACACCTCCTTTCTTTGGAATACAGTGAATTAGACTTACTCAAGCACTGTCTGAAATAGGATATATTATTCCAGCATCTAACCATTTTAAAACTTCTTTCCTCGCAACTTCTTTCATTATAGGATTTAATATCCTTTGAAGACCAGCTTTTGGTTCATGTTGATCTTCTAATAAAATTCTATGTATGTAAATTGAAGGACTGATTCCTTTCATATCAGCTAATTTCCATTGGAAGGCTTTCTTATATCTTTTTAAAGTTTCCAACAACCATTATTCTTGCTTAACAATTAATTCTGAGAATAATATAACAGGTAATGCAGATAAATCTCCTAAGAATGCATACTTCAAATATGTAGAAAGTGTTTTCAGTTCTAGTTCAGGAGATTTCTCAACAGATGAAATCAAATTCTTCTTACTTTCCATAGGATCTAAAATTTCAATTTTTTCTTGAACATAATCCAAATCCTCTTTACTCACTTCCATAGATTCATCTTGAATTTTATCCTCATCTTGATATTCCATATATTCTTTTTAAAATTCTCTTTCAAAAGTCTTCTTAAAACAATCATGGCTTAAATATTTGTTAACATACATTCTGAAGCATTCAATCTCTTGCTCTTTTTCGCAGGGTATCTCATTGATTTTGTAATATTAAATATAACCTCTTGCTCACTAACTCTCATAGTTATTTCTCCCTTCTACACATCTATCAAAGCTCTTCCAGTGGCTAGGAAGGTCTTCCTAAAATGATCGAAATTTCTTTATCTTCCTCCGCATCTAATACAATAAAGTCGATATGAAAGATAAATTTATCAACATTTACTAAAACATATTCTATAACTCCTTTAGGATAGGTAATCTAAAGATCAGCTAACTGAAGAGTTACAGTAGTAGGTAAAATATCTCTTAAGCCTAACCTTCTGAAAATTGATAATGGCATAGGATTGATACTGGCTCCTAAATCACATAAAGCTTTTCCATAAAATCATTCACCAATATCACAATGAATTGTAAAACTTTTAGGATCTTTAAGTTTTTCAGGAATCTTTTTCTGAAATATAGCACTACACTCTTCAGTGAGTGCAGTAGTCTCATTATCTATAAACTTCCTTTTCTTATTAAGTATATCCTTCATGAACTTCACATAGTTTGGCATTTGTTGGAAGGCTTCAACAAATGGAATGTTTATTGTTAATTTCCTTAAATTTTTCAAAAAATTAGAAAATTGGTTGTCTCTATTTTTCTGCTTCAATCTTTGAGGAAATGGAGGTGGTGGTCTTTCAATAAATATTTTCATTAGTTTAATAGGACTTTTTTCTTCAAAATGAAAATCTTCACTAGATTTTTCATTTTTTGCCTCATCTTTTTCAATTGCAACTTCTTGTTGAACTCTGTTTTCTAATTCTTTTCCACTTCTTAGTGGAATAGCTTTAATTTGCTCTTTGTTCTGATCTTTAAGATTTACTTCAACATTATTAGGCAATGTTCTTGGAGGTCTATTGCTAAGTGCGATAGCAATACATCCCAATTGATTTTTTATGTTTCTAATTGTAGCTCCTTGACTTTGTAATTGACTTCTCATTTGCAATATCAATTCTTCCATTGATAAATTTTTCTCTTTAGTCTGTAAATTATTAAAACCTAGGGGGTAATAAGGTTTATAAGCTTGATTCTCTTGATTCGTGGAGTTTCCTAATGGGTTCGCAGTATTGTTTCCCCATTGCAAATTTGCAATATTAGAATTATTATTACTCAAACTAAAGTTTGAATGATTATTCCAATAAGGATTATAATAATTGCTTCAAATGAATTAGCAACTACAGCAAGAGTTTGTATACTTTGATGAACTTCATTTGTTGCGGGATTAACATAATCTCTTAAAGGTCTTTATACATGTTTATATTAATTTTTAATATTTTCATTATTTAAATTTTTTGTCATTTTGTTCAAATTTTGAATTTCTTTTTGTTTTCAAAATTTTCATGTACTTCATTCTAATTCAGAACGCACTAATCATTCAGGTCCTACACTACGCATAAACAAATAAAGGTTAAGTAACTAAAATAAAAGAAAATTAAAATTAATTAAAATAATACACTCAAAAATATATTTTTCTTGTATCTTAAATTTTCTTTAAAATAAGGAGACAAACAAGAACTTATATATATTACATTCTAAAATCTTACAGTTCAAATAAAATCTTCTAAGTTGAAAAGAAGTTTTCTATTACTTCCCCGACAACGTTTATAAGACGAGCTGAGCCTGGGCTGGCTCGTGTTCGGCTCGTTTACACCCCTAGCTCTAATGGGGTCTTAAGTATCGATCCCACAGGGAATTTAAAAATCTTATAATTTTAACTCAAATAAACTCTATCTAAACTGCAGATTACTTTACTAGAAATGAAGCTAAAAATTTGTGCTTTTAAACCAAGTCATATATATCTACCACTCTTATCTCTAAACTAAAAGTAAATTTTAATATCGCAAAACTAAGTTTTTTGAAGAAAAGTTCAAATTTTAGAAAGTATTAATCCCTTTGCAATGAGATTTTAATCAGTGAATAATTAAAATTGTTATAAATTTAAATATTATATTGTGTCAAATAGGAGCATACCTATTCTTTACCCTCTTACAAGTGCATAATGAACGTTGGCTCGTCTAGAGTCAAGTTCCTAGATACTTATTTAGGTTGGAAAGATATTAGTTGTCACTCTAGAGTTCCCACTATCCCTCAACCTGAAGGGTAACATCCAACCTTAGGTCCCCAATTTTTGGATCAAATTGTAGGTTCTAGCCTGCCACTCTAGAATCACCAATCTACGCCCATCAAAACTTATTTCCTTATTTATTTGTACTTAACTGCGTGGACAACATTCTCATCCATGAGATTAAGTGTGATTCTTACTTAGTTGAGGGAAGCATAGCCCTTTCAAATCATTATGTTTTATGACATATTTTTAATTTATCAATTGGCCAGATTGATTAAGTGAATGAAGTTCAAAGTTTGAATCACCACAATTACAAAATTAAAGCACTTCTAAACAATTTTAATTCTTCACATGATTATTTCTTATTGCAGGAAGAAAGAAAAAGTAAACTACTCAGATCTCATGAGGAAGATACAATAAAACATGGATTTATATATAAAAACAAGTTTACACAATAAGAACAAGTAAAATAAGTACAACAAACTACTTACCTCAATCTCCTCCCTAACTAATTCCTTTGAAGTTTCTTTGAATCACTTTCTCTCCTTACAATATCACTCAATTTTATCTTAGAAATGTAATTAAGAAGAGATCTCTCACTTCCCCACTCCTCTTACAACTCTAAGAGACTATCTTCTCTTTCACTATTCTTCACTTACTCGCCTCTTCTCTTACTTTTTTTTTCTTCAATAAAATCTCTCTTATATTGTGTTTGGCTGAATTTCAAAGAGTCACCTCAGATGCCCATTCAAAATTTGTCCAAATTTAATGAATTAGGAAGAAAATCATTTCTGGCGCTTAGGCGTTTAACTGTGGTGCGTAGATGCCACCTTTTCTGTAAACTGTCACTTAGGCCCAAGATCCTACCGCTTAGGCACCAGGTCAACTTTTACAAAATGACCTTTTATTTACTCCAAATTCCTTCTTTTTTGCTTCTTTAGATCTAATTGCTCAACTTATTGTACCTACAATGAAAAAATAGAAATATCTTTCATTGCAGCGCATTATCACTAAAAATAGGCATTAAATGTGCATATCAAAGTAACATGTTTTAGGCATATCAGGAGGGAGAAAACATTAAAAAAAACTAAGCTTTATTTGTCCTGAATAGACTACATTTTATGAAATATCCTTTAGTATGTGGTGTTATATTTAGAAAACTATATTTTTTATTCTATGAATGTTGTAGTAGACTTAAGTTAAATTTTTTGGTGATAAGGGATAGTTTTAAAGTTAAGATATTTGGTATAAAGGAATAAGGATATGGTTTTAATATTTATAGTAGAAAAAATTATATTTTTGAAATACTGGGAATCTTAGATTTACACTTTAAAAGGAATTAAGACTCAAAGAAAAAAAATATTTTAAAAATAATACACATTATAAAGTAAGGAAATGTGATAAATTTTTAACTTTTGGAGGAGAAGTGAAGTCAAAATCATTAAAGGCTATCCAGATATAGTAATCCTCACATACAAAAATTAAGGATTAACAAGATCCTGAAAGAAAAGAAAAAGAATAAAACAGAAAAGAAAAAAGGAAAGAAAAAGAATGGTAAGAAGAAAATATGTGGGGAGAAGATTGAGGAGATGTCAAATTAAAAATTGTCTTCACTTGAATCATCTTAATGGAAGAAACCTAGTTCCATTTATGAGCTTATTATCAATTTTAAATGTATTAGTCAAATTTTTAATTATAGAGTTCTCATATAATTCTATCATTTAATTCTTCTAGGATTCCTAAGCTTGAAAAAATTACAATTATTTTTGAAACTAATAGAAAATCAAAATTCCTAACTTATTTACTTGATATTCTTATACCCTAGTTCTAACCTGAGTTATTGACAATTTTTCTAAAGTTACAATATCTCATTTATGGAACAAAACTATAGGAATCTTTAATGAAACTCACTACCATAAGTTAATGCATATGTTTTATAAAATAGGAGAGTTACTTAAGGACAAATAGCAGTGAAGTTTGGAGAATTTTGACATTCCTAAATATGTGTTATTTTTTATATACACTTTATGTTCATTTTTTATGATATTGCACTTTAATAGAAGGTATTTTGCATGTTTTTGGTTTCATGTACAAGAGATGGAGTTTTTGAGAGAAATGAACAAAAATAAAGCAAAAAGGGATCAATTGGAGGAAAGGAGCACAAAGTGAACTGGCATCTTGGCGCAAGCTTCTAGCACCTAAGTGCCAGACCCTGTATATGGAATCAGAGAGCCTGCCAACATGCATCAAGATTTGGCAGCTAGGCACCAGGCACTTATTTTAAGCTTCTAAAAGGTTGGCACCTAAGCTCCAGAGTCAGCTTCGTTTAAATATATAATGTATTTGGATGAATTTTGAAGGGGCATCTAAAGTGATTCGTAGTGGATTTCAAGGGTAATTATAAGGGGTGTCTCTTCAAGTAAAATAAGGTGGTAAGAGTAGGGGAGAGAGGCTTTGTTGCTAGTGGTGGTTGAGAGAAGAGAGAAGACAAATTCTTTAAAGGAACTTCTGGAGATTTTCTTGGGGAGAAATTTGAGATAAGTGTTTTGTATTTTTTTTTTAGTTTGTCAAAGTTTATTATGTAAACCTGATTTTATATATCAATTCATGTGTTGTTATATGTTCGTCATGAAATATCAGTAGTTTTCATTATTTTTCTCCTTGTGATAAGAAATAATCATGTGTAGGATTAGAATTATTTAGAATTTCATTTAATTTCAATATTTTGAAGGTAAATATTTCATTCTTCATTTACTTATGCAATTTGGCCAATTCATAAGTAAAAAATATTCTAAAAATGTAATGACCCGGAAGGGCTATATTTTTCCTTAATTACTAATTACTACACTAACCTTTAGGTGAAAAAATAGTAACCTTGGGGTGAGTGCAAATAGATAGGGAGATAAGATTTGACTGGTGTAAATTGGTGATTCTAGGGTGATAGTCTAGAACCTTAATCAATTTGATCTAGGGTTTGAAACTTAAGACCACGTTAGCTCTAATTGCGGGCTTACGTGGGTACTTTAGGGTGACAAGCTAGAACCTAACCAGTATAATCAAGGATTTAGGAACTAAATCTAAGTTAGCCAATATTTTTTATGCGCTTGGAAGAGTCTAAAGAATATGTATGCTCTTATTTATCACAAAACTATATTTAAGTTTATAAACATTTGATTCCTACACTGATATTATATTCTCACTGCAAGGAGAAGGATTTTCGTACCATTTGAACTCTTCCATATAAAACTAGTTTAGAAACCTTTAGCATTTTCTTTAAGTTTAGAAATATAATCTATAGTTAATAGTTACTTCTTGTTACAAATACATATTTGAACTTAATTCCTAGATAATTTACCTGCAATTTAAGTAGAGTTTTACTAAGTTGATAAAAAGAGTTTTTCCTTCCCTATGGGATCGATACTTGGGGACTAAAAGAAAGTCCAATATTACTTGAAATGATAAGTGCACTTGTGTACTATCCCTAGTGTGTAAAATTGAATTGTGAATAAAAATAAGAATTATTTATTATCTAGCACTCAGTCAAGAATTAAGGATGTAAGCACAAAGGCACATTGAAAATCAAGTTTTTGGTGCCTTTGACTGAGTTAAAAAATTAATCAATTATGCACTAAGCACACACATATTATGTGGGATCAACTCCCATCCATCAAAATTCCTCTTCTAGCAGGAGACACTTCAAGCATTCAACCCTTTGATGTACTGAGAGCAAGTTGTATTCCTCCTTCAATATGTGAAGGTTAGCAAGTTTCAACAAATCAACCATAATATTTGGTCATTACAGGATTAGTACATAGTAGAATGGCCCTTCCTTCAGTCCTTGAGCCAAGACAGCAAGGTAGGATATAGGATCCAATTCTCTTACCCTCAACATCTTTTTCTAAAATTATTCATCAATGCAAACAAGGAGTAACCATCTTCTTGTTTAAGTTATTGTAATGTTTGTGAGCATTTGTGAGGTTTTTGTGTACTAACGAACATCATTTGAACTCTACAAAAGTGATAATAAACTTAAATGAAAAACTATTAAATCATCAAAGGGTAGACTCTTTAGGAGTCACGAAGAAAAGTCAAAACTCTATGGTATTATTTATTTTTAATGAGACGCTATAAATTCAAAAGAGACAACATGGTCTGAAGATTACAACCATCTTTAGTAAGACTAAAAGGTTGTAATTTTAAAGCACTTAGGAGATTGGCTTCAGCAATCTTCTTAGAGAATGTGTTCTCTATTTGACTGGGTCATGGGACTTTGACACAACTTTGTCAGTTGCGGCTTGATGGGACAAAATCTTCACTGTAGTGGGAGCATCTTCTTCTTCTTAATGTGATGAAGGGCTTCTTCTTACATTAATAAAATGTTATCTTCTCTGGCAGTTGGGGGGTGTCTAATGATAAAGGAAGTAGAGTTGTTGCTTAAGTAAGTGTACTTTTAATCATCTTTAACATTTTCTCTTTGAGATCATTAATCGGTTGGATTATGAAGTGTTGATCCGCCCATAGTGTGCCTATGTCATAATGTTATAAATCCTTATATTCTCACCAGAAGCTTGATCCACTCTTTGGTATATTAATTAAGTCCTTAAAGTTAAATATTCTTACACCCTGGGGTTTCACATGCAATTATACATATTGTTTAGTAGTGCAGGTCTTTAATTGAGTCCAGATATCAATCCCACAGGGTGGGTGGTAATAGTTCTAATTAGATGAGTTATATTCTACTACAATAATGGTCTTAGTTTTGTATGTAATTTAAAGTGGGTTTTCTAATAACTACTCCTAAATTACCGTGCTAAGTTAAAAAGGCTAATTTTAACTATTCTAACTGCGTTGGTGGATATCAAGAAATAAAAGGTATCAATCTCCTTTGAGTTCATATGTGGATATATAGGATAGGATACTAAGAATCTAGTTTGGCAAGTGACAATTGGAGCATGAATCTAGGTTACCCTCTTCCGAGTGTGTAACGAAGTTTGGCTTGACTAAATAAATGTTTCTATTTGTTACCCTAGAAACTTCTAAGTTAAATCCCTTCAAAATCTATCTCCCTAGTAATTGCATTGCCTTATGGAATACTTTTTCTTCCCCCATATGTTTAATGTGGTTTTTCTTGTTTATAAAGCCATAGTCCTCGCAGATCGTTATGGGTTTGCAACAAGTTTCAACACATCAAATCGCCAGATTGGTTAGAAAATGAAGCATGAAATAAAAGACATCACATTATGATTATAAGAGTAATTTTATGAGTGTCTTTGCATCCTACATAATTTACACATGCATCATAAGAGAAAGGTAAAGGAAACCTATTCACTAAGCATGAAGAAGAACCTGGAATTTCTCATGAAATCACAAAACTAATCCACTTAAGTATGTGTCACAGTCAATTCCAAGGCAAATGTAAAAGCAATACTTGGCTTTTCTTCCAACAATGGATCCAAGTTTTTCTTGCTCTGATGTAATACTTCACCTTTACAATATTCTCTAAAAATCCTCAAAAAACACTCAAGAAAGATGTAAAAAAACAAAATCTAATCTCCTCTACACTTTCCTTGGTGTCTCTCAACATTTCCCAGATCTTCTTCTTTGTTTCTCCTTCACTGCCCTCTTGTTAAATCTTCGTCTGAACGACTTTAAAATCTCCGAAAAAAACTCCAAATTCTTGGTTGAGCAACTGCATAAGCACTGACGTGCCTTGGCACCCAGAACTGACAACTGGGCGCCGCCATCTCGGGTTGATACATAGAGAGCTAGTGCTTAGGCGCTTAGAAGCTGGCACCTAGGTGCCCAGAAGCTGGTGCCTAGATGCCCAGAAGCTGGCGCCTAGTCACCTGAATGGAGTGCATTGGCACCCAGAATCTAGAGCTTAGGTGTCAGTTGTGTGAACTCTCAATTTGCTCTGTTCAACTCCTTTTCACTTCTATTCCATTCTACTTCACTCTAAGTGTAATAGTTGTTATACCTAAATGAAAATACAACAATAACTTTCTTTAAAGTACAATTTCATCAAAAAAATAAATATAAAAGACTAAGGAAATTAAGCATGCTTTAGGACATATCAAGCATCTGCTGAAGTCCGTGTTACTTATGACATCTCAATGGCTTTGTTACTCTGCTTGTGTTTCTTATCTTTTTATTTGCAGCATGATCCATGCTCACCACATTTTTTTAGGGTGTGAGGGTGTTCAACACAAATCTATCTTTAAATCACACCAGAGCAATATATTGTCTAGGAGGAAGAATATGGGGAGAAAGAAAGAATGAGGGAGAGAGAGAGAGAGAATGGGAAAGAGATATTAGTAAAGTAACTATATTAAGATCAGAATGACCAAGGTAAAGGAGGTTCATATGAGGTTTTCCATAAGTTTCCAAAAAAAAAAAAGGTTTGGATCATGTTTACATTTAATAGCTCCTATTTAGAGGAGCTAACCATTACAAAATGACATATTTAAACGTATACCAGTGCTAGACCACTAGACCCATAAATATTTAGTTCAATCATATCCTTACAAAAGAATTGGGGTGTCTCCTATTGTTGACTACTTCATAAAAGTTGTAAACCTCTTGTAATCAGCCTCTCGTAATCTTTGATGGTCAGTTTCTCAGGCTAACTTCGAGCGCCTGGCCCCCTCAAGTTACTCTTTTTTGGCCGGCCTTCCATAGCTGACTTGTAATGGTCATCTTGTTGTTGTCGTCCTCTGGTGTTCATCGCATCATGGTCGAACTCTGGCAATCATTCAATCATGGTTGGCCTCTGATGACCAAGCCCTCATAGTGGGCCTCTCACATGAATTTCTTACTATCCTCCTTCAGTCTTCCGATATCTTGCGTCAATCCTGTTATTCATGCCAAAACACATCTATCCGACTAGCCTTCTGTTGGTGGGTTGAATGAGGATCATTCAGCCGTTGCTGTTTTGAGCAAGTGCTTTTTGGTTTTACTATATTGTTTAGGTGATGGACATGTAATTACATAGGAATTAAGCCATTTGCATGTAAAATTTTCCTTTTTTTTATTATAGAAATAAATTTATAATTTAATACATTATTTTTTAATTCAATTATATTTATTTAGCAAAAATTTAAATGCGTTAAAATTATGAAAAATTTATGTGCATATCAGACAATTCTTATGTATTTAGACATCTAACATCTAAAATTTGGTATTTATATTCATAACACTTTATTTGTATAAATTCAGGCACGAGAACTATGTATTTCACTTTTAAAAAATTAGTATTAGTGATACTTTTTATAAGATATTACAATTTTGAGTGGTACGCATGTAAATATAAAAATAATCATTAGATTCATAAATACGTAAGAATTGTATATTATTCATGTAAATGCTCCTAAAGTATAATATGTAATTCTTCAAATAAAAAATAAATAAAATAGAAAAATGTAATTATTAAAATTAATTTTAAAGAATCACAATGTCCGAGTTTTATTCTTGAGATAATGAATTGCTTATCCGATAAAATTCCATCCTTTAATGCATGATCAGTTACTGGACCTACCACCATCCAATGGCAATCACGACCTTCAAGGAATGTTGTGTGTGCGGCGTTGGCTTAACTAACCTAAGCCCTGCGAAAGACCAACCTCATGGACTAGCCGGGCGGTGGGATCGAACAGACCTGCGGTTAAAGAATCCGATTGTAAAACTGTAAAAGCGCCGTGGAGCAGTACAACTATGTCAGCGCCCACGTTCAACCTTTTGTTGCTTCTGACCATCCACCGTCAAATTAAATGTGGCGGTCATATCGAGGTTAACCAACGGTACGGGTCAGACCACGAGCTGATCACCTAACTGTCATATCTCATTTCGTTATTAATGAATAAATAATATGTTTTACGCCATTTACATACATACCGCCTAGTTTTTATTTATATTCATATTAAACATTTTAATTTATAAAAAAATTACGTTTATGCAACAAACTTTTTTTATGCCATATCAAGAATGGCACTTTTTATATTTAAGAGTAAATACACATTTACATGCATAACCAACAGGACATGATGTAAAATGAAGTATAGATATTAGATCTGTAAATATACAGAAATTAAGTGGCATGCATGTAAATCTTTCTTTATATGTTACTTTTGTGTGTTAAAATGAAATTATTACTAAGAAAATAAAGAGGATCTTGATTTTTAAATTCAAGATTAAATTCTTGTTGCATTTAGGAAGATTTCTGATGATAATGGCAATTTAAAGTCTCAAATTTGCAGACACAAATAATTTAAAAATAAAGTGTAAAAACATCGAGACTTTTTACATTAAAATTTTAAAAATGAAAAAAAAACACGCAATCTAGCCAATCAAACTAATCTACTATAAGTTACTAAGTATAAGGATAAATCATTTCTAAAAGTGGGAAATGTGGGTTACAGTAATGCACTGAGGACTACACTTGTCCGTTAAAGTTTAAGAGTAAAAAAAATTAGTGTATTCTGAATACATCGATCATTAGCGGTTGCTCCTGGGAGTCATCATCGGGTCTTCAATTTATTTTGTTAGGGTATGAGGTTTCATGGTATTCGAATTGCTTCGTTACCACGTATTTGGGATGCTTCATTGCAACTTATTCAGGATTCTTTATTACAAAGTATTAGAGATACGAATTACAGAACAAAGTTCACTAAGACATCAGAGGAGAAAATGTGATTTTTCAAAATTTGATTTAATTGATATAATTATTTTAATGCATAAATAGGATTTTTCAAAGAAAATTCCTAACTTGACCAAGGTACATTATAATCCCTTGAAATTTTTACTGAAGGTAGACCTAGACCAGAGAAGTCTTTGGATCAAATTTCACAATTTTTTGAAATCTTTGTGATTTATTAGAATTATTTTAATATCTAGACTATTTAATAAAAATAAAATATTTTAGGTGGTGAAAATTGTTTGTATTTTTGAAAAATCTCCCTAAGGTCAAAGAACTCAGAGGAGCAAATTTTATATTTTTTTGAATTTTATTTGATTTATTGGAATTATTTTAGTGTAAACTCATTTTTTAGCCTTTAAAAATTATTTTTAAGCTTTAAAATTCAATATCTTTATTTAGAAAATCAGGAAAAATATTCTAATTGTTCTGAAGTAATTAGGAAGCAATTTAGAATATTTCCATGAGTTTTATTATTTTTGTGATTTTTATGAATTTTTAATTATTCTAAATAATTAAAATAGCCTAAAAATCAAATTTTTATCTTAAATATTATTTTAATTTTAGAAAATATCCCTGATCACAGAGAACTCAAAAAACTAAGTTTCATAATTGTTTGAGTTATGTTTTGATTTTTAAAAATCATTTAAATGACAAGAGTGGTATTTATCTTTAAAAATCAATTTAAGTTGTCAAATTAACTCAAAATATTTTGAAATTTTTATGATGAGTTCTCTGGATCATAAATCACAGTGAAGATAAAAAATCAAGTCTTTTAAATGTTTAAATTTTCCAAAATTAATTATCTTAGTGATTTAGTGTTTGTAAAATTTAAGGACATTTTAAATGACCTGACCCATGAAATTATTTCCAAATGTTTCTCTAGTTAGTGATTTAGTATTTGGAAAATTTAAGGATGTTTTAAATGACCTGACCCATGAAATTATTTTCAAAGGTTTCTCTGGTCATGGTAGACCTTGCGTTTTAATTGACTTGACCCATGAAATTATTTTCAAAGGTTTCTCTGGTCATGGTAGACCTTCAAAATTTTTTTAGGATTTTATAATCAATATGTTAATTTCCATGATTATTTTAAGGAAATAATGTGAAAAAACTTGAAAAATATTGGTCTCTCTATAGGAACCTCATCGGACTTTTGAAAAAATCAGAGAATATTCCCTCTCATAGAGGCTACAATATGTCAAAATTTCAAGCCAATTGATGAAATCAGAGAATGTCCCCCCTTATAGAGGCTACAATATGTCAAAATTCCAAGCCAAGGTGATGTGATAATATGCATGGAGAATCAAATGATTTCAAATAGTATTTAATTAATTAAAAATATTTTATGCATCCAATGGACCTGAAAATTATTCCACTCTATTTTCCTCTATTTACTGAGTAAGAGGGTATTTTTATTTTATTTTTGTGATTTTTCTACACAAAGTTATGGATTTTCTAAGTTATGGGTATTTAAATAAATAGGAAAAGGTCCTATTTATCTATTTAAACAGCGCGTGCCACCTCAACCGATGAAGGCACCGAAGGCATGCGTGGCGCGCTCTGGTTGGACACCGCCGTCCACATAGCTGCCGGGCCGCCCCGCTGTTTATGTCCCGAAGCGCTGTCTGGCTTGATCTCCCCCGTCCATTTGATACACGCTTGATCAAACGACTCCCCGTTATCGTCCCCGATAGAATGATCCCATGCCCGTCCAGACTAAAACCTTAAGATCTCGGCCATAGACTCAACCAAATCACTTCGAGTTTGATCCTATGGACTCGTCTAAGTGAGACGAACACATCCATACTGCTAAGGTACCATGAAATCAAGCTTAAGTCAACCAAATCACTTCGGGTTTGATCCTATGGACTCATCTAAGTGAGACGAACATATCCATACGCAACCAAATCACTTCGGGTTTGATCCTATGGACTCGTCTAAGTGAGACAAACACATCCATACAAAC
Organism: Phalaenopsis hybrid cultivar; assembly: GCA_002079205.1. Lineage (NCBI taxonomy): Eukaryota > Viridiplantae > Streptophyta > Magnoliopsida > Asparagales > Orchidaceae > Phalaenopsis > Phalaenopsis hybrid cultivar. The sequence continues at coordinate 97,285 of JXCR01144240.1, read as the reverse complement.
CAAATCACTTTGGGTTTGATCCTATGGACTCGTCTAAGTGAGACGAACACATCTATACGATTAATGACTAAATCACTTCGGGTTTGATCCTATGGACTCGTCTAAGTGAGACGAACACATCCATACGGCTAGGCTACCATGAAATCAAGCTTAAGTAAATGAAGAATCAAAATAAGCTCGAGAGGAGGAGGAGTTTTATACCTTTGCTTTGAGAAGGGAGGCTTCGATCAGAGGTGCTCGACACGTTCGTTGGGGTCCAATGAGGCTAGAGATTGAGTCCCTGATCTTGGTATAAGGCCTAGGTATGAATTCGACCAAGCTCGATTTTAGGTGTTGGTCTAAAGCTATGGTAGAGGCTCTGTGGAAGGGGGATTTGATGGGGCTTTGGCTTCTTTCACTCTTGTGAAAGTGTGGGCACAAGCAATTGAAGTTTGGTGGAGTATGGAGGTTTATTGGGTTCTGTCCTGGTTTCCGGCAGGGTTTCAAGCTCAAAATTGAGCTCCGACAATGAGAATGGGTGAGGGAAAATGGTTGGAATGCACTGAGGGGATCTTAGGGAAACTCTGTGTGAAGTTTGGAGAGGCCTCTCTGAGAAACGAAGTAGGGTCTCGATGTCTTAGAGTTGAAGATAATGCCAAATGAGACTTTGTTTCCCCCATATGACGTCAAACTATTGCATGCTAGATAGAGTAATAGATTATCTTCTCAGCATTGCTTGAGAATTCATCACACACTCAGATAAAAGAAAAAAACCACTAGTGACATCAAAAGTTTTTACATGGAAAACACAAGTGGAAAAAATCATGAGGCCCGATCAAGTTGTAGAAATCCACTATTAGTTGATGATTATAAAGACCCCTTCCCATAGACAGAAAATGATTACAAAGTCTTCTTAAATACAACGTTGATGTGTGAATGAACTTTTTGTAACAATTTGGCAGCAACCGATGAGGATCGATGGAGGCCGACAAGTGGTGGTCAATAGAGGTCGATAATGATCGATGGCGGTCAGCGGTGTTCAATGGTGCTCGACGGCAATCGATGGTAGCATGAGTGGTCCTGGACTTCAGCTTCCTCTCAAAGCTTCAAGTTCTTTCTCAAACCTTAAGCTCCCCTCCGCCTTACGAGAGGGGTGGTGCTCTATTTATAGTGTTATGGGTGAAATTAAAGCAGTCATATGAACCACTCTGATCGGACGGTTCAGAGAGATTTTTTCGATCAAATGGCGTTTGATGCACATTTCACTGTCTTAATGATGTCGAATTGAGAATTCTTGGGCTCGCTATATTCATCTTGTCGAGAAAATCAATTCAACTATAGGCTTGCCAGATTCGACAGTTGCTGGACCTTCTAAATATGTTTGAAAAACATTTAAGAGTGGTTTAATGACTTCATCTGAGCTTGATTTGACTTGGATTGGACTGATTTTGATATCATTGGATACGTCTCTTCAAGTTGGCTAGCTTAACTATATGTTTGTCGAAATCGGAGCTTTAGATGACTTTTATTTGAAGTTTGAATGTTTCTTATTCAAAATTTTAATCGAGATATGTATCATGCCTTGAGATTTGTGCTGGGTGTTGGAGATTTGATGATGTAATATCATATATAATCATAAAAAAAATACTATATTCCCCTTAACAAGTTTGATTTTTTTCAACACTCCAAGATTTGTATGGCGGGCATTACTAAGGCTTCTAATAATTTTTAGACAAAAATTGAACATCATAACCAAAAAAAAAGAAGAATATGAACCTTATAAAGAAAGAAATAACTTTACTAGTTTTTATTTCTTTTCTCGATTTACTATAAAAAAATTCTAGTACATACACTGCTATACTTTTAATTTCACGAAAAATAAAGCCGTTCGTTTGAGGAGACGGTGAAATTTTGTTCAATTGGAGCAATCGATCTCTTAAAAAAAATTTTATTTGGTGAACTAGTGGAGATGAACACCTCCCGAAGTTCTTTCACAAAAATGATAATTTTTTTCGACTTTATATCTCAGTTGTTTTCCTCCAATAAGAAGAACATGAATTTTAAAAGAAATTTCAAATGAAACCTCATTGAATTGAAATTTTGGTGAAGTTGAACTAATGGGTTCAAGCTCATCCTCAAATAGGCAGCATCATTAGATCCAGCCGACCCGTTCACAATTTTTAAACCCGATCCAACCTATCGTTGGGTCGAAGTTTCCGTCGCACGGCTTCGCGCGCCGTCGAATTTTAATTAGTCGGCGATCTGGAAAACCATACGTATTTTAATCGTATAAATGGCGGAGCGAGAGGGGTGGCGCTGCTAGAGAAAACCTGGAGGGTGAAAGAGAGCGAAGGGACCAGTGTCCATTTTTTTTTNTGGTGAAGTTGAACTAATGGGTTCAAGCTCATCCTCAAATAGGCAGCATCATTAGATCCAGCCGACCCGTTCGCAATTTTTAAACCCGATCCAACCTCTGTGGGTCGAAGTTTGCCTCACGGCTTCGCGCGCCGTCGAATTCTAATTAGTCGGCGATCTGGAACACCATACGTATTTTAATCGTATAAAATGGACGGAGCGAGAGGGGTTGCGCTGCTAGAGAAAACCTGGAGGGTGAAAGAGAGCGAAGGGACCAGTGTCTATTTTTTTCGATTACTTTTAGCAGACGAAACAGAGAAATCCAGTGTCGGAGCTGGGAGGAAAACAGAGTGAAGATAGAGAGGAAGAGAAGAAAAATCGATTCAATTCTTCTCCCTTCTCACCGCGTTCAGTAGCCTTAATCGGTTCTGAAATAAATTCAACTCGTTCGTGAAGCCTGCTTGCAGATTTATTCTCCTCGTATGATCGATAAGGAGGCGGAGCTTTGGACGACCAAGCGGTGATCACAGCTCTGGCGAGTGAGTGGAGTACAGCGAAGGTATATACGAAGAATCTTCTTCTTTATAGGATACGGATTTCGTGGAGCTGTAGGTTTTGCTTTTTTCGGATCAGGGTTGAGAATCCGTTGCGGCGCTTCGGATCTGGATTTGGTTGATTTTGTGGATATTTGTTTGCTTTTAATGAGCTCGTGGATAGATTTTGTAGTTGAGGGATTTTGTGACTTGTCCGGGTTTCAATGGACCTGTGGTAAGATTTTTGTGAATCGAAACATTTTCTTTTCGGATTGACATTATTGTGCCGATTGAAGCAACGCCCGACAAAATGCAGGTTCTTGAGGTTCATTATTCTTTTTTCTTTCCCTAAGAATTGACTTAATTTTAAATGCTGAATACAGTTGAGAGCTAGGCGCCCTACTACTATGTTTTTTTTATTTTCCATCTCTTTTATTTTTTTAACTTGACTGGTTTCACTGCTTCTTTTTAATTAAATGTTGTGCTATTAAAAGTTCCGAGTAGTTTTATATTTTCCATTGATGAAGATTTTGGGGCTTCATCTGTTGAAAACTTGCTTTAATTGGAAGATTTAATAGGTTTCTTTACCGATTTTGTTCCATTCCGCGTTTTAATAAATGCTGAATAGTTTAATTGTATAACGCTGTATTGATCTCTGCTGCTCTTTGGAATAATCTGTGGATGAAAATATACCTTTATTTTCATATTCGTTGATGCAGCGTGCATTTTTTGTTTTTTACAGATTTAAAAGTTGTCATTCAGTATTTTGTAACGTTTGGCCATTACACTATATGTCTTCAACAATCTGAATCGCTTAAGCTCCCTCCAACTGAAGAAAATGTCATGTTAGTAAATCACTTTTACGACCTTTTGTCTTGCAAGGAGAGAGATTTCTACTCCTATGATTTCATTTCTTTCTTTTAACACTTTATTTGTTGCCTTGTCCGCAGTGTCCCTTAGCGAAGGGCTTGAAGGATCATTTTCTCAAGACGAGAGGAGAGACCGGAGGTCAGATGTTGAAAACTCGGAGGATGAGAGAAGGAGAACAAAGATCGGATCCCTTAAAAAAAAAGCTTTGAACGCCTCCACAAAATTTACGCATTCTCTTAAAAAAAGAGGGAAGAGAAAAGTTGATTCAAGATCTTCTTCTGTTTCAATAGAGGACGTCAGGGATGAGGAAGAAGAGCGTTCCGTCTATGCTTTCAGGCAAGAGCTCATCGCTAAAGATTTGTTACCGGAGAAGCATGATGACTATCATACGCTACTTAGGTTTGATTAGATTTTACTTTATTCGGTTCATTTTATCACCATCAAACGCTACTCAGGATGCCAATTAAGTTTGTGAACAATGCAGGTTTCTAAAAGCCAGGAAATTTGATTTGACCAAAACAACTCAAATGTGGCAAGAGATGCTTCGCTGGAGAAAAGAATTTGGAGCGGACACAATAATGGAGGTAAACTTGTAATTCCTTGTCCTGTAAAATTTATGATTTACAAAATGAAGTTTTTCTGTAATTTTTGAATGAATTTAATTGCAAACTTGTGAATGAAACGCATATGGGAGAACCTCTTAGTTGGTCGTCTAAGTTTTCAACCAACAGATAGGTTAGCTGTGATTAATAGGTTTTAATTTGATGATGGCGTGCTCTTTTTAAGAATTTATGTACGTCAGTAGAATATCCTCAACTAATATTATGATTTGCATTATTGAGTTTAGAATTACTTGCTATATTTTAATTGATCTGTTTTTTAATTTATGTAAGCTTTCCATATTATCTGCTGGGGGGTTCTTTATAAGGTTTTCAAGACAATTTTTTTACATTTCTTTATGATTATTGGCATGATTCTTTCTTTTTTCATTTGCATTGGTGCATTTTCTGAAATTAGCAATGCATTAATTGATGCTTTTATAATCTATCAACCTTTTATCTAATCAAAATTTCCTTCTTCTATCACTTCGATATGATTATCTAAAAATTGTTACTTAAAGTTCATGTAGGTGCTTTCAACATTCTTTTTGGTCTTAAAAATGGTTATTTCATAATGTTAAACTAAAGAACGACAAAGATGCGATATTCATTTCTATTTGGGAATATGGATTTTGTGTTCAAATGATATCTCATTTTAAGGCAAAGTTTGGCAGTACGGATAGAACCCCTGCAGGCCTGGGACAAGCTGCGCTTTCCATGCATGAATTGGTTGGAAGGCGGCCTTTTTGTGCACGGGTTGTTTGGGGGCAGTGTTCTTTTTCCCCAAACATTGCCTAAGGATTATGTTTTACCTTAGTTGTTGTCACTTAATTATTTAGAAACCACCCTTTCCTGTTTCAACGGCTTCATTTGCAGTATTGACGCTCTTTTGTGATATTTTTGAATTCAAGGATTTTGAATTTGAGGAGCTAGGCGCAGTACTTCACTACTATCCTCAAGGTTACCATGGCGTGGACAAAGAGGGCAGGCCTGTATATATTGAGAGGCTTGGAAAAATTGAGCCGAGCAAGCTGATGCATATCACTACCTTGGAACGATACCTAAAATATCACGTACAAGAGTTTGAGAAAGCATTTCATGAAAAGTTTCCTTCCTGTTCAATTGCAGCAAAAAGACATATTAACACAACAACAACAATATTAGATGTACAAGGCGTGGTATGTTTTCAAGTTCCTTATATTGTTTTATTGGTGATGTGCTACTGCAAGAGATAATCTTCTTAACCCTCGATATTATTTGATTGTGATTGATAGGGTTGGAAGCATTGGAGCAAAACAGTAACAGACCTTGTGATGAGCATTCAAAAAATAGATGGTGATTACTATCCTGAGGTAGCTTATATATGTATGAATGGATAAATCCTCCTTATTTGTTGTTATTGAAATGCCTAATAATTTTTATTTGATTGTTTGCATGCACAGACATTACATCAAATGTTCATTGTGAATGCTGGCCCAGGTTTCAAGCTTATCTGGAACACAATAAAAGGCTTTCTTGATCCCAAAACTACTGCTAAGATACATGTATGTTTCTAGTTTTTAGTTGTTGGAGGTAGCTGCTTCTCCTTGTTTTTACTGACTTAGATTATGCCTGTGTTATTTCTCTCAATATGCTTTTAGTTACTTGGGTCAAAATATCAGAGTAGATTGCTTGAAGCAATTGATGGAAGGTTTGTCTTTACCTGCATTCAGTACAAAGTGCCTCTAAAATATCAATTCTCTTAACAACTATATTAACATAATGTTTCTTTATCTTACAGCCAACTTCCTGATTTCTTTGGAGGTTTGTGCACCTGTTCGGATGCTGGAGGTTGCCTGGGATCCAATAGAGGGCCTTGGAATGATCCTCTTATCATGAAGGTCGCCTACAATATGCATGATTAGCTAGTGTTACCATTGAATTAGTATGCACAATTTGATGTTGTAATTAACATATGATCAATAACAATCAAGCTCTGAGAAGTCAAAAGGGCTGTAAATGTACTCATTTTTTAGCCATTTTTTAAAATTTGTAGCTTGCTCGTAACGTTGAGGTATCTTTTGTGAGGCAAATCAAGCGTTTGTCCGATGGAAAGCCATTAGGAAAGCCTTGCATGCAACTAAGACCATTGAAGGCAAGAATTTTTTTCTCATTTTTTGTTCGAATTACATGCTTCAGCCATCCTTTAGTTTTCTTAATAATATCTATTTCAACATCAGGCAAGATGCAGCAGTGACACATCTGCTGCTGAATCAGGATCAGATGCCGATGATATTGGTTCACCTGTTGCATCTAGAAATGCGGAGTATGCACGTCTTGCTCCCGTCCACGAAGAAGTGAGCTATCTTTAGTTTTTTCATTCCACTTTGGAAGTTATCCCTTACATTTGTTTTATGCCAATCAGATAAAAACACTCTCATCTGCCGTCGGATATGCCAAATTGTAATGCAACACTTTTAAAAAGCTTTGATTCTCTTCCTGCATGTTATAGTTGTATTAGCATTCAAATGAAATATGTTACAGGATTAGGTAGGATTTTAAAGTATATTGTTAATATCATTGATAATTTAAATCTAATACCATTATGTCAGCAAAGACATGGAAGTCAAATTAGCTATTGTACTCTGTTCATTTTGAAGTTGAAGCCTAATGTTGGTTTTAGTCTGCAGCTATGATCAATCTGCTTTTTTGATTTCTCAAAATTACCTCTGGACGTCTACATATTGCAATGAAGTTTAACTTAAATTTGAAGGGTGGTGGAAGTTTTTAAATACATTTCACTTGTAAACACTTTGTAAACTAATGTTTTAATTTTATATTACCGCCAAGATTGTTAAGCTCGAGGTTTAAACAGATTTAGCAAGGGTTACTATCTTATATTGCAAAAGTTGGATAACCGTTTAACATTTTTTTTTTTTTATGTTTGGGATTTGAAAAAAAAAACGTGAATAAAGAAGAACAATAAATGTGCTTATTAATTCATGTAAAGTATTTATTTTATAAACATGCTTAGTTTACTGTTTATGCTTATCAAAATGGTTGTGTGAGATTTTGAGGAGCATTCCTTAAGCCTTAGAAGCTATTTTTCCTTGATCAATCCTTAAATAAACAATTATATATGTAGCCTTGTGCAGAAGAACTTTACGTCTTTCACATGACAGGTTTTTAAGCAAAAGTTGCATGCTTAGATAGTAACTTCTGCATGTTATCGTCATAACTATTTGCTGTCTATATTTGTTTGGCTTGGCTTGGCAAATTATTTGATATTTTTTTAGCGTTATATTTCTATTTTCAATATAATGTTCATAACTTCCTCATCGTTGTTTTTTCTGTCCTTGTATGACCATTGAAGAAATGCAAATTTTAAGGGTTACAACAGATGCTATATCTATGCCCTTTTAACCACATTGAGCTTTGGCACGTACATGTGGAGCAGACGTTGCCCACTATTAGGACGGACCAAAAAAATGCAATGTTTTTCATTTTATAAATAATCATTGTCTTAATTCAGGAACAAGAAAACAGTTTTTTTCATTATGAGTTACTGCATTACTAGATATTACCTGCTATAAGAAATAATTATTTTAACCTATGAATAAATTGTCACTTTTATCATATGGTCAATATTTCTTTTGAAATTAATTTTTTTTTTTTANTTGCAGATTTATTCTCCTCTTATGATCGATAAGGAGGCGGAGCTTTGGACGACCAAGCGGTGATCACAGCTCCGGCGAGTGAGCGGAGTACAGCGAAGGTATATACGAAGAATCTTCTTCTTTACAGGATACGGATTTCGTGGAGCTGTAGGTTTTGCTTTTTTCGGATCAGGGTTGAGAATCCGTTGCGGCGCTTCGGATCTGGATTTGGTTGATTTTGTGGATATTTGTTTGCTTTTTATGAGCTCGTGGATAGATTTTATAGTTGAGGGATTTTGTGTCTTGCCCGNGTGGATATTTGTTTGCTTTTTATGAGCTCGTGGATAGATTTTATAGTTGAGGGATTTTGTGTCTTGCCCGGGTTTCAAAGGACCTGTGGTAAGATTTTTGTGAATCGAAACATTTTATTTTCGGATTGACATTATTGTGCCGATTGAAGCAACGCCCGACAAAATGCAGGTTCTTGAGGTTCATTATTCTTTTTTCTTTCCCTAAGAATTGACTTAATTTTAAATGCTGAATAAAGTTGAGAGCTAGGCGACCTACTACTATGTTCTTTTATTTTCTCTCTCTTTTATTTTTTTAACTTGACTGGTTTCACTGCTTCTTTTTAATTAAAAGTTGTGCTATTAAGAGTTCCGAGTAGTTTTACACTGCTTCTTTTTAATTAAAAGTTGTGCTATTAAGAGTTCCGAGTAGTTTTATATTTTCCATTGATGAAGATTTTGGGGCTTCATCTGTTGAAAACTTGTTTTAATTGGAAGATTTAATAGGTTTCTTTCCCGATTTTGTTCCATTCCGCGTTTTAATAAATGCTGAATAGTTTAATTGTATAACGCTGTATTGATCTCTGCTGCTCTTTGGAATAATCTGTGGATGAAAATATACCTTTATCTTCATATTCGTTGATGCAGCGTGCATTTTTTGTTTTTTACAGATTTAAAAGTTGTCATTCAGTATTTTGTAACGTTTGGCCATTACACTATATGTCTTCAACAATCTGAATCGCTTAAGCTCCCTCCAACTGAAGAAAATGTCATGTTAGTAAATCACTTTTACGACCTTTTGTCTTGCAAGGAGAGAGATTTCTACTCCTATGATTTCATTTCTTTCTTTTAACACTTTATTTGTTGCCTTGTCCGCAGTGTCCCTTAGCGAAGGGCTTGAAGGATCATTTTCTCAAGACGAGAGGAGAGACCGGAGGTCAGATGTTGAAAACTCGGAGGATGAGAGAAGGAGAACAAAGATCGGATCCCTTAAAAAAAAAGCTTTGAACGCCTCCACAAAATTTACGCATTCTCTTAAAAAAAGAGGGAAGAGAAAAGTTGATTCAAGATCTTCTTCTGTTTCAATAGAGGACGTCAGGGATGAGGAAGAAGAGCGTTCCGTCTATGCTTTCAGGCAAGAGCTCATCGCTAAAGATTTGTTACCGGAGAAGCATGATGACTATCATACGCTACTTAGGTTTGATTAGATTTTACTTTATTCGGTTCATTTTATCACCATCAAACGCTACTCAGGATGCCAATTAAGTTTGTGAACAATGCAGGTTTCTAAAAGCCAGGAAATTTGATTTGACCAAAACAACTCAAATGTGGCAAGAGATGCTTCGCTGGAGAAAAGAATTTGGAGCGGACACAATAATGGAGGTAAACTTGTAATTCCTTGTCCTGTAAAATTTATGATTTACAAAATGAAGTTTTTTCTGTAATTGTTTAATGAATTTAATTGCAAACTTATGAATGAAACGCATATGGGAGAACCTCTAAGTTGGTCGTCAAAGTTTTCAACCAACAGATAGGTTAGCTGTGATTAATAGGTTTTAATTTGATGATGGCGTGCTCTTTTTAAGAATTTTTAATGTAAGTAGAATATCCTCAACTAATATTATGATTTGCATTATTGAGTTTAGAATTACTTGCTATATTTTAATTGATCTGTTTTTTAATTAGCTTTCCATATTATCTGCTGGGGGGATTTTTTATAAGGTTTTCAAGACAATTTTTTTTACATTTCTTTATGATTACTTGCATGATTCTTTCTATTTTCATTTGCATTGGTGCATTTTCTGAAATTAGCAATGCATTAATTGATGCTTTTATAATCTATCAACCTTTTATCTAATCAAAATTTCCTTCTTTTATCACTTCGATATGATTATCTAAAAATTGTTACTTAAAGTTCATTTAGGTGTTTGCAACATTCTTTTTGGTCTTAAAAATGTTTATTTCATAATGTTAAACTAAAGAACGACAAAGATGTGATATTCATTTCTATTTGGGAATATGGATTTTGTGTTCAAATGATATCTCATTTTAAGGCAAAGTTTGGCAGTACGGATAGAACCCCTGCAAGCCTGGGAGAAGCTGCGCTTTCCATGCATGAATTGGTTGGAAGGCGGCCTTTTTGTGCTCGGGTTGTTTGGGGGCAGTGTTCTTTTTCCCCAAACATTGCCTAAGGATTATGTATTACCTTAGTTGTTGTCACTTAATTATTTGGAAACCACCCTGTTTCTACGGCTTCATTTGCAGCATTGACACTCTTTTGTGATATTTTTGAATTCAAGGATTTTGAATTTGAGGAGCTAGGCGCAGTACTTCACTGCTATCCTCAAGGGTACCATGGAGTTGACAAAGAGGGCAGGCCTGTATATATTGAGAGGCTTGGAAAAATTGAGCCAAGCAAGCTGATGCATATCACTACCTTGGAACGATACCTAAAATATCACGTACAAGAGTTTGAGAAAGCATTTCATGAAAAGTTTCCTTCCTGTTCAATTGCAGCAAAAAGACATATTAACACAACAACAACAATATTAGATGTACAAGGCGTGGTATGTTTTCAAGTTCCTTATATTGTTTTATTGGTGATGTGCTACTGCAAGAGATAATCTTCTTAACCCTCGATATTATTTGATTGTGATTGATAGGGTTGGAAGCATTGGAGCAAAACAGTAACAGACCTTGTGATGAGCATTCAAAAAATAGATGGTGATTACTATCCTGAGGTAGCTTATATATGTTTGAATGGATAAATCCTCCTTATTTGTTGTTGAAATGCCTAATAATTTTTATTTGATTGTTTGCATGCACAGACATTACATCAAATGTTCATTGTGAATGCTGGCCCAGGTTTCAAGCTTATCTGGAACACAATAAAAGGCTTTCTTGATCCCAAAACTACTGCTAAGATACATGTATGTTTCTAGTTTTTAGTTGTTGGAGGTAGCTGCTTCTGCTTGTTTTTACTGACTTAGATGATGCCTGTGTTATTTCTCTCAATATGCTTTTAGTTACTTGGGTCAAAATATCAGAGTAGATTACTTGAAGCAATTGATGGAAGGTTTGTCTTTACTTGCATTCAGTACAAAGTGCCTCTAAAATATCAATTCTCTTAACAACTATATTAACATATTGTTTCTTTATCTTACAGCCAACTTCCTGATTTCTTTGGAGGTTTGTGCACCTGTTCGGATGCTGGAGGTTGCCTGGGATCCAATAGAGGGCCTTGGAATGATCCTCTTATCATGAAGGTCGCCTACAATATGCATGATTAGCTAGTGTTACCATTGAATTAGTATGCACAATTTGATGTTGCAATTAACATATGATAAATAACAATCAAGCTCTGAGAAGTCAAAAGGGCCGTAAATATACTCATTTTTTACCCATTTTTTAAAATTTGTAGCTTGCTCGTAATGTTGAGGTATCTTTTGTGAGGCAAATCAGACGTTTGTCCGATGGAAAGCCATTAGGAAAGCCTTGCATGCAACTAAGACCATTGAAGGCAAGAATTTTTTCTCATTTTTTGGTTTGAATTACGTGCTTCAACCATCCTTTAGTTTTCTTAATAATATCTATTTCAACATCAGGCAAGATGCAGCAGTGACACATCTGCTGCTGAATCAGGTTCAGATGCTGATGATATTGGTTCACCTGTTGCATCTAGAAATGCGGAGTATGCACGTCTTGCTCCAGTCCATGAAGAAGTGAGCTATCTTTAGTTTTTTTCATTCCACTTTGGAAGTTATCCCTTCCATTTGTTTTATGCCAATCAGATACAAACACTTTCATCTGCAGTCGGATATGCCAAATTGTAATGCATCACTTTTAAAAAGCTTTGATTCTCTTCCTGCATGTTATAGTTGTATTAGCATTCAAATGAAATATGTTACAGGATTAGGTAGGATTTTAAAGTATATTGTTAATATCATTGATAATTTAAATCTAATACCATTATGTCAGCAAAGACATGGAAGTCAAATTAGCTATTGTACTCTGTTCATTTTGAAGTTGAAGGCTAATGTTGGTTTTAGTCTGCAGCTATGATCAATCTGATTTTTTGATTTTTCAAAATTACCTCTGGCAGTCTACATATTGCAATGAAGTTTAACTTAAATTTGAAGGTGGTGGAAGTTTTTAAATACATTTCACTTGTAAACACTTTGTAAACTAATGTTTTAATTTTATATTACCGCCAAGATTGTTAAGCTCGAGGTTTAAACAGATTTAGCAAGGGTTACTATCTTATATTGCAAAAGTTGGATAACCGTTTAACATTTTTTTTTATGTTTGGGATTTGAAAAGAAAACGTGATTAAAGAAGAACGATAAATGTGCTTATTAATTCATGTAAAGTATTTATTTTATAAACATGTTTAGTTTACTGTTTATGCTTATCAAAATGGTTGTGTGAGATGTTGAGGAGCATTCCTTAAGCCTTAGCAGCTATTTTTCCTTTATAAATCCTTAAATAAACAATTATATATGTAGCCTTGTGCAGAAGATCTTTACGTCTTTCACATGACAGGTTTTTAAGCAAAAGTTGCATGCTTAGATAGTAACTTCTGCATGTTATCGTCATAACTATTTGCTGTCTATATTTGTTTGGCTTGGCTTGGCAAATTATTTAACATTTTTTAGCGTTATATTTCTATTTTCAATATTATGTTCATAACTTCCTCATCATTGTTTTTTCTGTCCTTGTATGAACCATTGAAGAAATGCAAATTTTAAGGGTTTCACCAGATGCTATATCTATGCCCTTTTAACCACATTGAGCTTTGGCACGTACATGTGGAGTAGACGTTGCCCAAAACACCATTAGGACGGACCAAAAAAATGCAATGTTTTTCATTTTATAAATAATCATTGTCTTAATTCAGGAACAAGAAAAGAGTTTTTTTCATTATGAGTTACTGCATTACTAGATATTACCTGCTATAAGAAATAATTATTTAACCTATGAATAAATTGTCACTTGAATCAGATAGTCAATATTTCTTTTGAAATTTTTTTTTTTTATGTTTTTATCTGGTTTAGGTCAGAGGAAATGATTCGTGTTCATACTATAGCTGTGATGACCATTTTGTTGTGGTTGATGAAGCTGCTGACACTGGTCATGATGGGTCGGGACCTTCCAGATCCTCACCCAGAGGAGTGGGTGACCAAATACATCCCTATGGTAAGACTGCGAAATTGTAATCAATTAATATTAGTTTCTCCCATTTCCTGACAAAAAGCATCCAAGGAACTAGCATTGAAAATTGGATGAAAGTGGAAAGATGAACTATCAGTTGTGTGCATCCTAGTGAAGATAGTTGGGGCTAATTTCTAAATGAATGTCTGTTCAGTGTGATTACTACTCCATGGCTGAGCTATCAAAATATAATTTGGCATTTAAAATAAATTCCCATCATCAGCATTGCAAATTTTCTCAATGCAATCAAAATATTTTAATCTGCAACAATTAGATATATAGTAAAGTTTTCTCTAACTTTGATATTAGTTTTCATGTACTTGGAGTTCTCAAATTTTTGCATGTTGGGGACATTCTCATTTTGTGGATAATCTTGATGATGGTTTATAATTGTGAAAAACAGTAAATAGTAAAATTGTATAGAATTTTTTTCACCTCATACATAATCATGTGTTCTT
>JXCR01144240.1:57634-82403 GCA_002079205.1 Phalaenopsis hybrid cultivar | reverse complement strand
TATATATATATATATATATATATATATATATATATATATATATATATATATATATATATATATATATATATATATATATATATATATTGTGCAATGATTACTGTCATTATGATGCTATTTTCCTTAATTTATGTTCTATATTTTAGCAGTATGTTCCTTGGACTAATCTACACTTTGCTATAGCTCTTTTACGTAAATATTTTTTGTCATCTTAGCATCACCAGTTTGTAGAATTAATTTAGGTAAAGGCAAATCGTTCTATTACTATTTAAAAGCTCTTTTAAGTGCAATCTAACTTTGGAAATGCATTATTACTTTATCTTACGAGTATCTATTGCATCGCCTTCTCCCATCACAACGCTTTTAGCCTTAGTCACTATGACTTGTGTATACATAGCACATTTCTTTAATAATATTATTTTTTTTTTCTTGATGACCATTACATATTCTACTTTTAAATGCTATAAAAAGTCGAATTGTGTATACCTAGAGAGGGTGGCCTGGAACGTGTTGGGATAAATTTATGTAGAAATAAACTAGAATTTTGTTCCAACAGAGCAATTTTCCTCATTTCTTATTGACTGGTTGTTCCCTTCACTCTCTTCTGATCTAAAAAAGTTTCACTGTTTTATGCTTTTATATGTTATTTGATCTGCCATTTTTAGGCTATGGTTGTAGTTATATAATCTCTAATGCATACACACTGAGTTGTTACTCCTGTTTTCAGTTTATTTAGGCCTTGACAGGCTAAACGAAGAATCAATTCAAGGAATTGTAAAATGTTTTGCAAGAGTCTTGATGATGATTTTTTTCAAGCTTCTATCAACCTTTCATGCTTTAATTAAGAAACAAAGCAGCCGGGTTGGTGCAGTTCATCCTTCTGATACAGTGGCCTCCCAAGCTGAAGATAATCATAAAGTTCAAGAGGATATTAAAGAACATGTCAATCCTTGTTTAGAACGAATTCAGAGGCTTGAGGAAATGTTTAGTGAGATCAAAAGAAAACCTGCTGAAATTCCTGCCGAGAAGGAGCGTGTACTTATGGACTCTTGGTACAGAATCAAATCTATTGAGTTTGACCTTGAGAAGACGAAGAGAGTAAGTTTATGCTTCCATATTCATGCGTTCATCTTATGATTTAATTGACTGTCACGTATCAACTGTCATAAGTAATGAGGTTCTTTAACTATTTCTTGTTATAGAAAACATGAAAGGCAATAACAATTTATTCCTTATGAGTATAATCAAGCAGTTCATCATATGAAACATCTTACTTTTGATGAATGGACTCATTCAACTGTTCATTTCTTTAGCACTTATAGACATACGACTAGATTTTCTTCTCTATGCTTGTGAAAAAAATTATATTTCTGCGGGGAATATACCATGATTGCTATCAGCTTATGGATTGTTAAAACCTGAAAGTATCTGCATTCTTTTCTAAAGTAATTAAGAGCTAAAAAACTGTAGCTATAAATACTGTCACATGAAACCTTATTCATATCTTTTTTTTTTTTTTGGTTTTAACAAAAGAATGAAAAATTCGCTGGATCGTGACTCTTATCTAAACTTATTAAATCACCACAAAATCCAAGTTATTGAAACCTGGGCCTTACCACCATTTCGGTTATCAATACACAGCCAAATTACAGGCATCCTACTGAAGTTGCCTAGAAGAAATCTTCATTTTGTTATATGGCATGTTACTTGGCAGTAATATTTACTTTAACAAATTTGGCTTTCTAGTTTCATTCTGTTGAAGCAGTAGTATTCTTCTTTTATTTCAGGTCCTGCACAGCACTGTTTTGAAGCAAATGGAGATTTCTGAGACGCTAGATGTTGTGCAGGAGTCTAGTGGCAGGGTAAGTTGTCTTTTCAAAATTTACAGAGAATTTTTATGTAGGATGTGATATAAATGGCAGTGTCCAAAAGTAACTGAAATAACCACTTTCTGGAGTGATATGGTTGATTTGTCCTTCCTTGATGCAGAAAAAATCTTTTTGCCGATAGAAGTAAAGACCAGAGTTTGGAGTAGCTGAGCATGAGTTAGGAGCCAGAATAGTTGTACTTACGAAGGAGAAACATGCATGCATTACACATACAAAGCATTTTTCTTCCCAAACCTCTGCAACTCCTGTTTTGTGCAATTTTGTGGATGTTTAGAGCAGTTCACAGATTCTTAGCAAGAGAGATGTATTTGGCCTGAAATTTAGGTTTAGATCATGCAACAATTAAACAGAACCACACGAGATTTCCGTCAACACAAAAGAAGTTTTTGGTTCCCCTTCATTTTGTCTTTGTAAATTTCTCATTACCAGTTATTCATTTAATTTTTTTTATTATTATCATGATTAGTTGATCAAGTATTACTAGGACATGCGGCTTGTTATACACTAATCTTTTTTTTTTAAGGAAAATTCTTTGAAATGAATGATCCTAAAAATTCATCCATTTAACATGAATAATGTTGAATTTGGATCCGAGGTCTTTCATGCCTTGAGACGGTGTGCATTCAATCGGAAAATTTGGCACTGCACAACCATTCATGAGAAAAGCATATCCAGTTTGATGTCTGCATCATCATTAATTTCACCGTTACTTTTTTTAGCTGGATTAAAGTTTATTTCATCGAATAAAGTGTGGCCCGCAGCTATTTTATCTCATCTCCAACAGCAACAATATCCTCACCTCGATGATAAAAAATTGAGTAGTTCAGAGTGGTTTTGACCTACACAAATTAAAAGCTTCTATGGATCATCCGGAAGAATGACATCTGCTTACATATATATATATATATATATATATATATAATTTCTAGAAACGAAATCGTCACATGAGGTGGCGTGCATCTTGGCTTCACACCTCTTCGCTTTAAATAAGTTGTTTTTATTACACATTAAAATCATCAAGGCTTGGATACATCATTTTTTTTTACAAATATTTTTTTCATAACTACAAGAGTTTTTTGAGGGTGAGTATTGTGCCAAATAGATTCTCTTCCCTCACCCTCAAAGAGCTAATTTGAGAGCCATAGATTTCTTACCTTGGTCAAGTAAATCGTATACAAAAGGATCAGCTTTAGCAACATAGATGAACATGCAGACCGTTTTCATCATACAGCAAAGGTTAGTGCTTATGTAAAAGGATTTATTTGAACTAATACCTAACTATCAGCGCATTGATTGAAAATAAGATGATCAATTTTAAAGTCTGAATTCAGGTTGCTCACATTGCCTAAAAAACCACCTTAAAATTTTTATCATAAAAGTTTATTTATAGGTAAAATTGGACTGCTCATAACATTTTATGCTTTACTTTAAAAGTGTTTTTTTTAATCCTAGATTTGAATTACAAGGTTAGTGTAATGCTTGTGATTATTATAATTTAAATAAGTTTACTGTTTTGGAAATTCATCCCGTCTGACTGTTCCAAGATATAAATTGTTATTTTGGAATAATTTGGTTCAAACGGAACAGAAATTTATTGCTTTTTTATTTCAGTTGGTTTTAGACGCTTCCATTAAAATAAACTTGTTGAAAATTGTAGTGTTTGAAATTATAGGAAAGTTGTATTCAACACATTCCCCACGAAATTGTTTGCGAGTGTGTGCAACAAGGTATTAATGTTGAATTTGGTATTCAACTCAAAATTTTTATTTCCAGGAATTAAAAATTATCATATCGCTTAAAATTTTGTCGAATGAATTCTAAATCTATGATTACGAAGTCAGTGCGTGGCTTTATGGCATGGCATTTGGCAGATTTTTGCTCCCATGGATACAAAAAGTTGTGTACACGGACTTGCATATTGCAAAATTCGTAGCTGTTAAGTGGGATTTTACATTTTTATTTTGCATGTAAATTTTACAAAGACAAAGCCAATAAAAGCGAAACCTAGAAGGCTCCAAAGTTTCTTAGATTAGAAAATCTGGAATTGAAGATCAGCTTTTCCCTTGGATTAGAGAAGATAGAATAATAAAATAGTGCACTCAAACTTGGTTTTATAATTATANCAAGGTTAGTGTAATGCTTGTGATTATTATAATTTAAATAAGTTTACTGTTTTGGAAATTCATCCCGTCTGAATGTTCCAAGTAATAAATTGTTATTTTGGGATAATTTGGTTCAAACGGAACAGAAATTTATTGCTTTTTTATTTCAATTGGCTTCAGACGCTTCCATTAAAATAAACTTGTTGAAAATTGTAGTCTTTGAAATTTTAGGAAAGTTGTATTCAACACATTCCCCACGAAATTGTTGCGAGTGCGTACAACAAGATATTCATGTTGAATTTGGCAGGAAATAAAAATTATCATATCGCTTAAAATTTTATGGAATAAAGTCTAAATCTATAGTTACGAAGTAAGTGCATGGCTTTATGGCATGGCATTTGGCAGATTTTTGCTCCCATGGATACAAAAAGTTGTGTACGGGGACTTGCATACTGCAAAATTCGTAGCTGTAAAGTGGGGTTTTACATTTTTATTTTGCATGTATATTTTACACGGACAAAGCCAATAAAAGAGAAACCTAGAAGGCTCCAAAGTTTCTTAGATTGGAAAATCTGGAATTGAAGAAATCACAATATTTGACCCAATTGAAATAATCATCAAAATAAAATGAAAAAAAAAAATCATACAGTTCAGCTTTTCCCTTGAATTAGAGAAGATAGAATAATAAAATAATGCACTCAAACTTGGTTTTATAATTATTATAGAGTTTGAAATAGCGGAGAAATAACAATGGCGATCGGATTATATTAGTCGAGTGTTAGTTGTTAAACAATGACAATCATGTAATCATGATCTGCAATAAAAATTGGATGATGATGATTGAGCAATAGTAGTTGAACAATGATGATTAGATAATAATAATCTTATTATGACAGTCATGAATGAATATTAGGCTAAATGAAAAATACTATGAAGGCAAGATTGTGATGGTCAAATAACAATGTTTCAAGTATCGACCAAAAGGCAAAGATGATGTTTGGTGATGATTATTGGCATTAAATGTTAGGCAAAGTTCCAGAGTTTTTAAAATCTTCAAAATCTATCCAAAATCATGTTCAGGTTTTAATCATATGGAAAATAAGACTTTATAATTTTTAAGAGTAGCATTTTGGTAAATCAAACCAGAATTCAAAACAATTTACCGAATAACTCATACTGATTTCTTTGATTATAAACCATTTTCAGTACATAATACTTTAATGGCTTCAAAACTAAATGATTTTGAGCTAGTTGGAATTTTTTCATTAAGAAGTCTGATCTTAATATAAAAATATAAGATTTAAAGATCATTTGACTTCTTACTTAATGTCCTAAAGTTCTCAAACACACCTCCAGTGCCAGATTTGGGCTTGTTTGAACTCGGATTAAACCACTTTTAATATCTTTAAGTTTGTCTCATCAAACATGCAATTCAACTATAAATTTACTAAAATTGAACATAGGATGGTCTTAAATTTAATTATGATAATTCCCAATCCTAAAATTGCATCAAAGATTCATGCGTAATTGGATGGATATTTTGATGATGTATCATTTTCTCTTATTTTTATCTTAAACACCAATTTTATGTCCTCAAATAAATCTTGAGTTCTTAAAAATAATTGGGGACCAAAAATATAATTTTTGAAAAGTAAAAAATGTACAATAACTTTTCTAAACTATGCAGTATAATTGCTCTTTAAATATCAACGTGTATCTCTCTTTATGGTCGTGAACTAAAAAACAACTTCATAATTATAATTTTAGCTATTCTTAAATTATGCATATCAATTAGAGTTAATATTATTAATAAATTTTATGTCAAACTTCACAAATTTACTAAAAATACTTATATAAATTTTATAGGGCTTTCAAAGTGTCAAAATTTATTTCAAGATATCAAAAGATAGTGCAAAAAGTATTTAAAAGGGTGAAAGGCTCAAATTAGGCCAAGAGTTTGCTTGGCTTGTTGTCACAACTACTAGCAATACATGCATGTGCCGAAATATGCATAGGGTTAAATTTAGGCATGCATGCAAAATGAAGTTATACAAACCAACTTATTTAAATAAGAATATAATACATTATTCATTATCATAAAAATATTAACATTTAATGGCCAAATCTTTTTTAAATTTTTTTAAAAAATTGAAGAATTTTAAATGTATCAAAAAAAAAATGTAACTTCTTATCCTCTTTTTAATTATAATCCTTTATTGATGAGGAGAAATATGGGCCATCTTACTTTTATCTTTATATGCTCTAATTCTTTCTATTAAAAGAGGATAAATGCTATCTATTGTATCCAATTTGCATTCACTTTTACAGGTTCGAGTGCTTCTCTACCAAAACGATGAAACTATTTTTCATAGGCAAGGTTGAAAGCAACACCTAAAATTTACAAAATTTATTAGTGGAGCTCCTATAATTTTCTTATAATAAATTATGTTTTTTTCCCAAAACTTTGTTTCAACCATGAGTGATTTTTCTCGATATGTTAATGTTATAATATCAATAAAAAAAATTCCCCAAAAATGTTATTTTCTTTCCAATCTCTATTTGTTCTATTTATGAATGGTTTGCTTGCTTACTGTTACATATATTCTAAAACTTAGTTTTTTTTTATATGAACTTATGTGTTTATATGTTTGTCCTTAAAACTTCTTTATGAAGATTTATCATTTTGATTTTTTAAAAAAATTTTTAAAATTTTTAAATATCATGATATTAAAATTATAAAATTTCCACGTTCAATAAATTTCTATTATAAAATCAACTATTAATAACTCTAAAATTTTTGCAAATGTTAATGGCATAGTTAACTACTTTTATAAAAAATTCATGTAAGATATTATTAGAAAATTTTAATGTTGCAGCTATTTTTATTTTATTATTTTGTAATTACTGCTCTTAAGTGTTTACAATGATTTGTTAACATCTCTAAATTTGTGGAATTTTTTTAATAGAGTCTTGTCTAATTTATAGATACTCTGTAAAATTATTTTTTTTTAAAAAAAAGGCAGACTGTTAATAGGTCTTATTTTACTTCATTCATGTAGGGATTTTCTTGGAGCATTAAATGACTAACTTTTGTAGAATTATTGATACATTGGAAAGAGAATTAGTATCCAATCATTTTTAAAACATTTATATGTTTTTCACCATTTTCTTTCTTTTTAAATATTTATTCTAATTTAATATAGATGAATTCATTCATTTCAAGCACTTCCAAATTTAGAGCATGGTCTTCTTATTTGATATTGATGTTTAGTGTTAATATGGATGATGTTAAGCATTAAAATTATCATTGAAGATATTGAAATCCCTTGAAACATATTATATCTAGGCCACAATTTGCATCCTTGTAAGAAACTTTAAGAGGGAAAAAGCTTATTGGTTATAAATTAATACAATAGTTTAGATGTTTAATGCCTGTATAAGCAATTCATGAAAATGATAACAAAAGTATAATAAAATCACGAGTTCCAACAGTTTTATATATGATTTTTTATTTATTCGACATTTATGTGCATGTTTTGTATTTCAATTTATAAGCTTGATTAACATTATTAGCCAAGCTATTGATGAACTCACATTCTTCATATAAAAATAATATAATTTATGAGAATTTGTCTCCCATATGAGATTAAGTTCTATACATTTATGTTGAACCCAAATTTGTCCATTGGCCCATGCCCAAGGAATAAAGCGAGAAATCTGAGGGAAGGAGGAATAGAATGAGAGAATGAGAGAAAGAGTTGCTCCTTAGAGGGGAAAAAAGGGGTGTTCCAGGGCTCTTTGGCCATTTTGTCGGCCGATTTTTTGGGCAAATAATTTTATTTTAATATGGATTTACTTGTATAATTTTAGTTTTGAAAATAACATTTTGATTTTGAAAAATGAGACAAGATATATCTCAGTCATTTAATGGTTTAGATAGTTGAGCACAATACCACAACTATATACCACCTCGAGAGATGAGCATCCTACTTGTTTGTATGCTTGACCATTTAAATTAAAGAATTCATAACATCAATTTGGTCTGTGAATTTTGTCACCGACAATTCTCCTATTTAATATAAAAGCTGAGAGGGTTTATATTATATTGGTTCCTAAATCTTTATATGAGCAAACCCCTACAGTTAATTATATCTTAAGCGGTTGAAGTCACTTTAGAAAACTCTCAATAATGATATGAAGTTTCTTTTTCAAGAGCTAAAAGATGAATTTTCATAATTGGATATGGGAAATTCAAGAGCAAAGGGCACAAATAAGAACAGTTATTATCGGAGACTAAAAGAGCGAGAAGTAAGGGATGCCACGGAGCCAGAGGCAGATCTCGATGACTTCATAAACTATCTAATCATTTGGCTTTACTTCTTGAAAGTGAAGTTATTTAATGTTTACTCTTCAAATTTATTTAGAATTAGGGCTTACATTTACATGACAAAGTCATACAAATAGCCTAGAAAGATAACAGAATTCTAAAAGAGTTAGGGCTTAGATTGCACAACTTGATTGTGCAAAGGCCTAAAGATAAAGTGATAATTTACACCGTGCTATAAGAAAAACCTTGATATCATAAAAGTTTATGCTATTTAAAACTAAGGAAAGGTTTTACTGTAATAGATCTGTTTCAATGCTAAGTTTTGATCGTCATCTGAGGTCGTCCTCCATCTGCTTGCAGCTTGTACTGAATTCTTTGTTGTGATGGTTTTGGGTTCAAGTTTTGTGAGCTTGTGATTATTATTTGGTCTTAAGGCTCGTCGTATGGTTCTTCCAAAATAGGTGGACTACTATCTCTACCCTAGGTGTCTTTGCAGGTAAATTAAATTATGCATAAATAAAGCATGTCGTAAGGTACAATAAAAGGAAAATGCAGTAAAAGAAAATTAGCAGTGCGTACCTTTCGTCTCTGACACTACTTATAAAATGTTAGCATTATAAACATACCATACAGTTATACAGACATGAAACAAAACACGAGGAAACATAAACATGTACAACAAGTTAGATGGCACCTACAAAAGATTAGGGTTTAGTGTAAGAATTTAATTTAAGGTAGGACTTAGACTCAAGACCAAAGCACTAAAAATTTCTCGACGGGCATTCGTAGGCAACCATTAGCATCATGTATATGAGACCCAGCATAAGGTAAAAAGGTTACCAGCAAGGAATCAAGGAAGGGTAACTTTCAGTCCGATCTATTTGACTGACACATGAACTTGCCAAAAAAATAACACTAAAAACTTTTTTAATTTATCATACATATAAATAATTTAGTTTTTTTTGTAGCTGGAAAAATATAAATTTTATCGAAAAATGTGTCATATTATATGTTCACATATTAAATAGTTCAAGAATCAGTCACATCATTGGTCCAGAAGCACCAGCAACCCATGAGAGTAAGAACAACAAATTACCAAATGTTTGTGAATATTAGTATAAATCCTTCACGCTCACAAGGTCCTCGGATTTAGGAGATACAATACTATTACACTATCTCACACACTTTTGATGCTTTTTTCTTCGTCGTCTGTGAAACCAAAACCTACAACTTACACCACCGTGATAATATATATGTGACCACATTTTAAATATCTTCAGTTGCTTAAAAGGGTTTGAGTACCGTATCCAAGTGCCATACCCGTGAGCATTAGGTATTACTGTAGGTTAAGTTGTAGCAGATACTTCTCATTAACAAACTTTAACCATATCTTGGTGGGTTCTTATGAATTTCATTTTATTTCTTTGGATTTTGGTGACTATTATATTTTTAGGATCCTCCACAAATTGTAGTAAACTCAGGTGTCTTATGAGATATCCCAAATTTTACAAAAATGTTCAGGGAGTGGATCTGAACTACTTTAGAATTTTCTGCACTATTTCAAGTTCATTTGACATTAGTAAAATGTTGATATAATCAGCCCTGTTGTATTAATGATTATTTCACATTTCAAATTGTGCTTAGTATTTAATGTCTCAATTAGCCCATGGGTAAAGGCATTATTCAATTATTGATATTATAATAAGGGTCATATGAACAAAACCCCAATGGTACATCTATAAGCATTTAGGGAATTTATACCCATGCCCCTCAATTGGGTCTAAACTTGTAGTATTTAAAAAAATGCTTCATTACGCATGTTTTATTTATTTAACTACTCCTAAAATGATATTAATTTAGACCTAATTCACTATCAATCCCTTATTTCTTTAGGGTAACCTCGTAATTTTAAAAAGATTTATAAGATGTATTTGATATCTTTAAAAGGATTAAACTTTACTTAACCACTGATCGAGGCTTCCAAATTAATGCATTGTGAGGCTCCCAATCCACCCCCTCTCTATTTTATTATCCAACTTCTCAGTTCTTCCTATATTCAACAATTCTAATAATTATCATTTTGCCTTTATAGAAAATCTCATGAATGGGTTACTATCATANTTTCAAGTTCATTTGACATTAGTAAAATGTTGATATAATCAGCCCCCTTGTATTAAGGATTATTTCAAATTTCAAATTGTGTNTTTCAAGTTCATTTGACATTAGTAAAATGTTGATATAATCAGCCCCCTTGTATTAAGGATTATTTCAAATTTAAAATTGTGTTTAGTATTTAATGTCTCAATTACCCCATGGGTAAAGGCATTATTCAATTATTGATATTATAATAAGGGTCATATGAACAAAACCTCAAGGGTACATCTATAAGCATTTAGGGAATTTATACCCATGCCACTCAATTGGGTCTAAGCTTGTAGTATTTAAAAAATGCTTCATTACGCATGTTTTATTCTTTTAACTACTCCTCAAATGATATTAATTTAGACCTAATTCCCTATCAATCCATTAATTCTTTAGGGTAACCTTGTAATTTTAAAAAGTTTTATAAGATGTATTTGATATTTTTAAAAGGATTAAACTTTACCTAACCATTGATCGAGGCTTCCAAATTAATGCATTGTGAGGCTCCCAATCCATCCCCCTCACTATTTTATCATCCAACTTCTCATTTCTTCGAATATTCAACAATTCTAATAATTATCATTTTGCCTTTCTAGAAAATCTCATGAATGGGTTACTATCATTTTTACTCCTTTATGCTTCAATCATTTTAGTAAACTAATTATCATAATTTATTAACCTTTCCCTTTAATTAATCCTTTAAATTAATTAAATTATGGCTAGAGTTTAAGATTCTAAAATTACAATTATACCCCTAGGGTTTGCATCCACATAACTCTTATATGTTAATTTAAATGGTCATGACACTTCGTTGACCTCTTACTCATGGCCTAATTAAGATAACTGTGGTGAAGTTATATTTTTTCAAATATTTAATTATTTTCTATAATTACTTAAACCCTTAATTGCGTATTTTCAATAATAATTGTCTTAATTCCCTAAAACATGTCCTGTGTCCTTAAGAAAATTTTATAATGTTACAGAAATTTAGAATTTCTGGACCAATGAAGACCATTTTCATAAATTTTTGAATTATATTTAATTTTTATAATTTTGAATTAATTTTGATAAGAAAATAAATATAAAAACATTTTTTTTAATTTTAAAAGAAACTTTCATTTTTATTTAATCCCTCTAGCCTAAGTGAACTCACCAAACTTCATTTCATATTTTTTCTTACTTATAATTATTTTAATTAATCAGAGGTAATTACCATAGAAAATTAGGGCTTTCGGTGCTAGAGGTCTTCTTTGACCTTAGAAAAATCAGAGAACATCCCTAGGCTCATAAAGAATAAGCTTTGAAAATTTTATGTCATGATGATTAATATTTAATTATTTATCATTAAAATGATCTCTATAGTGCTTAATTAATTTAAAACTAAATATTAAATAATTAGATTTAATTTTAGATTCATTGAACTCTCATTTATTTACTAAGCACGAGAGTATTTTATTTATTTTTCTGATTTTTCTACAACATGATATAATTTTTTGAAGTTATAATTTATTTTCAAGATTTATTTAAATCAAAAAGTCGTGATTTACTACTTAATCACATTGACGCCATGTCAACCATGGCGCCTTCAAAAGCTCAAGCTCACTCTTCTATTCATTGCGCTTTACAACTTAACCATCATATGTGCCCGCGGTTTTGGGTCTTGTATCGTTCTGTTTTGTCATCTGAATCGTTCTACACCGTACATTTTAAATAAACGGGAATCGACAGTAGCTGGTCGTAGTCCCCAATAAATCATAACTCGAGAATCGTCCACACTCTAGAGCTAAGATCTCCCTCGATACTTAAGCAAATTAGGTGTGGATTGTTCCTATAGCTTCGTCTAAGTGAGACGAACACATCTATAGTGCTAGGCGGACATGGATTGTTCATTCTCTTTACAAAAGAATAAAAATAAGTCAGAATTAGGGATTGTAAACTTATACATTTGCCCAAGAGGTGAGGACTCAATTGTGTGAGTTGAGAAAATTCACCTTGACACCACGATCATCATTCAAGTCTTAGTTTCTTCTGTGGTTGGGTCTAGATATGACCTAGACTAAATGGTGGATCGAGTTTGGTTTAGAACTAGGTTAGAGGCCACAAGAGATGGGGTTTTTTATTGGAGTAAAATATTTTATAGTATGAAGAAGGTTTTGGAACAATCAAATTGGAGTATTCGTGGAGTTGATGAAATGGCCAAAAAAATCTTAATTTTCAGTTGTAAAATTAGGGTTTCACATTGAGGAAGAAGGGCTAGGAATGGTGGGGATGAGTTTTTGTATGAGTGCAAGGAGGTTTAGGAGAACTTTGATAGAGTTTCCTTAATGTTTGTGCATACCTTCCTATTTGGTCTTAAGGGGTGGTCAATTGGTCAATTGATTTGAATCTCGCTTGCAGGACATCAACTAAAGAAGCGATACTAGAACTAGTGGTTGATGTCAACCTTTAAAAACATATGCTCATCAACATCCAATACATTGAACCAATAGAACAAAAAAAAATAAAATATAATGGGGGAAAACATTTCGTAAAGTTGATATGCAACTTATCTCTCCGATGTGTCTCAAGAACAAGGTACAAATGATTGAATTACTAAATATGCCACAAGAAGCAGAGGCTCACAAGAAATGCAAAATAGAGGCTGATATTATGCATGCTATAAACACTGCATCTATAGTTAGCAGAACAACAATCAACAAAAACATAGCAAATCCCAAAAAGCACATGTAATATGAGATTTTGCTGCATTTAAGGTTAAAACCACTAGATGTTGCAGAAGTTTATTTACTTACTTTCCTTGCCTTTTTGAATGTATTGACTATCAATTCATCTAAGCCTTTGCGGCAGTCAAAAAAGAGAATATTTTGAAGGTTTTTTGTTGCATTGCAACTTTTTTGTAGCTGCATTCAAAGTCAAAATTAATAGCTGCCAAAGCAACACGATTTCAAAAATTTCATCACTTATTGCTTTTGTGTCATTGTTAAATAATTGGCTTTAGTCTAATGGATTTCCCTATATAAAACATTTGTTCTTTCAAGATTAAACGTAATGTTGATTACCAAACTCATGCTAGTTTTGTAAATCAATTTCACAGTTTGAACATATTAAAGTGATCAAAACTCAATAGAAGTAAACCATAGAAGTTTTATTTGACATATAAGAAATCTTCATCATTCACCATCAACCTATCAAACAAAATGAATTCTCCTCATGCCATTAATCATTTCGTATCAATAAATTCCCATCATGATATTCATCTGGGCCGAAAAAATTCTCATGAAAATTACACTTGGTGATCCCCAAGGCTTCACAAGTAATTCATGAAATATGATATATATAATCATTAAAAGCTAAATAGAAATAAAAAGATAGAAGTCGCACTTACTTAATTTAATTCATTTCTTTCTTAAAAAGTAGATTGGGGCTCCAAAAGTAGCAACTAATATCAACCCCTAGAACATCAACTCCATTGTAAGCTTCAGTTGAGTTTGTAGAGGATGTTGCAAGCCCTCAACCATTAAAGCGTGAAATCACACACTACGAAGTACTTGAAGCACTCACTAGGTTCTGCTAATTAAAACACTGACACTTTGGTTTGATGCCCAAGAAAAGCACAAAGTGCACAATTAGATTATCATGCAATGATCAATTATGGAAAGACAGATATATACACTACATAGTGCTTTTTTTTAACTGCAGCTTAGGTGATATGAACTCCACTCTATGAATTGGAAACAAACTATTCCAACATTGCTATTTTATGTAAATGCTCCCTCAACTACGCAAAAAACAATGCAAACAAAAGTGTTTGCTCTACTTGAATAGTGTTTGCACATGAACTAGAAAATACCTCATATGTAAGCACATTCATTTATTGTATATCACTTATATCTATGTATTTATAGTATACTTCTATAATAAGACAAATCACCATGACATTCATATTCTTTCCCCTAAATTGTTCGGATGAGCATAATGATGGTGATGATAATCAACACATCTGTTTTGAAGTGTACAATATAAAAATTGAAAAAACCTGAAATATCTCAGGCACAACTATTATAGAATTACCCCGATGATATTCTTGTTAATCTAAGCATTCAAACATTCGACATTTTTGTTGGCAGCAACTGTCATCCATATAGCTATAACAATTGTTATGCAAACATCAAGTTCATAGCCAGTACACCATAGCAGAGATCAAAATACAATACAAGTGATCTCAGCAAGAGAAGCAAGTCCAACTCTACCCAATGCATTCTAAAATAATCCACCAAAATCATCAACAAGAAAACCCTAGGTCTATCAACCAAAAAATGCCAAAATTTGGGAAAGAAAAAACTGTTCTAAAAATAGTCGAGCAGAGCAACACAACAGATCTCACCGGAGAGTCGATTTTCACGATGGTGAAGATCAGGGAGGGAGAGGGTGAGGAAGAGGGCGAGGGAGAGTAGAGAATGACACCAGAGAAAACTTTCCCTAAACGCAAGTCGCGAACGCAAGACGCGGGGGCTATCCCTCGACTTCGACCTATTAAAAATTTATTACTTGCATATCGGGGTGGCACCAAAACAATGAGCAAATGCAAATTGAAAACACCCCGACGTATATAGTTCAAACCGCCGCCGTAACTGGCCATAAATCTCTTGTCTCTTCATTCAGTCCATTCTCATATAGATGACAGCTATAGAACATTGATTTTTAAATAACAAGCTAGCGCGGAACAGGTCACAACAGCTAAAAGCGCAAGAACTTGCGGCAACCATTACACATCTAAAAACATATCGAAATTATTAAATTTTTTCAACCGTCCGATCAATTGTTGACGGCCCTTGGATCAAAATGGGCGTATTTTTATCTCTTTCCTCTTCGTGGCTTTCGCATTGTGCGAGGCTCCGCTTTTTGCGGCGAACTCCTTACCAAACGTCTTATTTCTGCTGGTCTTTTTCCCTCTTCTGATTTGGGCTCAATTTGGACCATTTATTAGTGAAAGAGCTATGGATTGGAAGAGGGTTTTCTTCCTGCAGGCCATCGTTCTCGTTTTCATCACAGATCTAGTTGCAGCGGATCCTTTCATCTCCGGTGTGGATATCTACCAATTAATCCTGTTCTCGTTGTTTTCTTTTTAATTTAGGAATTAATAGGCTGATTGATTTTTGTTTCTGATTGTGTTTTGTAGATGGTCTTCTGCAGGGACATGGATCTACAAGTCGGAGTCTCTTGCAGGCCAAAACAAGTGAGACATTTCTTTATCCCTGTAAATTTTTAATTTAATTTTGTTTTTGTTTTTCTCTGCTAACGATTGTGACTTTGTTAATTTATTCAACCCTTTCCCTTTATTGTTAAATGCAAAGCGAGGTTTTTAATCAATTCTCAGCCTTCGCAAATGCTCCGTCCATGGTTTTTGGCTAAGATAAATAACATAGCTCGTATCTAATTTGGTAGAGGAAGGGCCCTGGGAATTTGTTGTGAACGATTGTGACTTTGTTAATTTAGTTTTGTTTTTGTTTTTCTCTGGTAACGATTGTGACTTTGTTAATTTAGTCAGCCCTTTTTCCTTTATTGTTAAATGCAAAGCGAGGTTTTTAATCAATTCTC
Organism: Phalaenopsis hybrid cultivar; assembly: GCA_002079205.1. Lineage (NCBI taxonomy): Eukaryota > Viridiplantae > Streptophyta > Magnoliopsida > Asparagales > Orchidaceae > Phalaenopsis > Phalaenopsis hybrid cultivar. The sequence continues at coordinate 66,345 of JXCR01144240.1, read as the reverse complement.
AGCCTTCGCAAATGCTCCGGCCATGGTTTTTGGCTAAGATAAATAACATAGCTCGTATCAAATTTGGTAGAGGAAGGGCCCTGGGAATTTGTTGTGAATGAGGATAGAGCATATTTTTTTGGTTCATTTAGCTATTAAGATCACTTTCTTCTTTTTCTTTTTCTTTTTTTAATTTTATAGAATGAAATTTGAGAATATAAGGATTGAATTAATCTGATGGCGTCGGAGGAACTTAGGATTTGTTGTTGGCNGTTGTGAATGAGGATAGAGCATATTTTTTTGGTTCATTTAGCTATTAAGATCACTTTCTTCTTTTTCTTTTTATTTTTTTAATTTTATAGAATGAAATTTGAGAATATAAGGATTGAATTGATCTGATGGCGTCGGAGGAACTTAGGATTTGTTGTTGGCTTTTTTTTTTTTTTAGTTTGCTTGAAACAACCTTGTTTCTGTTTGTCTTATATGCGCCAACAATCGTTGGTTTGGGAAATATAGGAATTAGCTGTGTTCTATGGAAGTTTTNAAAACAAGTGAGACATTTCTTTATCCCTGTAAATTTTTAATTTAATTTTGTTTTTGTTTTTCTCTGCTAACGCTTGTGACTTTGTTAATCTATTCAGCCCTTTCCCTTTTTTGTTAAATGCAAAGCGAGGTTTTTAATCAATTCTCAGCCTTCCCAAATGCTCCGGCCATGGTTTTTGGCTAAGATAAATAACATAGCTCGTATCTAATTTTGTAGAGGAAGGGCCCTGGGAATTTGTTGTGAACGATTGTGACTTTGTTAATTTAGATTTGTTTTTGTTTTTCTCCGGTAACGATTGTGACTTTGTTAATTTTGTCAGCCCTTTTTCCTTTATTGTTAAATGCAAAGCTAGGTTTTTAATCAGTTCTCAGCCTTCGCAAATGCTCCGGCCATGGTTTTTGGCTAAGATAAATAACATAGCTCGTATCAAATTTGGTAGAGGAAGGGCCCTGGGAATTTGTTGTGAATGAGGATAGAGCATATTTTGTGGTTCATTTAGCTATTAGGACCACTTTCTTCTTTTTCTTTTTATTTTTTTAATTTTATAGAATGAGATATGAATATAAGGATTGAATTGATCTGATGGCGTCGGAAGAACTTAGGAATTGTTGTTTGCTTCTTTTTTTTTTAGTTTGCTTGAAACAACCTTGTTTCTGTTTGTCTTATATGCGCCAGCAATCGTTGGTTTGGGAAATATGGGAATTAGCTGTGTTCTATGGAAGTTTCTTCCCTGCCAAATCTTTTCTCGAATTTGTTGTTCTTTAGGAAATTCACCAATATCAAATTTATACATTTGTCGTTGGTGAACTATTACTTATTTATCCTATAAAGGGGGCAAAAGATTTTAGAGCTAATTTATTAACTGGTCATGTCCGTTTGTTTTAGTATTTTCAAACTTCTCTACANTATTTTCAAACTTCTCTACCTGTTAAGTTATTTATTTATGTTGTCAAATGTGTGCATTCTAGATTAGGATCCCAGTATCTTTCTCTTGTGAAAATGGGATAAACTTAGAAGAACCCATATATATTTTAATTGTTTCACCAAGGATTTAAGAGTACATTCGATCACATTGAGGCATTGTGGGGTTCACTTGCTGTTAAATTTTGAAGCATGGTGGAAGACGACCAATATTATAAAAATTGCAAACTCCTTGAACAACTCAATCTTAGCCAAAAAAGTGGCTCTGTTATCACTTGTTAAAGTGAGTGAATCAAAATGAAATTAGTTGAGATTGATACACCATGTTATGGTATGACTCATATAATATATAGGGACAAACGCTGGATCAAGGCGGAGCGGAGCGGAGCGAAGAATCTGTCCAAATTGGGAAGTTACGTGGGTTGGGGTGCGGGGGCAAAGCCCCGCGGTTGGGCTGTCCAAATTGGGAAGTTACGTGGGTTGGGGTGCGGGGGCAAAGCCCCGCGGTATGGTACATGGGTAATGTTATAATTACATATTGTACCTAGGGTTTACTCCTGTGGTTATAAATAAATCTGTTAGTAACCCCAGGAGGTATTCTCTATTCTGTAATCTCTTTTTTGAATATTGAAAAGAAACTCGTCGCTTTGCTCCCGAGGACGTAGGCATCTTTGCCGAACCTCGTTAAATCTGCTGTGTTTTTCTGGATTTGTGTCGTTACTGTTTTTCTTCTCCCTAATGTTCTCAACAAGTGGTATCAGAGAGAGATTCTAGGGCAAAAGAGATCGACTTAAGAAGAAGTAGTTTCGGTGGCAGTTTGGATTTGGATTTCTGGCAGCGGCGGAGGAAGAGCAGTCAAGGGATCTGCGAATCGCGGTGGCAATCTTGGCGAAGGAGATCGTCCGCGATCGGGCGAGATTTGGAGGAGGTTCGGGTGTTAGGCCGAAATCGAGTCCCTGCGCGACATTCGGGGACGCACGAAGGGTTCCACGAACAAGAGGTCTGCAACGAAGCAGTTCGGCTAAGGCTTCAGCGGTCCGACAGAAACAACCGCGGATGTAGGAAATGAGTGGAGGAGAGGGAATCTCAGATTTATTCCTCTGCAAGTGGTTCGTTTTGTGCTGGGCGGACTCCCCTTGTTCCAGCCGTTGGAGATCGGGTGCGAGCGGAGTTCGCGCGGCGAAGGAGTTCGTGAATCACGCGGCAGAGAGGAATTTCGTGAATCGCGCCTGCGAACTTTCTCAATCAAGCTGGATACCGAGAGGAGCAGGAAAGGAAGTAATGAGAATCTTTGATTTGTGTTAGGAGAATATTCACCTGAATTTACTTTAAACAGGAGCCGGCCAGGAAAGTTTTTTTTTTACTTAATTAAAGGAAACCTTCATTTTAATTAAGTTTATTTAAAGAAAATATTTAATTAAGGAAACTTAATTAAAAATTTTATTTGCCGGAGACTGCGGATTTTGAAGGGATATTTTCAAATTTTCTTGGAGAAAGGAAATATTTCAATTTTTTTTTCAAAAAAAAAAATTTCAGATGAATTTGCAGAAGTTTTTTGTTGCAGGATTAATTTTCAGATGACATTTTCTGGTGCAAAATTCGAGGTGGTGAAGTTCGATGAAACTGGTAACTTCGGATTGTGGCAAACGAGGGTGAAAGATCTGTTGGCGCAACAAAGAATCTTGAAAGCTTTGCGGGCAACGAAATTAGATGTCATGAAGGATGAAGATTGTGAAGAATTGCAACAGCGAGCGACAGCAGCTATACGCCTATGCCTGACAGATGAAGTTATGTATCACGTGATGAATCTCAAATCTTTAGGAGAAGTTTGGAAGAAATTGGAAACTTAGTTTATGGCTAAATTTTGACAAACGAGTTGTATCGGAAGCACAAACTGTATGGGCTAAAGATGCAAGAAGGTTCTGATCCGACGCAACACGTGAATGACTTCAATCAAATAATCACTGACTTATCTCGACTTGATGTGAATATTGAGGATGAAGATTGAGCGATGATTTTATTGTGTTCGTTGCCCTCTTCTTATGAACACCTGATAACTACTTTGACATATGATAAAAAGACTATCAAAGTTGATGAGATCAATGTAGTGTTGTTGGCTCACAACCAATAGAAGCAGAATGCAGGGGAAAACTCTCACGACGACAGTTTATATGTTAAGAGTAAGCAAGATCGTGGAAAGAAGAAAGAGAAGAAGAGTTCTGGAAGGCGAAATTTCAGATCGAAGTTCAAAGGCAAAAAGACAATTCATTGCTACAGTTGCAATGAGTCATGTCATATGAAGCGAGATTGTCCAAAGCTGAAGAAACAGACTGAGCAGAAAGATGATACTTCATCGAAGTCTGTAAATGTGGTGCAGAATTATAATTCAGATTGCGGTGATGGCTATATGCTCTCAGTTTCATCAACTCAGATCACGGATGCATGAATTCTTGATTCAAGGTGTTCTTATCACATAACACTTAATAGAGAGTGGTTTACTTCATACATGTTAACTAATTCTGGCTCAGTCTATTTGAGAGATGATAGATGCTGCAATATTGCTGGTATTGGTGAAGTCAAAATTCAAATGTATGATGACACAGTTAGAACGTTATGTGATATCAGATATATTCCAGATTTGAATAAGAATCTGATTTTTTTGGGCATTCTACGCAGAAATTGTTTTATTCTTAAGGCAGATGAGGATAGAAAAACCATCAGAGTTGTTAATGGTGCACTGACGGTGATGAAAAGAAAGTTAACTGCAGACAATATCTACAAACTGTTGAGGAGTACAGTTGTAGGTGGAGTTAATTCTGTGGAGTCAGATGATGATATTACAAAACTATGACATATGTGTCTGGGTCATCTCAATGAACATGGGATGACGAAATTGCATAGAAGAAATCTGTTGCATGGTGTTAAAAGCTACAAACTCGATCTTTGTAAGTTCTGTATTCTTGGAAAACAGACTAGAGTCAATTTTATGACCGTAAAACATAAAACTGAAGGGATTCTTAATTATGTGCATTCTGATGTATGGGGCCCTAATAAGGAGTTGTCATTGGGAGGATCTCAGTATTTTGTTACTTTTATTGATGATTTCTCCAAGAAAGATTGGGCGTATTTCTTGAAGCAGAAATCTGAAGTCTTCTCTAAATTCAAGCTGTGAAAAGCTGAGGCGGAGAACTAAACTGACAGAAAAATCAAGTATTTGAGGTCCGATAATGACACAGAGTACACAGATTCGCAGTTTCAAAAGTTTTGTGAGGAGCATGAGATTTAAAGACATTTTTCAGTGCGCAAGACACTTCAACAGAATGATGTAGCAGAAAGGATGAACATGTCCTTGACTGAAAGGGCAATGTGCTTGAGACTGAATGCAGGACTTTCTAAGAGTTTTTGGGCAGAGACTGCGAATATGACATGCTATCTCATCAATAGATCACCTCGATCATCATTGGGTGACAAGGTCACAGAAGAGGTATGGACAATTTTTCCAGTTAAATTCGATTATTTACGGATTTTTGGTTGTCCTGCTTATGTGCATGTACCTAAAGATGAAAGATCCAAAATTGATGCAAAATCCAAGAAGTGCATCTTGTTGGGCTACAAGAAAGGTGTGAAATGATACAAGTTTTGGGTTTTGATTGCAAAGAAAATGGTGATCAACAGAGATGCAGTTTTTGATGAGCAGTTTATGTTACATCAGAATCAAGATAAGGTGCCAGAGAAAAGTTTCAGTTCAGATGCAGTGCAGATGGATTTAGAACAGAGGCCAGTAGCTTCTGAGAGAGTTGAAAGTTCAAATCCAACACCTGATGATTCTATTCCAGATGATCTGCAGAATTATAATCTCGTCAGAGATAGACAAAGACGCACCAATGTAAGTTCTCCTAGACTTAGTCTCATGTGCACTTCTCATCAACAGCGATGATCCAACCACTTTTCAAGGAGCTATCACTAGTTAGGAGAAAGAAAAATGAATGGGTGCAATGGTTGAAGAGTTGAGTCTTTGCAGAAAAATCATACTTGAGAGCTAGTTCAACTTCCAGAGGGAAAGAAGACTATTGGTTCAAATGGGTCTACAAAATAAAACCAGTAGTATCGGAAAAAGAAAGGGAAAAGTTCAAGGCTCGACTGGTTGCAAAGAGATTTTCACAGCTGAAGGGGATAAATTATGATGAAATTTTTTCTCTTGTGGTCAGACATACTTCAATTAGGGTATTGCTTGCATTAGTAGCTATTTGAGATTTGCATTTGGAGCGGATGAATGTTAAAACTGTTTTCTTACATGGTGATTTTGAGGAGCAGATTTACATAGAGCAGCCAGAATGACTCACTCAACCTGGACAGAAGCATCTGGTTTGCAGGTTAAAGAAATCGCTGTATGAGTTGAAATAGTCTCCAAGACAATGGTATAAGCGATTTGACTCCTACATGATGCAGATTGACTACAGATGATGTGAGTATGATTGTTATGTTTATATGAAGAGCCTTGATGATGATTCTATTATTTTTCTGTTACTGTATGTTGATGATATACTGATTGTTGCAAAGAATATGAATGATGTCCGTGGTTTGAAAGCTTTATTGAGTCAAGAATTTGACATGAAAGACTTGAGTCCTATGAAGAAAATTATTGGAATGGAGATTCATTAACATGAAAGACTTGGGTCCTACGAAAAAGATTCTTGGAATGGAGATTCATCGAGACAGAGGCGCAAGACGATTATGTTTATCTCAACGAGGCTATGTTGAGAAAGTGCTGGAAAGGTTTGAGATGAGCAAAGCAAAGCCTGTAAGCACTCTTTTGGCAAATCATTTTAAATTTTCTTCAGAACAGTGTCCTAAGTCTGATACAGAAATGGAAGACATGACAAATGTTCCATATGCCAGTGCAGTTGGCTGCTTGATGTATGCAATGGTATGTACACGTCTTGATTTGACTCATGCTGTTAGTCAAGTCTGCAAATACATGACCAAACCTGGAAGACGACATTGAGAAGCAGTCAAGTGAATTTTCAGGTATCTGAAGGGTACTGTAGGACATGAAATTATTTTTGGCAGTCAGCAGAATGATAGAATGATCCTTCAGTTGTGGAGTATGTTGATTCAGACTACGCATGTGATTTGGATGACAGAAGGTCTACAACTGGGTATGTGTTTACTTTTTATGGAGGGCCTATATGTTGGAAATCAACAATTCAGTCTATTGTGACATTTTCTACAACTGAAGCAGAGTACATGGCAGTAGCTGAAGCTGCTAAAGAAGCCTTATGACTTGCTGAGCTAGTAAAGGAACTGAGCGTTGAGCAAGGTGGAGTTTTGTTGCATTGTGACAGTCAGAGTGCTATTTATCTGGCTAAGAACCAGGTGTACCATGCGAGAACCAAATACATTGATGTCAGGTATCACAAGATCAGAGAGTTGATTGCTTCTGGGGAGATACTATTGCAGAAGGTTCATACTGATGAGAATGCAGCTTATATGTTGACCAAGCTAGTTACTATCAACAAGTTTTTGCATTGCTTGAACTTATTGAATGTTTGCAGTTGCTAGAGAAGCATGGTGGCCCAACCCACAATGATGCAGGTGTAACTCCCAGTTATTTTTCTCCTAAGGGGCTGGATATTCGCCAAGGTGGATATTTGTTATAGTGTGACTCATATACCATATAGGGACAGACGCTGGAGCGGAGCGGAGTGGAAGAATCTGTCCAAATTGGGAAGTTACGTGGGTTGGGGTGCGGGGGCAAAGCCCCGCGGTATGGTACAGGGGTAATGCTATAATTACATATTGTACCTAGGGTTTACTCCTGGGGTTATAAATAGGACTGTTAGTGACCCCAGGAGGTATTCTCTATTCTGTAATCTCGTTTCTGAATATTGAAGAGAAACTCGCCGCTCTGCTCCCGAGGACGTAGGCATCTTTGCCGAACCTCGTTAAATCTGCTGTGTTCTTCTGGATTTGTGCCGTTACTGTTTTTCTTCATCATAATTTTCTCAACACGCCAGTAGTAAAATTCACTTTTAACTTAATAGTTTAAGCTTATGGTTAATGGCTAACTACATAGTATTTCAATGTCAACACAATTTTCAATTATATGAGGTAAGACTAAATCCAACACTTTTGACATGTCTTCACAATCCTTTGCCATCCAACTTTTTTAAGTCAGCCACCATGACATGGATAGCCATTTGGGTTAGACTTGCTGTGGTTTTAATCCTAGTAGCTCTAAGATTCAACATTCTTCATGTACATGAGAGTCTAGGTTGGAGCCCTGAAATTTTTTTTCATGGGTTTAGTTGGTTTTTTTGTTATGTCATTGATTTTATTTGGCAGATGTTAAGTGTATGGTAAGTTTTGTTTTAATAAACAATGCTAAACATGATAGTTCTCGTTGAGGGAATAGTTGGAAATTATTTAATTAGAGAGTTCTCTCAAGAGTTATGTGATACTTATTGAACATAAGTGCAAAACATTTAGCTTACATTGTTAGAAATAATTGAAAACATGAATTTTGTACGTGTAAAGTGCGCATATCCGAAATGCAGTGAAACACTCGTTATCATTCAACTATATATGTCGATTAAGTTGTATATGGATTTTGAATTGATAAATCGATCTCATGATGAACGAGTTAATTTTCAAGTTGTACAAGTATTAGTTTATTAATTCTAAGTTCAATTCAAATGTTTCAATATTTTTGAAGGGTTCTCTAAAATTCTTAAATTAGAAAAACTGCACCTGCTGATTTTTGAGGTTTTGTTTTAGATAGAGATTTTTTTTTTGAATCGGATCTTGTGAGAATTCAATTGTTTTTCCACCAAATTCCTTTCTAATGTTATTGACAACTAGGGACTATCACTTCTTACTATATTCCCAAACATAGAAAACATTGGAGTCACATATGGTTAAGTGCCCTTAAGTCTGCAAAATCTTGTTAGATTTGGTATTTCCCTACATGATTCCAATCTTTTGATGACAATATTCCTACTCCACCAAGAAATTGTGTTAACCTATTTATTCTTCTAGTCTATGATCAATAGTACTAGATCACAAATAATTTTAATTTTTCTGGTCGCTAAATATTAACACATCAATTTATTTTTCAAATGCTTAAAGAAAATCACATGAAATAAACAACGAATTCACAATACTAATCCAAAGAAAAGAAAAGTTTAGTTCCTACATATTGATACGTACAACACAAGTAATTTCATTGAAACAAAATCAAGGTTTACCAAAAAAAAAAAAAAAAAAA
>JXCR01144240.1:42119-57625 GCA_002079205.1 Phalaenopsis hybrid cultivar | reverse complement strand
AAAAAAAAAAAAAAAAAAGGTAAAGGAAGAATACACCTGGATGTAATTTCTTCTTGCTCCAAGCCAATCATCTTCTACAATGTGCTTTCCCTTTGAATTCCTCTTAACAATCTCCACTACACATCAAATTCACTTACATACACATTGCGCATGGACTCTACTTTCATACAGAACAAGTGTATCTCACACTCTCATACACATTAAAACCTTTCTCGTAACTCTCAGAAAGTCCCTTTTTATCTAATTTTGGCAAGATTCGCTGTTGAAACTGTCATAACGTGCAAAAAAATTTAAAAATGGTGGTTCATGATACCTGTTGCTATGCGGCATTGTGGCGCTCCAATGGGCGTTCTTCATTCTAGGTGCCATAGTGTCTAGCTCTCAGGTTTAGGACATTTTTTCCTGCTGTAACCGACACCGCTACAGCAATTGCTAGGTATTTCTGGTACAGAACTTTTGATATTTTTTTCCCCAATTTGTTGTCCTGTGAACTTCCTGCATGACATTAAAAAAAAATACTATACAAAACATACAATAACATTATATTTATGCGCATGTATACAACTATTTTCATATACTTATTACACTTAACAGGCATTTCTTCCATGTGAGATTTAATACCACTGCTCTTAAAGTTTCTTCTGATTCTCATCCTTCTCTTCAACATAGCATGGTCAACTACAAATTCTGTAGAACCTACATTCCATTATAACTGTATAACTGTTAATCATGACGCTCTCTAGCTTCTTTTGTATGATGGTTTATAGGAATATATACTCATAATGGTACGTAATGATGAAGTGATATCACATTTCACTGCTTATGGAGCAGTATATGGAAGAAAAATGGGGGCATGCAGTTAAGCCTTGACTCCATCAATGGCTTCCTTTCCCATTAATTTTTATAATTTCCCAGTTAAGCCTCGGCTCCATCATTGAAGAAACCAACAAATCTCCGTAAAGGTTAAAGGGTTGATGTTGATATATTATTAAAAAGAAAATAAAATGATGAATCAAAATCTTGGCTTACTATTATGCATCATGGTAGGTGTATTTAGATAACCTGATCTATACTTAGTAGTGATTTCATCAAATTGAAGTTTAGACTCATTAGGAGTTAATCTTAGCCTTGCACTCATGAATTTATAAAACATATCACTGTAGGAATGGGGTTGGACTTCGAATAATAATTTGTTCTTCCAGTTATGACAATTAGCTTTGTTCTGCCGTTTGTGCTTGCTGGTCCAAAACCATTAGGGTAGGTATCCACTCTTGGTGATTTTCTTATGAACTTAAACCCATTTCCCTCGTTGATGTAAAGACAAAGGTCTTTAATGGAAAATTTAATCCTATCTCATGCTTCTCTCTTTTTATATATATTCAAAAGCTCTTATAATTATCCATATAAGATAGACTGGAATTATTGTTAATATCTTATTTTTCTTTCTTAGGATATTTCCATAGTTAAATGCTTTCCCTAAGCATTAAATAATAATCCATATTTAATGTTGCATGTATATTATTGAATATCACGGAATAGCTGTAACAAAATAATTAATTATCAACTATAGAAAACTGTTCCAACTATAATTGACATGCGATATGATAATCACATGCTGATTAAACATCTTGCAAGTAAGCTTATTTTTTAGGATAAAATGTATCAAAGTGTTGTTGAAGCTTTCTGATTAATCTCTGTGTGATACATCGGGTAACCTTTTCTTTGTTTTTTTGGTCTAGTATCAAAGATTAGTTCTATCAAATGACAAATAATATTAAGAAAAGCCACTTCTATAATATAGTGTATACAACATAAAAAAAACTTCAAATACGGCGATGTAGGAATGGAGATATAGTATCAAAGATTAGTTCTATCAAATGACAAATAATATTAAGAAAAGCCAATTCTATAATATAGTGTATACAACATAAAAAAAACTTCAAATATGGCGATGTAGGAATGGAGATGTAGTCATCATATATATATATATATATATATATTTATATATATATATATATGTATGTATGTATATATAGATAGATAGATAGATAGATATAGATATATAACTAGATAAGCAAGTCATATGGCATAATAGGTCCATTGGTTATTCATTTCTTATATCAAACACTATCATATAAAAACTTGAATTTGACTTGCCAAGACCTGCTCTGGTTCTTAGATTATTTTTCGGAGGTGAGCATCAGGAGCAAGTAGCTAATTACATTTACACGGTATATTCTTCTGGTGTTTTTATTTGAGAGAATAATTGTGTAATCTTTAGGCAGCATATTCATAAAAATTTTGGTGAGCAATATGCAGACTTTCTAACATAAACTTTTAACTTGACAGGACAATAGTATGAAAATATTATTCCAAGTAACGCAAAAAACATTAGTATTGAAATTTTACAAAATAAATAAATAAATAAATAAATAAATAAATAAATAAATAAATAAATAAAGAAATAAATAAATAAATAAATAAATAAACAATTTGACCATGCACCTCACTCCATATACCTTAGCATAAATGTAGAATTCGGAGCATTTAGGTTGATTTTTGACAACTCTTACGGCTCCTTTACACCACCTTAATGTTGTTCTGTCTGCATCTTAATTCAGTGTTGATAATCATTTTTTCTTTCTATATTGTTCAAGCTATGTGTTTCTTTTTAAACATGCTGTCTCAAGTTAACTTGTATTTACAAGTATTGTCAATTTGATGCTTATGCATAATTTTTAAAGAGAACATCAACCTTCCGGTACTTCGGTGCAGATAATTATGTTTACTTTTTATTCTGGAGTGGATATGTGATCATATTTCATCATGTTAGGGTTAATTTAAGCATTCTATTACATCCAGGTTGCCCCATAAATTTTGAGTACATGGACTACAATATCATCACAAATAAGTGCAAAGGACCCCAATATCGTCCTGAACCTTGCTGTTCAGCCTTCAAGGAATTTGCCTGCCCTTATTCAGAGCAGCTTAATGATCTCACAAATGATTGTGCCACCACCATGTTTAGCTACATAAATATCCATGGAAAATATCCTCCCGGCCTTTTTGCTTACGAATGCCGCGAAGGGAAGGACGGTCTCGACTGTTCCAACTATGTCATCAAAACTGACAACTCTACAAGCTCGGCCAGCATGATTCGAAGCATCTCCCCTGTAATAGCTACTGTGTTGGGAGTTACTGTGGCTTTGCTCGTTTATGGAAACTGATGGTAACTCGACGTTTCCTGGAGATTCATTATAACAACAGGTTCATTAAATGGTGACTTGTGAGGCTTGGGTTTTTCAAATGAGATTAATTGTTAACATGTATTCAAAGTGATTCAGCTGGTACAAGTCTTTTTTCTGGGAAAAGAAGTGTATACTTTGTTGTTGGTGTTGTTTGTGGAGTTATTACTTTAAACTCGTTTCGGTGGGGATGTTTATGTTAAATTAAAATGGGGTTTCTTAATTTCAATATGTTAACAACCTTTTGCTATATTGATAAAGCTTGATCGTTGTGGACCATCTCTTTGGCAAAATATATGTTTGGTCGAATTTGGAATTTGAGAGCATCGAGTACTTCTCTATGTAGAAATTTTCTAGAGAAATGTTGCTTCATGGGCTATGTTTTTTTTGTCTCATGGATTGTTGATGATATTTGCCCACGGTTTCCTTGTATTGTGAACTTACATGCAGGTCTTGTAGTTGAGTTAGTGTGTTGCACATACATTAGGTGGGTAAGAATTTAGAAACAAATGGTGAGAGAATTTAGATCAAGAAGTTGTAGCAAAAAAAGAAAAAGAAAACAAATATTTATTTATGAAAAATTTTATAATATCTTTTCATTAAACAAGAGTGTATTATCATCATGAACAAAATTCATTAATAACCTTTATTTATTTTTGAAAAGAAATCATCATTATTAAAAGTGGAAGAGTATGCTATTTTGTTTTTCAAGCGATTGTGGTATAATTTTATGCATCATGAAAGGAACTCTATGGCTCTATCTTTTTTCTAAAAAAGAAGATTTTACATGCATACCGCTTAGATTCTTCTGTATTTACACATATATAACACCAAACTTCAATTTTTACATGCATGCTACCTTTGCGCATGAAAATGTATATTTCACATTTTAAAAGTTAAGTTTGGTATTCTTTATGTGATGCAAAATACTTGAGTGGTATAAATGCAATTGTATACACTACAACTGTTAGCATGAATCTCAAAGCATTCGAAAGGCCTAGGCGACGGACAGGCAACCAAGCCGTCCTATCGCTCTACTGTCAACCGTGTGGTCAAAAATCGACTGACACACCATAGTGAGTGATTCAAATGACAGACCACATCGATAGTCCCAATCAACTAAGGCATGGGCGGGAGTCCTTCATCACAGCAAATCAGTTGACCCGCCTTTACTGCAACGGACAAAATCGACATCCGACCAGGGGCCTCAGCCGACCGACGCGTACTTCAGAAGACAAAGTAGCCACTTAGCTGGTCGTCTCAATCGGTCGAATAAAAGTAAGTTGGCCAGCTAACTACCACCATGTTAATATTAAAATTGTAATACAAATATGATATGAAATCAATAAAATCAATTAAAGCATCAAATGTATTAAGACGAGTTTCCATAACCACTCCATCATTTCTGTAATTGTACAAAATAAACTCCTATAAATAAGACAACTCTCGATTCTCTCTACAGAAAATTCTAACTTGCTATACTCTCTTTCTATTTTCCGTCTTTCAGTCAATCCTAAACTCTTGGGGTGTGTTTACAAAGGACAAATTCAGATTCAACATCCTAAAATGTGGCGCGGTAAGCGTGGAAATGCCATAGATGAGACATGAAAAATACTACGAAGAAGAAGCTTCCCAAAGAGAGAAAACACACATGGAGCCCAACAGAGATGTTGTACAACTAGACGTCCATGCACAAGTCCAGGGCTTACGAGCCCAAATGACCCTCATGATAGAGCAATTTGAGATCCTACGACAGCAATCACCCAGAGGAACGATCAACTGCCCCATTTGGAGGCGAAACCTTATGAGGTTCATCCTCGAAGACCCCTACCGACGAACTCACCTACTCCAGACAACCAAGTCAGGAACCAATGGACAATGCGAGTCCCAACACACTGACAATGGTGCATCTGGAGAGGCAAACAGGTGATGGGAAGAACATATGCGAGTGTCTGTCTGACCGCTCATAGAAGGGTTGTTCACTCGCCAAAGCAAAGAGGCATACTCTTGCCCGAGCTATGATCCCTCACCTGGATTCTTACAAACAAAAGACTGACCCAATCGACCATGTAGCGTCGTTCAAGTCATTTGTTGGTCTGCTCTAAATTGACAACCCTATATTGTATCGTCTCTTCTTAACCATCATGAAGGAGTCAACCCTTTGAGGGTGAATGGTCTACCAACAGAAATCATCCCAAGTTACTGTGAGTTTAAGAGATCTTTGTTTCACACTTCTCAAACTTGTAGAAATAGAGAAATGATCCGGACACTCTGCTCTAAGACAAGTAGAGAGAAAAAGAAGGCCTGCGAGCCTACATCATCTGCCTCCATAATGAGATCAGAAGACTAATATAGCTGGAACAACCTTAAAATGAGTTTGAAGTAAGTGATTCATGTATGACCTAAACCTATTCAAACCTGCTACTTTTGCAGAAGTATTGAAGATGGAAAACAAGCACCTACTCGCCGAGGAAGATCTTTGAGACTCATCGAAGGGTAAGTCAGAGTCATTCAATATCCCTCTAAGAAGCAAAAAAAAAATAGGGGGAACCACTGATGGCAAAGGAGAATTAGCCCTTTGTCGGTCATCAAAACAATAACTCTCAGTCCTGAAATCAGTGAGTAAATGACCGAGGGAATCATGACCAGAAACGACGCTCTGATCAACTATCGACAAAGTATTATGCGCGACCGCATGTTTACCAGTAAATGCAATGTTTGACACCCCTAAACGTGTCAAAGCAAGGACTATTTTAAACTAGCCTCGCCACTCAAGAAGACCCTAACTTTATGAGATCGAAAGTGGCACTAACAGTACCAATGTGACCATGGACATGACACAAAGGAATGTCATCACCCTCAAAACCTAATTGAGGAGCTTATTCACACCGAGAAGCTCAAATATTTTGTTGCAGTCAGCACAAATATGCAGTGACAAGGAAAGGCAGCTACAGGCGAACCCTCAAATGAAAATATCTAAGCCAATGAAGTCCACGTAGCATGGACAATCACAAACATTTTTGAGAGAAGATCCTGACTATCTAGCTGAAAGAGAGAGTTCATGAGAGTTATGCTCCATCGTAACTTTTTGTCAATTATCTTTACATATGTGGATCTCCCACCTAAGGGGAACCCCTGTAATGAAGCGATCGTCGTCACAATACCATTAAAAATTTTCAGGTGGATACTATTTTTGTTGATATTAGGAGTTTGGTCAACTTCCTATGCAAAACGTTGTTTGATAAAATTGACCTAAAGACCGACCGATTAACAACACCTGTTAGCACACTGTTTAGATTTTTCGGGGAAAGGAAAGAGGCACTGGGCCTCATTCCCTTACCCATCTCTTGGAGAGAACCCGAGAAGTAGTACAATAATATAGAGGAATTTCTTGTGGTGGAATCCCTGCCGACCTATGATGCACCCCTAGTTTGTGTTGTTTTCTTGCGTGTTTTATGTTAATTTTAATCCTCGATATTAATGTAAAAAATTTGACCCATCTTAAAATTACGTAGTAATTTAGCTTCCAAAAATATAGTAAAAAACTTGACCCAATGTATATTAAGAAGTTAGTGTGCAAAATCAAAAGATTATAAAATATATAAAATATATAAAATAGTTTACACACTAGAAGCTCTACGCAAGTGCACATATCACTTCAAGTAATATAGGGCTTTCTTTAAAAAATCAAGTAACGATCCCACAAAGAAGCAAAGTAAGAAATCCCTTAGGCTAATTATAGCCTACTACTATCAGTTGTTAATTTGGAAGGTCGATTTAAGTGATATTTCTAATAAGTACTCCTAAAGGTAAGTCTTAAGTTTAAAACAACAAACAACTACTGTTAAATGAAAATATTAATTTTGAAGATACCCCTTTCTGGATGAATTGGTTTGGAGAATTTTGAGATGTTAAAAACTACTATTCTTATGTAGTGAATTGGATAATGTATATGATGAGATACATTAAATATTGTATGTGCTAAATAGAAGCAATCATATTCTTTACCCTCTGAGAGTGCATAAAAAATATTGACTAATCCAGAGTTTGATCTCTAAATCCATGGTTAGGTTGAGAGGATAATGGTCCCACTCCAGAGCTCCCACTTCTCCTTTCCCTGTGGGCTAACAATCTCACTTTAATTTTCAAGCAATTGGACCAAATTGTGGATTTTAGTCTGTCACCCTAAAATCTCCAATTCTAAGCTCATCAAATTATATTTCTCTATTTATTTGCACTCAAACCCATGGACTACATTCTCATCCATGAAATTGAATGCTATTCTTACTTTGTTGTAGAAAGCATAGCCCTTTTGTATCCTATGTTTCTCAACAAATGTCAACATTACAACAGACCTAAATTGCAATGTAAATGAAGTTAAAGTAAAAATCAACAAATTTATATTTAAATCTCATACTAACATGCATCCCAAAATCCTACACATAAATCCTACTCATTGCAAAAGAAAACTAAAATGAAAACAACAACATAATCTTCTCATGCCACTATTTCCTAACAAGAAGAAAGTAAAAAAAAAACACTCACAAAACACGAAGAAAACACAACGAAAAACTTCATTACATTAAATCAAATCCACTTGATAAGTGTTTACAAAATCATAAGATAATGAAGAACAAAATACTTAGTTTTTTTCCTTTGAAAGAAAGATGAAGATCTCTCCCACAATTTTTTTCATTGATCCATGCAATGCTAGTACAATTCCTTACATGTTCTCTCAAAATCCCCTCTCCAATCTCACCAAAAAAGGTATAAATCTACATTTCTACTTTTATTCTAAGATCTCTAAGCATTCCTCTCGTTTTACTAACATACACACGAACACACACACACACACTAGGAGAGGGGTCATCCCTTCTATTTTAAAGAGACACAAAATTCCTTCACTTTCATAAAAGACATCTTTTCATTCCAAGAGACAAATCTCTCCATCCAAGAGACATATCTCTTCATTCAAGAGCCTTTCACAAGTGTTTAGATTCCTTGAACCACTAGAGCTTTCTAGAACATCTAAAAATAGTAAAAAACCACCAAAAAGCCATCCATAACCATCTCTTTCAAGAGACAAAGCTCTCCATCCAAGAAACATATCTCTTCATTCAAGAGTCTTTCCCAAGTGTTTAGATTCCTTGAACCACTAGAGTTTTCTAGAACATCTAAAATAGTTAAAAACCACCAAAAAGCCATCCATAACCATCTCTGGCACCTCTGCACCTGTTCTATAGATTCTGGCGCTCTTGGCGCCACTAGTGCCACCCTGCAACAGCTCCACCACTTTGCTCCGTTTGACTCCGTTTCAGCTCTGTTTTGCCTCATTTTTGTTGTGTCTCGCTTCTAACTAATATAACTATAAGATAAGCATGAAAACAACCTTTCTTTAAAGTGTAATTTCATTCAAAAACATGTGATAAGTGCAAAGGAGATTTAACATATAAAGACATCGAAATGTGCTAGCTCATAATTTTCTTTCTTGCTCTTTTTGGCTCCAAATTGAACCA
The DNA here is from genome assembly GCA_002079205.1 of Phalaenopsis hybrid cultivar. NCBI lineage: Eukaryota > Viridiplantae > Streptophyta > Magnoliopsida > Asparagales > Orchidaceae > Phalaenopsis > Phalaenopsis hybrid cultivar. The sequence goes on along the minus strand of JXCR01144240.1, from coordinate 48,864 downwards.
TTTTAGCTTCATTTTTACCAAAAGTTCATTTCTTGTACTTGAAGACAAAAAAATATGCAAAATACCTTCCTTTAAAGTGTAATATCATTAGAAATGTGAATAAAATGAGCATGGAATGTACTTTAAAAATAGGTAATTTTTAGGTGCATCAATACCCCCAAACTTAAACGTTACCTGTCTTCAGGTAACACTATAACTTTAAAAATAAGTTGATTTATGTTAGTGGGCTTCTTTAAGATGTACTAAAATTTTGTTCTAGAAATATTATAGTCCAACTTAGACGAATTTATAGTAAATTAGATGATATCTAAGGTATCAGAATTTTTAATATTAAACTATATGAATCCTCATTTTCTATTTAATTTAGAAATAATTGAAAATTTTCCAAACTTTGGATTCTAAGAAAAAAATTAATTATAGAATTTATGACATCTAGAAAAATTAATTTTAATAATAATTTTTGAAATTAAGCTTAGGAATAATCCTAAGTTTTCTTCCTCGGAAAGATTCAAGTGAAATCAATTTTTAATTAGGTGTTAATCATTAAGCTTCTCATCACTTTTTCATATTTTCCTTTTTCTTTTTTTCTTTTTTCTTTTACTTTTTTTTCTCCTTTTCTTTTTCTTTTTCTTTTCTTTTTTTTTTCTAGGTGAGCATTACTATATCTGGATAAGCCCTTAATGATTTAGAATTTCACTATCCCTTTTCTAAAATTAAAAACTTATTTTCTTAGAAAAAAATTTTAATAGAGTCAGAATTCTTTAAAAAGTAGTATTAAAAAAAATCCTTAATTCAAAAATTCATTTTTTTCTACTATAAATAGTAAAATCATTTTTCTACTATTCTCTAGTAAACATTTTAACTTTTGTTTCATCCTTATCGCTAAAGTTTTTACTAAGTTTTCCTATTGCATTTCTATACTTAAAATTTTAATAATCGTAAAATAACTCAACATAACAAAAATCAAAATAGAGTTAATTTGTAGTTTCTTTGAGGATAAATAAAGTTTAACTTTGAAATTTATTTTTCTTCTTCCCCCAAACTTAAATCTTTAAATATTTTGCAATCAATTCCATAAAATGTAGTAGGAATAAAAAGTAAAAGCTAAATCTACCAACTACGATAACATCCTATCAAATTCGCATAAATGCATAATCATGATAGAATGAATGTAGAAAAAAGTAAATCTAGCCTAAGATATGCTTGCAATAATATTAAACTAAAAGGAAGTATAATCACTTTAAAATTTTATTTTACTTCCTACCCCCAAACTTGATTTTTAACATGTATAACATTTAGTACATAAAATATAAGCAAAAAGAAAATAGTTCAGAAATTCTGTCTGCCACACATGCCTATCAAAAACATCTACAATTATTGATCAGGATAGTCATGTAGTAGAAAGTAAATCTAAACTAAACATTCAAGAATGAAATTGACAAAATAAAAGTTTAACTAGCATAACAGATATCAGCATATGAATATAAAAATGTTCTTCAAGTCCTATATAAAGTTGTAACACAAAAACAAATAGAGATGATAAATGAGGTCAATTCTTCCTTTAACTCATCTCATCTCACAAACTTAGTTCCAATTTCTAGCAGAATTACTACACAGATATATTAGGTACATATAAATGATTTTATAGAGCCTCATCCCATGGACATGATTATCTATGATACATTGGGTCGTGAACACCAACCTCAAGTGTCACCATATCCCATTATTTAAGCACCTCTAATAGTTATAAGGATATTATAAAATCATCCACTTGTTACTCATCGAATAGGTTCATGACTCCTATCAAATGAAATTAAGGTCAGATAAAGGAAGTAACAAAATTAAGATGAAACTATCATTATTCAACTTCATGATGTCTCTTGTAAAACTCAATTCTAGGTGAGATCTGAGTCGTAGTTGACTCGTCAATCCAACTACTACAAGAGAGCATAAAGGAGTCAAGAAAAACAATAAGTTATGGAATTACTTCACTCATGAATCACAAAGATCAAATCAAACCATTAACAATCCAAACATACACCAGTCATCAATCAAATAGATCAATCCACACTTAAGCAAACACAATACAACACTAACAATCTTGACTGTCTAGCACGCTAAATCAAACCACACTGATAACTATGGGTTGCTTCCCATAAGGCGCTTGGTTTAACGTCACCAGCCCAACAAATGAATCCTCATGGATCAAAATTTCATTTAAGTAATCCTTGATCAATTACCCAATCTTTTCCAAATCTAGAGATTCCTATAAAATCCTCAAATTTTAATTTTTATTTCAGCTTTTCCTTTTCAAATTGATTAATATCATTGTTCATCATGTTTCTTTCTAGATCTAATAATCTTCTAGTTATTTTCTCAATTTTCATATTAATATCATTCTTGAAATTTATAAGAAATGGATCTTTATATGATACTTCAAGATTTCCAAAATTTTGGATCGGATTACATCTAAATAATTCAAATTCTGGATCAAATTCTCCTAGGTTACTCTTTTAGTCAGGGTTTTCTTTCAATTCTTCTCCTTGGTACTGAGTAAATGATGGAAGTGGTCTTTCTATATTTACCTTAGTTGAGAAAATAGGTTTTTCTAATTCCTTAAAAATTTTTTCCATTGGCTTTCAATCTCCTTATCCTCATCTCTCAACTCAAAGTTCTTTTGAAACATATCCTCAAATTCTCTTCTAAATATTAGTTCGATAATTTTATATTGCTCGTCATTCATCTCCTTAGGGGTTATCTTAGGGTCACTAGGTAAAATTTCTAGGGGTAACTGTTAATTGCATTAATAATTTGCCTCAGTTGTTTTTCTATATTCCGTATTGCGACCTCTTAAATTTTCAACTGAATCGCCATTTGAATTACAACCTCTTTTAATAGCAATTCCTTCTCCTCATCCAGTGGGTTGGAGTTAAATTTATAAGAAAAAGAAAGTTCATTGTTATAATTGACTTGATTATTCCAATTACACGTTCAATTAAATTGATTAACTTCCCAAAATTGGTCTTCTCTTCCAAAATTATTATTTCAGTTAAAATTCAAATGATTTTCCCAAACTGAGTTGTAATAATCAGAATAAGGATTATATATATCATGGCTAGTTTCAAAATAATTAGGCTCAATCAATTATCTAAATAAAGTTTCCTTAATCACTGGGGAGTCCTTGAGCATAACTTTATATGTATTGATATAACTTCCTCTCAATCTTTACAACCTGAGAAATTAAAATAGTAAGTATATCTTCTTAAAAATTTGCCACTCTCTTGAAGTTTACTCTTTCAAAGCAACTAGCATTATAATCTAATTATGAATATTCATGATTTGTAAATCCACAATTTCTACATTAAATTCATGGAGTTTTTTTTGATTCATCATCCTCATAAAATTTCTCTTTAAATCTGATTCAATAATCTATGGTCTGCAGCTCCTAAACTACGCATACAAATCTACTGACTTAACTAATAGGACAAATATCAAAAATATTTTTAGTATTTTGGATTTTCTTTAAAATATACACACAATAATTAGACACACTACATAATAATACTATAAATTCCAAATCTAAGTCCTACAAGTTTAACTAAAATTCTCCTAAAGCTCTTACCGTAGCTTCCCCAGTAATGGCGCCAAAAACTTGATGCGCCCCTAGTGTGTGTTGTTTTTCTACATATTTTGTGTCAATTTAAATCCCTGGTAGTAGTGCCAAAAACTTGACCCATCTCAAAATTATGCCTTAATTTAGCTTCCAAAAATATGGCAAAAAACTTGACCCATTTTATATTAAGAAGTTAGTGTGCAAAATTGAAGTGTTATAAAATATATAAAATAATTCTCACACTAGACGTTCTACCCAAGTGCACGTATCGCTTCAAGTAATATAGGGCTTTCTTTAGAAACCCCATTATCTAACTTACAGAGAAGCAAAGTAAGAAATCCCTTAGGCTAATTCTAGTCTACAATTATCAGTTTCTAGTTTGGAAGGTCGAATAAGTAGTTTTTTTAACAAGTAATCTTAAAGTTAAGACTTAAGTTTAAAACAACAAATTAATTCTAAAGATACCTCTTTCTATATAGATTGGTTTGGAGAATTTTGAGATGTTAAAAACTACTATTCTTATGTAGTGAATTAGATAATGTATATGAATGAGATACATAAATTATTTTATGTTCCAAATAAGAGCAATCCTATTCTTCACCCTCTTAAAGTGCATAATGAACATTGACTAATCCAAAGTTTGGTTTCTAAATTCGTTGTTAGGTTGCGAGGAAATTGGCTCCTACTCTAGAGCTCCCACTTCTCCCTCCCCTAAGGGCTAATAATCTCGCTTTAGTTTCTAAGCAATTGGACCAAATTAGAGATTTTAGTCAGTCATCCTAAAATCTCCAATTCTACGCCCATCAAAGTATATTTTCTTATTTATTTGCACTTAACCCATGAACTACATTCTCATCTATAAAATCGAATGTGATTTTTTACTTTGTTGTAGAAAGCATAGCCCTTTCAGATCTTATGTTTCTCAATGAATTTTAACATTACAACATCCCTAAACTGCAATGTAAATGGAGTTCAAGAAAAAACCATTCAATTTATAATTAAATTACATACTAACATGTATCCTAAAATCCTACACATAAATCTTATTCATTGCAAAAGAAAAGTAAAATGAAAGCAACATCATAATCTTCTTATGCCACTATTTCCTAACAAGAAGAAATAGTAAGAAAAACTAGTCATAAAACATGAAGAAAACACAACAGAAAACCTCATTGCTTCAAAATAGATCGACTAGATAAGTGTTTACAAAATCATAAGATAATGAAGGACAAAATACTTAGATTTTTCCTTTTGAAAGAAAGACGAAGATCTCTCCCACAAAGTCTCTCATTGATCCATGCAATGCTAGTACAATTCCTTACATATTCTCTCAAAATCCACTCTCCAATCTCTCCAGAAAAGGTAAAAATCTACATTTCTACTCTTATTCTAAGATCTCTAAGCATTTCTCTCAGCTTTCCTAACATACAGACCCACATACACATGCTATGAGAGGCGCCAACACTTCCTTTTTTAAACAAACACAAAATTCCTTCTTTTTCCCGAAATTCACATCTTCTTATTCCAAGAGACAAATCTCTCCATCCAAGAGATATATATCTTCATTCAAAAGCCTTTCCCAAGTGTTTGAATTCATTGAACCGCTCCATGGTTCATTTGATTCACTTGGATCCTTTTAGAACATCTCAAAATAGTAAAAAATGCCAAAAATCAGTCAATAACCGTCTCTGATGCCTCCGACGCCGGTTTCTGGCGCCACCCTGCAGCAACTCCACCGTTTAGCTCTATTTGGCCTCGTTTTAGCTCCATTTTGTCTCATTTCAGTTGTGCTTCGCTCATAATAGATATACCTAAAAGATAAGCATGAAAACAATATTTTTTTAAAGTGTAATTTTATTCAAAAACACAAGAGAAGTGTAAAAGAGATTAAGCATTGAAAAACATATTGAAATGTGTCAGGTCATGTCGGCGTTATTTCAGGTTGGTTTGGGGTTGCCCGTAAGAAGCTGTCAGTCACTAGAATTGAAATCCCGTCACTCGCTTCAGAAGGATNTTGTTTAGGTCTAAGGAAGGAAGATTGGTTTAGCTGGTGAAGATAGGTTTTGATGTTGAAGATGGTCGTGCTTCCCACCAAGCTAGCTCTAAGCTCATTGCCACGACAAGTCTGAGTTATCTATGGTCAAGTTATAATATCAAATCAGGTGGCCTTATGGTTGAAGTTCTTTAAATTTTATAAGGGCGTCTGCTGCCCACCAAGCTAGCTCCAAGCTCCTGCTGCGACGAGTTTGAGTTATCTAGTGTGCCATGTTATAACGAAATCAGGTGGCCCTATGGTTGAAGTTCTTTAAATTTTATAGAGGGCATATTAAAGTTGATTAGAGCAACAGTGGGCCCTATGGTTGAAGTTCTTTAAATTTTATGAGGGCATATTAAAGTTGATTAGAGTGACACCAGTCCCTATGGTTGAAGTTCTTTAAATTTTATGAGGGCATATTAAAGTTGATTAGAGCGACACCAATTAGTATGTTTGAAGTTCTTTAAATTTTATGAGGGCATATTAAAGTTGATTAGAGCGACACCGGTTTGGTGAAGTTCTTTAAATTTTATGAGGGCATATTAAAGTTGATTAGAGTGACACCGGTTAGGATCTAGTTCTTTAAATTTTATGGGGGCATGTTAAAGTTGATTAGAGCGACACAGGTTAGGATCCTACATAAATTTTATGAGAGCATATTAAAGTTGATTAGAGCGACACCGGTTAGGATCCTACGGTTCTCTCTAAATTTTATGAGGGCATATTAAAGTTGATTAGAGCGACACCGGTTAGGATCCTACGGTACCTTAAATTTTATGAGGGCATATTAAAGTTGATTAGAGCGACACCGGTTAGGATCCTACGGTTCCCACGTTCCGGTATGAGGGCATATTAAAGTTGATTAGAGCGACACCGGTTAGGATCCTACGGTTCCCTCGTTCAGGCATATATCAAATCAGGTGGTCCTATGGTTGAAGTTCTTTAAATTTTATGAGGACATATTAAAGTTAATCGACACCAGTTAGGATCCTACGGTTCCCTCGTTCCGGCATCACTATTTTCTATTGGATTCACGTAGTCCAAATGAACTTATAAAACCCAACTTAATGAGTTCCATAATTTCATTTAAACCGTGG
>JXCR01144240.1:0-41503 GCA_002079205.1 Phalaenopsis hybrid cultivar | reverse complement strand
TTAATTACATCTTAAATGACCAAAGCCACCTAAGAAAACTCTTGATAAAAATCAAGAAATATTATCTTCAAGGAATTTCAAAGGGTAGGAATCTTCAACGAAATCAGACATAGAGGTGTGCAAGGGGATTGGTTCAAATTTGGAACATTTTTTTTTATTCTAGAATCCAAAGGAAGAAGGACTAGGGGATGTCATAGATCCAGAGGAGAACCTCGATGACGTCCCAAGCTATCCTATGACTAGGGGATGGCATGGATCCAGAGGAGAACTCCGGTGACTTCCCAAGCTATCCTAATGTTTGTGAATCCAAAGGAAGAAGAGCTAGGGGATGTCATGGATCCAGAGGAGAACCTCAGTGACTTCCGAAGCTATCCTAATGTTTGGCTTCAGTTTTGAGGAGAAATATTTATTTTCATCCTGCCAATTTTATTAGTTAGGGCTTACATTTGTGTGAAATGATCACACAAATAGCATAGAAGATGTGAGGATTTAGGTCGTGACAAACAACAACCATAGAATCCTAAGACGAGTTAGGGCTTATATTGTATAGCAGGGCTATGCAAAGACCTAAAGAAAAGGTGAGGATTTACATTGCATNTTAAGAAAAATTATCTTCAAGGAATTTCAAAGGGTAGGACTCTTCAACGAAATCGGACGTAGTGGTGTGAGGAAAAATTATCTTCAAGGAATTTCAAAGGGTAGGACTCTTCAACGAAATTGGACGTAGAGGTTGAATTATCTTCAAGGAATTTCAAAGGGTGGGACTCTTCAACGAAATCAGACATAGAGGTGTGAAAGAGATTGGTTCAAATTTGGAACATTTTATTGTAGAATCTAAAGGAGGAAGAACTAGGGGATGTCGGGTTCAAATTTGGAACATTTTGTTGTAGAGTCCAAAGGAGGAAGAACTAGGGGATGTCATGGGTTCTCAAATTTGGAACATTTTATTGTAGAATCCAAAGAAAGAAGAACTAGGGGATGTCATGGATCTAGCAAATTTGGAACATTTTATTGTAGAATCCAAAGGAGGAAGAACTAAGGGATGTCATGGATCCAGAGGAGAACCCAAATTTGGAACATTTTATTATAGAATCCAAAGGAAGAAGAACTAGGGGATGTCATGGATCCAAAACATTTTATTGTAGAATCCAAAGGAGGAAGAACTAGGGGATGTCATGGATCCAGAGGAGAACTCAAAGGATAGGACTCTTCAATGAAATCGGACATAGAGGTGTGAAAGGGGATTGGTTCAAATTTGGAATTTTTATTGTAGAATCCAAAGGAGGAAGAACTAGGGGATGTCATGGATCCAGAGGAGAACCCCAGTGACTTCTCATTTTATTGTAGAATCCAAAGGAAGAAGAACTAGGGGATGTCATGGATCCAGAGGAGAACTCCGGTGACTTCTCGAGCCTAATGTTTGGCTTCAGTTTTGAGGAGAAATATTTAGGTGTTTCATCCTACCAATTTTATTTTCTAGGGCTTACATTTGTGTGAAATGATCACACGAATAGCCTAGAAGATGTGAGAATTTAGGTCGTGACAAACAAAAACCTTGAAATTGNTCAGAGGAGAAAATGTGATTTTTCAAAATTTAATTTAATTGATATAATTATTTTAATGCAAAAATAGGTTTTTCAAAGAAAATTCCTAACTTGACCTAGGTAAATTATAATCCCTTGAAAATTCCTAACTTGACCAGAGAAGTCTTTGGATCAAATTTCACAATTTTTTAAATTCTCTGTGATTTATTAGAATTATTTTAATATCTAGACTATTTAATAAAAATAAAATATTTTAGGTGGTGAAAATTAAGTTTATATTTTTGAAAAATCTCCTTAAGGTCAGAGAACTCAGAGGAGCAAATTTTATATTTATCTGATTTTTCTTTGATTTATTAGAATTATTTTAGTGTAAACTCATTTTTTAGCATTTAAAAATTATTTTTAAGCTTTAAAATTCAATATCTTTATTTAGAAAATCAGTAAAAATATTCTAATTGTTCTTAACTAATTAGGAAGCAATTTAGAATATTTCCATTAGTTTTATTTATTTTTGTGATTTTTATGAATTTTTAATTATTTTAAATATTTAAAATAGGCTAAAAATCAAATTTTTAGCTCTTTTTATGAATTTTTAATTATTTAAATACTTAAAATAGGCAAAAAATTAAGTTTTTATTTTAAATATTTTTTTTATGAATTTTTAAATATTTAAAATAGGCTAAAAATCATGTTTTTATTCTAAATATTAGTTAGAAAATACCCCTAATCACAGAGAACTCAAAAAACTAAGTTTCATAATTTTTTGAGTTATGCCTTGATTTTTAAAAAATCATTTAAGTGTTAAGAGTGATATTTCTCTTTAAAAATCAATTTAAGCTGTCAAATTAACTCAAAATATTTTGAAATAAGAAGGGTATTTTTATGTTTTTCTTGTAGATACTATGGGTGGTAGAAGTGGAAAGAAGTGGATAAGATATGAAGCAAAGCGAAGTTGATATGAAACAATTGAAGATCCATGGGACTAGCGCCTAGGCATCAAACATTGGGGGCCAAGGCCCTTCTACCAAGTGCCTTGACACCACTTACTTGGGTGCCTAGGCATTTGTGCATAGTTGAGCAGACAGAGAGGCTGGCGCCTAAGCGCCATCAACTACTGGGCAGTTTTTTAGTAGTTTCTCCCCATGACGTGGGGAGTTATTTAGAAGTTAAAAGTAGTTCTTTAAAGATTTGAGAGGATTTTTTAGGAAGAAGAGAGGAGAATGATAGGGTTTGTTGTAGGAGAGAATTAGGGCTTTTACTTAGAGATTTTGGTTAGATTTAAAATGATTATTGTAAGGAGATTATTCAACACAATAGTAAGAGTTTGAGAGATCCTATGAGAGCATTGTATAGAGGAAGCTATGTATCATGTATTTATTTTATTTTACCTTTGTAAAACACAATTACTTAGTAGATTTGCTTTTTTGTTAACGATGTTTTGTGGTGTTTTCTCCATACTTTGCTAGTAGTCTTTTCACCTTTCACTTGTAATGATTATTTTAGTTGTGTAGGAATTGTAGAATACATTTAAAATTGGTTTTAAATATTTGATGTGATGAGTATTCTTCAAAGCTTTGTTTATTTTTTATTCTATCCAAATGATTGGTTAAAACATGTGTGACCCATAATGACTCGGGAGATTTATGGAAGAATGATTAGTATATTCACGTTGAACTATAGGGTATGAAACAAAAGTAAACTATAGGGAGGTGCAAATTGAAAGGGTAATAATCTTTGATGGGGTTCAAAATAGGGTTTAAATAATCAAAACCAGCTTAACCAAACTTCTTTATGAACTCGAGAGAGGATAAAGAAGAGAATTTCTTCTATTTGTCACTAGCCACAATTACAAGTTAAAATATTTATTTTCCTATGCGTATATCATTGTAAGGCAGGGTAATTTTTTATCTTGTTTGTCACGAGTTTAAATATATTTACTAAGATTTTTGTTGTAGTAAATCTCCAATTATAGCTTGTACTTCTATAGAACTAGATTGCCCAACTTAAAACAAACTTTACTTTTAGGCTAAGACTAATTTTAGTAGGCTAGAATTTCTCTTAAGTTTAAGCACTTCACTCCATGTGGGATCGACATTCCAGACTCAAAATCCCATATTACTGATATGATTAACACACTTGTGTTAGATCCATGCACTTAGAATTTACTTAAAATTAGGATATCTCAAGATTTTATCACTATTGCAAAGCATTTCAAGCACACGAATCAATCCAACAGTAACACACCAAGCATCTTTTCAAATTTATTCAATGTCTCTTCATTTTCAACTAAAATTATTATAGGTCTAAAATAAAATACTTTACGAGCGAGCCTTCCAAGGCCTAAGGTGGAACATACCCTTTTTGAGTTAATTTTTGGAGAATTATAACCCCTCCTATCCTAAGAAATATTAATTGATCGGCCTTGCGGTCGAATTTGGTCAGGTCGGTCGACTCCTGAAGTGCTCCCAACTCATGCAACACCTTAGCCAGTCAGTCTTGCAAAGCAACAACCTCCATATGCAGGGCCTCCATGACCGAGCTAATGAACAGCAGAGGAACTAAGACCTCCTCCACATGATCAGAGACCAAGCCTCCTACCGATGAACCAACCCTCGCTATAATGGATCCGATCCTTCCGGTTGTAGCCCATTGCTTCAAGGGAAGGTGATCGATGCTCCATTTTTTTCCTCTCCAGTACCAGCAGTGAGAGAAGGAGCGAACGGCTAGTTTCCTAAGGAAATGACTGTCGACATGACTACCACGAGCTCAGCCTGTGGACTGGCCACTGTAGCTATGAACTTTGTAGCTTCTTTTGACTACCCAACATCCTAATGACCCTTTGACTTGACCAATTCCTGTACATAAGAAAAATGTCAAGGAAGTATTAGATTCTTTTACTGTGAGATGTTTTTTCCTTCCTACAGCAGCGGCTGAGGAGAGATACTAATCTTTGTTCCCTCCAACCTATTATTGCCCTCCTCAAAGCCTTCAATGAGCAAGGCTTGCTAGCCCCCAAAGCTAGCACCCATGCCTAGTTCAGGAATCACAGTCTCCTGATGAGGGACCTTTGACATCTGCCTCTGACGGTCCTAGCTGAGCTGACTTGATCAGCTAGCGCAGATTTGGTCCTCGACCACTTTCCTTTCCTTACCACATTCTTCTTTACAGAAGGAGAGCGCCCGTAGCCCATTTTTCCCAGAATCTTTTGGTTTACATGAAACTTCCTCAGATTGTCAACCATAAATCAAATCAGTTGATCAACGAAATATGACGACAGGAGATGTAACGTTAAGCCTATGACTCTATTTGCAGAGCATACTAGGCAAAAAAAACTGAGAGGAGTTGATTATTAATTTGAATTTTTTGACTTTAATACCATTGAATACTAATAATTCTCCTATGCTTATCGCAAACTTTTAAGAAGCAGAAAAAATTTGAGAAACAAATATGTATACGCCGCAACTGTCAATACAAATCTCAAAGCAATTGAACGACGTAAATAATGACAAGACAACCAAGGCATCCCTACTACCAACCGAGTGGTCAATAATCTTCCGTCACACTATGCCGAGATATTCAAACGACAGACCGCGCCGACAATGATAGATCACGCCGAATATCCCGATCGACTTTGGCGGGGGTGGGAATTCTTGATCGCAGTAAATCAGACAACTCACTTTTACTGCGACAGACATGAATGACGTCTGACCAAGCGCCTCCGCCATCGACACGTACTTCAGAAAGCACAGTCGCCACTTAGCCGATTGCCTCAATCGGTCAAATTCAAGAAAGTTGGTCACCCAGTTACCGCCATGTTAAATTTAAATTGTAATAGAGATATGGTATGAAATTAATACAATCAATGAGAATATGAACTGTATTAAGAGTGATTTTCATAACTGCTTTGTCTTTTCTGTAATTGTATAAAATACAATCGTATAAATAGAAGACAAAAATATGAAAAAAAGGATGGCTACCGATTCTCTCTACATGAAACTCCTAACTCGTTTTACTCTTTTTATCTTTTCCTTCATCCACTCAATTGTAAACTCTCGGGGCGTGTTCAAAGAAAACAATTTATGACTCAACAACAATAATTAAAGTTTAGGTGTTAGATATATAAGTACTTAATGACCCCTTTTTATAATATATTTGACTAATTTGAGCAACCATGGTAACAAATATGGGACGTTCCCATGTCTCCATCTTTTGTGAAGGCTCCAATATAACAAAATAAATTTTGAATGACAATTTGAAGTTCGAGATTCAACCATATTTTATTTTCAATTATTGTGGGGGAAATTAATAAATGGACAATCAATTTTGAAAATCAAAAGACCAAGGGTTCTCAACGCGGTTGAATTCTCCATCCAAGGACTTTTTGAATTATTCTAATTTTTTTATTTTAATATCCAGAGGTTATAATTATGATAATTTGTTGTGTTATTAGTATATGACGTAAAATGTAGAACTTGATGGTTTTATACTTCATGAAGTGGTTGATGAGTTTTCACAATTTTTTTTTCTTTATTTTCTTGTAAACTTTTATTTTATTCTAATGAATGATATCTATCATTCTCTTTATTTATGACTTCTTTATTCTTTAATGGGTAGTAACGGTGTGATTGAGCCAAGTTGACTTGTGAATCAACCAAATAAATGGCATGTTCGTTCAACTCAATGAGCTGATCAAATCAAGTTTGAGTTAGCCTTGACTCGATTTGTCAATGAACTGAATTTCCTAAAAGATATTAATATAAAATATACTTAAGGCTTTAAAATTTATTTATTTAGGCTAAAAGTTATTTAAAACTTTGGGGCATTTACATAAGCACCACAATTCTTATGTATTTACATCTATTGCATTGCAAGACTCGCGTGTGGGTCCAATGACTAAATTGGAATTAACTTCTTTCTTTTATTATAAATGAGTTAGCTCATAAGCAGGTTTGAACTTATAGGATTTAGCTGAAAATCATTATAAGGATATTTTGCTAATTTTTTTTTAGTACTTTCATGAACTATACAATCAGTTATAACTTGAAGCTACATCGAATGAAATTAAGAACTTTGGATGATTTTTTTTTCATGAGTAAAACAAATGCTTATTTTTCAATTATGAATCTCTAAACTAACTTGGTGAAAACATTCCTCTTATAGGCTGTTAAAAACAACTTAATTTATAAATTTAATAATTTTACTAGATAATGTAATACAGAAATGTATTTTAAGTAAATTAAATCAAATAATTATCATCAAAACTGATGAATTTATCGCTAGTATGATTTTTTAGATGAATGATTGGGCACGAACCATCGTAAAAAAACATGCGGTTTGTGCTACTCCACCGGACACAAATGAATTAAATGGGAAAGGAATGAAAAACAAAGTCTTTTTTATTTTATATTTTGAAAACGACAAAATTATAGAGAAATAACAACAATGAATGAATAGAAACTGAAATAAGATCAACAAGACTTTTAGAAAGCCATTTCTTCCATAAACTCATTAAGGTCAAAGTCGCGAACCATCAAATCCACCGCCACCACAGCCACTGACAAACTTACGTTGCTTCCCCGGACGGCACAGTGGAGACCCTATATAATGTGCACGCTTGTGCCCACCCAAAGTCTGTCCAGAATTGAACACCTTAACGCACTTATCACACGGATGCATTTCAACCTCTTCAGCCCCAACTGCCACCAACGTTGATGATACGGCTTCCTTCGTCTTTTTTATCTGTCTCTCTATCTTAGCTCAAATCCATTTCAGTTTGCTCTGCTTTGAGTCATCAATGTTTGTTTCACACTTGGATCTTCTTATCCCAATGAGAATGCAAGCTGTCATGATATCAACATGCTTAGCTTCTTTCAAACCTAAAAATTTCTTATTTTTGGTCTTCCTCTTACTTTTCTGATGGATCCTTGAGTGCCCAAACAAGGCTTCAGTGAAGTTAAACGACATGTGACACTCCACGCAGCGACTCTGGGTTGAAAAAGAAGAAGCTCTCGCTTGTGGCGTTTTCTTTCAGTAGAGTGATCTTAATCTTGGAGGCATTCTCTTTTTGCTCCTCTAATTGTTGCGGTGACCTTGTCGAATGTGTTCACAATTGCAAGGGGAAGGAGATGAGAAAACAAGAGAGACAAAAAGTGGCTAGGGTTTCAAATCTACTCATTACCTCATTACAAGAGTATATATATGTACAATATGGAAAAGACTAAACTATATATGTACAATACAAAACTATACCTAACACCCCCCCTCAAACTCACGATGCATCAAGGAGAATCATCGAGAGTTTGCTAATCAAAAAACAAAAACGTGAGGGGAATGCGATTTCGTAAACACGTCAGCAAGTTGCATAGAGGAAGAAATATTGGGTAAGGTGATGGTGCCATGCTGAAAATGATGACGAGTGAAATAAAAATCAATCTCAATATGTTTGGTGCGCTCATGAAACACTAAGTTGTGGGCAATTTGTGTAGCACTCTTGTTATCACAGTACATAGGAAGTGGGCTAGAGAAAGAGACACCCATATCAGCAAGTAACCAACACAACCAAACAATTTCTACAGTAGTGGATGCCATGGCACGATACTCAGTTTTGGTAGAAGAGTGAGAGACAACTGCTTGCTTCTTACTCTTCCAAGAAATGAGAGAATCTCCTAGAAAAATACAAAATCCTATGGTAGACTTATGATTGGTGGAATCACCACCCTAATCAGCATCAGAGTAGTCACATAATTCCAATGAGGAAGATGTAGGAAAGAAAAGGCTCTGAAATTGAGTGCCCCGAAGATATCGAAGAATGCAAAGAACTGCTGCCCAATGAACTGTAGTAGGAGATGCAACAAACTGACTGACAACATGTACAACATAAGAAATATCAGGTCTAGTTATGGTAAGATATACCAAGATGCCAACAAGTGTACGATACAAAGTGGGATTGGACAAAGGAACGCCATCAGAAGAGTTATAATGAGCATTAAGATCAAGAGAAGTAGCAGTTGTCCGAGTATCAGATAGACGAGCTTGTTTAAGGATGTTGCCAGTATACTTAGATTAGGAAAGAAGATAACCTCTAGGAAAATGAGCCACTTCAATCCTAAAAAAATATCGAAGAGTACCCAAATATTTCCTCTGAAACTGTTGAGCTAATTGTAATTTCAACTCTGCAATCCCATTATCATCATCGCCTGTGATGATCATATCATCAAAATATAGAGAGAGTATGATACGACCATGTGAGGTATTTTTTAGAAACAAAGTACTATCATGTGAGCTAGAATGAAAACCAAGTGATGTAATCACAATGGAGAACTTTTCAAACCAAGCTCTAGGAGCTTGTTTAAGGCCGTAGAGGGCTTTCTTTAATTTACAAACTTCACCATGATTATGAGAGACACCTGGTGGAGGCACCATGTAAACTTCCTCTTGAAGATCACCATTTAAGAATGCATTTTTAACATCCATTTGAGAAATATGCCATTGATGAATAGAAGTGACTGCAATAAGAGCACGAATAGTAGTCCTTTTGGCAGCAGGAGCAAATGTTTCTTCATAATCTAGACCATATTGTTGAGAAAGTCCCTTAGCAACCAAAAGAGCTTTATATCTCTCAACAGACCCATCAGACATAGTTTTGATTTTATACATCAAACGAGAACCAATTGCATGTTCTCCTGGAGGAAGAAAGATAAGGTCCAACGTATCTGTCTTTTGCAAAGCACAAAGTTCTTCTACCATAGCTTTATGCCAAAGAGGATCAAGAACATCCTATTGATAGGAAAAGGGCTCAGACAAATGGTGACTGGAGGTTAAAAAGGAAGCAAAAGAATTAGAATAAGTAGAGTAAACAAAACCTGGCAATTTAGTTGAATTACGATCACGGTGAGGGTACCGAGGAAGAGGAGGATCCACAATCACAGAAGGTTCTTGGGGAGTAGTAGGGATAGTGGGAGCATTTGAATCTGTAGAACTACCAGTGTCAACCCTGCAAAGCTCAATATCAAGATGATTTGGATGATGAATCACATGATGAGGTTCAATATCTATGTCGGTGTGAAAAGGAGCAATTGGGATAAGATTAGATTTTGTAAAACTATGAGAAGGAGTAATGGAGTAATATGGTGTATGCTCAAGAAATACAACATGTCGTGAGACAAAAAGTTTTTGAGTGACATGATCTTAACAACGATACCCTTTTTGACCGTTACCATAACTAAGAAATACACATATTGTCGAGCGCGAAGACAATTTATTACGTTTTACATGAGGAAGAAGAACCAAGCAAGTAGAACAAAAAACTCTTAAAGCAGAATAATTAGGAGCATGACCATATAATTTTTGAAAGGGAGACAAACCTGAAGTAACAGAAGATGGAATTCTGTTAATAATATAAACTGCAGTAAGAATAGCTTCCCCCCAAAATTCACTTGGAATGGAGTCTGACAAAAGAAGAGAATGAGCTGTTTCAACAATGTGACGATGTTTCCTTTCAGCAACTTCATTTTGTTCAGGAGTGTCAATACAAGAAGTTTGAAGGAAATTCCCATCACATGCAAGTAATTCAGAGAATTTAGTAGAGGTATATTCACCTCCCAAGTCACATCAAAAGCATTTAATAACAGCATTATGTTGAGTTTTGACAAATGCACGAAGCATATTATAAACACTAAAAAATTCATACCGATANAAATTTGCAAATGCAGCATATGATCCTTTTGTGTTTACATATTTCAGACTTAAATTTTTATATTTACATGTAAAGTATTTGGGTACTCTCACAGAAGATGTGTTGGGATGCCATTCTCATATTCTTGTTATTTTTGTGAATGCAAATATTTGAATTGTTGATATATTTATACGAATTATCGAATTGGCCTATAAGATTGGACGTATTGGGGAAAATGGGCAATGATGCGAAAGACATCTAGTGCTAAGAAACGGGATAATAGAATAATACTTCTTCTGATCCAATGACTTCGTGAGGGTGCATGATCGACATTACTATTCGCCAACACTTAGTAAGAAGCTGACATTGCTTTTTCTAGACTGCTGGTAGCTCTAGCATAACAATGTAACTGACTTGTGGACCATCTGATTCATAAAAATGCAAGTATAATATAATTAAACTTTTTTTCTCGTGACACTAATATTTTTTTTACTGCTAAGTAAACATTTAACTTTATTTATATGTATGACAAATTAAAATTTTGGGGGTTACTTTCTACGGGCCCACTTGTTAGTCACACTGATTGGGTTAAGAGTTACCCTTCTTTAATTGTCTTGCAGGTAGCCTCTATCCAAGGTTGAACTTTATAAGCACAAATGACTGATGGTTGCCTACGGAACTCCCTCGAGAATTGTTAGGGCCACATGTTCTGAGTGTAAGCCCACCCTTAGCTTAAACTCTCATAACCAGTTTTGATCTTTCATATATTACTACATAATTTCATATGTTTGCAATTTTCTTTTCCTGAAATGTCATCAAAGGTGACAGGTACGTACTACCACTTTCTTTTTACTGCACTTTCTTTTTTATTGTACTTCACTATATTTATTTTGTTTATACATGCAACATTATTATTTTGTTAATTACTATGCTTCTCGCTTGTGAAAAGAACCATAGAGAAGAAAACATAGGACACAAGCCTAGGATGAAAACCTTATATCTTATCTTGTTAAAAGCCCTAGGTTAGCAGACGTAGGACATATTCTTAGGAGGAAGCACTACAACAAAAATTATTTTCTTAGCGATAACAACAAATCAGCACCTCAAAATTTATCTTCTAAACAAAAACACTATAATAAAGAACCTTAAAGGAGTTGTTCAACGGATGAGCTAAGATGATACAAGAAAGCGGGGGACAACTTCAATCGAAGATCAAGACAAAACATGAAGTGAAAGATGAACCTCAACTAACTTTCCATAGCCTTAAACAACATGAACCATTCAGATTTTGAAGGGGTTCGTCCAGTACGACGTAAATCCTCACACTATTTTAGGCTTTCGTACGATCGTGTAAGGTGCGATATAAGCCCTAACTCTTTTTAGAATTCCGAGATTATTCGTCCGATACGACATAAATTCTTCTTTCTTTCTAGGCTATTTGCATGGTTCGAATATTGTGCAAGTGTAAGCCCTAAGTTTGAATAAATGGCAGGAGTAAACATTGAATAATATCATTGCCAAAATGCTTAGCCTAACAATATGATTGTTTGAAAAATTATTGAGGTTCTCATGGTCTGTAATAATATCCTACTTTTCGCTCCTTTGGTCTCCAAAATAATTGTTCATACTTGAGTCATTCCAACTTGATTTTCTTATGAACAATCGTGAAAACTAAATTTCAAATTTTTTAAAGCAAAATCTCTATATTAATCGAGTTTTATCGTTTATATTGGTTAATCAAGATGTAATTAAATATAGGGGTTGGCTCTTATAGGAGAATTATTAACCCTAGATAATCTAAACTCTGTTTAATCTTTTATATTAGATAGAAGAATTATCAGTCATAATGAGTCTTATCTTGGAAGTTAATTCGATTTAAATTGCGCTTGTTAAATTCTACCAAATTACACTTGTTAAATTCTACCAAATTATCACTAAACCTAATGATTTACTTGAAAGTTAATTTAACTATAGTTAAATATGTAGGGAAAGATCAAGTTATGAAAATAACCTCACTTTGCACTGAAAGTAAGTATTTTGTGTAAGAATAAAACACTTATAATATACATTGTAATTAGTGTCAAAAAGGAGCATTCCTCGTCTTTACCTTGTT
The DNA here is from genome assembly GCA_002079205.1 of Phalaenopsis hybrid cultivar. Taxonomy (NCBI): domain Eukaryota; kingdom Viridiplantae; phylum Streptophyta; class Magnoliopsida; order Asparagales; family Orchidaceae; genus Phalaenopsis; species Phalaenopsis hybrid cultivar. Next base: position 29,172 of record JXCR01144240.1, on the reverse strand, counting down.
TTGATTTGAGCCAATGATTGGCCCATGATTTGAGCCCCATTTTAATCTAAATCAAAAACCCTAATTTTGACCATATGACTTGGTTCCACCAAATTGAACCACATGGCCTACTCCATTTTTCTCAATTTGGACCCTAAACTCTTCATAGAATTCTTAAACATCAAAATTGGCCATCATTTGGCTTTGGTGAAGTCTCAATTTTATTTAATTTCAACTTAAGTCCAAAATCCCCAAATTGCCCCAAATTGGCTATGTCCCCAAATTTCACCAAATTGATTGTCTTAATCCCAAAATTGGCACCCAATTAATGTTGAAAACTCTTCATGGAATTTCTACTGACCATTCTCAACAATCAATTTGGACTTAGCCCAAGGCTAGCCCAATCATGACCCAAGTCTAGCCCAACATGCCCAAACTGACCAAATCTCCAAAATCCTTCAAATTGACCCTCCAATTGAACTCAAAACCCTTTTCATCCTTCCCCAAAATTGTTCCTTACAATCACTTACACCTAATGCAAGATTTATTTGGACAAATTGACATAGCTAACCTAGCCCAAACCCAATTTTGGGTCATTTTCCCCCACTTGGACCCATGCACTAAATATGGTCGAACTACCCCAAAGCCATCAAATTAATGACTCCACAACCCTTAGAGGTTGAGCCAAAACTCACCTAACCCAAGCTAAGTGAGCCATCTACCAATGGTCCCCTAAATTAAGGGATTTAATTTCCACATTTGCTTAGGCTTAAGATCTTTTTGCCAAAACTAAACCTCAGCCCATTAAATTGCTATGACAGATTCCCCTATGTTCCCTAAGCTCCTAGCCAACTCCCCCTACCATGGCCGGCCGGCCTAGTGGCCAGAGAAGCCAAAATCGAGGGCCACCCCCTCTTAAACTTCACGTAATTCAAACCTAAAGGCCACCTCACCCAAATGAGATGTTAGAGGCTCTTTGCCCTCCACCTAAGCACCACATTGCACCCTCTGATGGGTCATGATAGCCACCCCTCAGCTATTTTTATAAAATCTCACCTCCAAGGCCATGGAGAGAGTGCTGAAATTGTCTCAGAGAAAGCTTCCCAAATAACTCATAGAGCTTCTTTAAGAACTCCTCAGTGCAATCCAACCACTTTCCCCCACCGATTTCCACTGTTGAAGCTCAATTTTGAGCTCAAAATTCTGCCTAAAACCAGGATAGAGCTCAATACACCTCCACAGTCCACCAAACTAAAATTAAACTTACCCACACATTCACAACACTGAAAGAAGACAAAGTCTCATCAAATCCCCCTTCCACAGAACCCCTAGCATAGCTCTAGACCAACACCTGAAATCGAGCTTGGTCGAATTCACACCTAGACCTCACACCACAGCTAGAAGCTCAATCCCTAGCCTCCTTGGACTCCAACGAACGTTTCAAGCATATCTGATTGAAGCTTCACTTCTCAAAGCAAAGATATTGAACTCCTCTTCATCCCGAGCCTCTTTTGATTCTCCATTTGCTTAGGCTTAATTTCATGGCATCTTAACCGTATAGATATGTTCCTTTAGTCAAGATGAGCATTTTAAAAAGAAAAATTCATTCAATTTGGTTGAGAAATGAGGGAGATATCAAGCCTTGAAAATGGACGGTTCTCGGGCTAGGCCATTGAGGACGATGATGGAGCACCGTTCGATCGAGTGCGTATCGGATGGACTATCAAGATGAAGCTGGACAGCGCTTCTTCACATGAACCGAGGGATGCCTGGCTGCTAGCGTGGACGACGACCTCAAATGGGAGCGCGCCGCGTGGAGCTTAGGGCCTAGGATCCACTCAACGTCGTGAACAGAGGAAGCAGGATTAAAAAAAATCAGAAAATGACCCCTAACTTTAAAAATTAATATCTTGGTGTAGAAAAATTAAAAAAATAAATAAAAATACTCAATTGCTCAGTGAACAGAGGAAAACAATGTGAAAATAAGTTGAAGTCCATTTGATGCATTTTTTTATTTTTAATTAATTAAACACTGTCTTGAGTTTTTTGATTATCCATGCATATAGGCATTTCACCATGGCTTGAATTTTTTGCATGTTGTAGCCTCTGTCAAGGGGAACATTCCCTAAATTTTCCAACGTCAGAGGAGACCTCTAGGCAGAGATCCATATTTTTCAAGTTGATGCAAATTATTTGCTTAAATTAATCATAATAATTGACATGTTGCTTAGAAAAATCCAAGAAAATTTTGGAAGGTTTACTACGACTAGAGAACCCTTAGTAAAATTTCTCATGAGTCAAGTCATTTAAAATGCACATAATCTTCATAAACCCTAAAACACTAAGGTAATTAATTTTGGAAAATATAAGCATCAAAATTACTTGATTTTTATCTCCACTATTTTCTAAGATCCACAAAACTCTCCACTAAAATTTTAAAGCGTTTTGAGTCCATTTGATGGCCANAATTTAGCAAATAAAATTTATTTTTAATAACGAAATATTCTTATGAAAAATTAGAGCTAGTGTGACATTTAAGGAAAGAATATTTAGCAAAATAACAAAAGCATAAGAATTTCTGCTGCTATCTCAAGTGCAGTGAAATTTCACAGTTAAAATTTATCATTTATTGATCTATATAACAGTAATGAAATATTTTTTGAAAAATTAGGGCCGGCATGTATAGATATATATCCGCCATTAATGAAGCTTTCNAATTTAGCAAATAAAATTTATTTTTAATAACGAAATATTCTTATGAAAAATTAGAGCTAGTGTGACATTTAAAGAAAGAATATTTAGCAAAATAACAAAAGCATAAGAATTTCTGCTGTTATCTCGAGTGCAGTGAAATTTCACAGTTAAAGTTTATCATTTATTGATCTATGTAACAGTAATGAAATATTTTATGAAAAATTAGGGCCGGCATGTATAGATATATATCCGCCATTAATGAAGCTTTTTGTTCTTTAATCAGGTGTGCCAAAGTCCAACCGATGGCAAAAGTGGGCTTCTTCGAGCTGAGTACGACGACATGGATGACGGCAGTCCCAACCGAAGGTGGCTAGATTCCAGGCCTTAAATTTAATTATTTTTTTGTTGTACATAATGCATTACAAAAATCATATTTTAATTAAATTATTAGTAAATCATATAAATAATGCAATACAAAAATGTATTTTAATTAAATTATTAGTAAATTATATAAATATCAAACACATTTGATTTGAGAGAGAAAAAAAATGAATAAACAAATTCTTTATTTATTTTACACATTCATAAGAAAGCCATCGAGTAACTCTCATTGAATAGAAACACACAAGAAACAAACAAGAGAAGACTTTTGCTAGCTAATTAATATCGATGTGGTGAACCAGCACTCTCTCAGCCACCGCTACAGCCGACAACCTCCCATCTCTCCCCGGGCGGCACAGTAGAGAGCCAGTATAATGCGCACGTTTGTGCCCACCCAATGCCTGCCCAGAGGTGAAGCTTTTATCACACTTATCACACTGATGCATCTCTACCTCTGTAGCCCCACCTTCCACCATGATTTTCACTTCTTCATTGCTATTACTCGTCATTCGTTGGTCGACGNTCATATAAATAATGCAATACAAAAATGTATTTTAATTAAATTATTAGTAAATCATATAAATATCATCAAAACCAACATGCTTGCTTTCTAATTACAATATTAATCTTTTTTATTAGGATAATTTCTTTTTTAGGGTTCATCTGACTATCTGAGTCGTTAATACGTCTGACGTTAGTTTTTTTCATGTTGTGAATCCTCGAACAAGAACCACATTTGATTTGAGAGAGAAAAAAATGAAGAAACAAATTCTTTATTTATTATACACATTCATGAGAAAGTCATCGAGTAACTCTCATTGAATAGAAACACACAAGAGACAAACAAGAGAAGACTTTTGCTAGCTAATTAAGATCGATGTGGTGAACCAACACTCTCTCAGCCACCGCTACAGCCGACAACCTCCCATCTCTCCCCGGGCGGCACAGTGGAGGGCCAGTATAATGCGCACGTTTGTGCCCACCCAATGCCTGCCCAGAGTTGAAGCTTTTATCACACTTATCACACTGATGCATCTCTACCTCCGTAGCCCCAACTTCCACCATGATTTTCACTTCTTCATTGCTATTACTCGTCATTCGTTGGTCGACACTGTGCTCACGTAAGGCCTGCATCGATGGTGCGAGCGAGACTATCCGACAAGTTATGTCCAAATTGTTATCGAAGTGTTTTTTCACCGTTTCCTTCATCTTCTTCCTCCTCTCCCTCTCTATCTTGGCACAAATCCATCTAAGCTGGCTTAGCTTTGCGTCGTCGATGACAGTTTCAGACTTCGACTGTCTCATCTCCATGAGAATGTAGGCCGCTAAGACATCTTCGCCTTTCTTTGCTTGCCCCAAACGTAAAAGAGAGCGCTTTCCGACTCCTCTGTTACTTTTTCGATGAATTCTTAAGTGTCCAAACAAGGCTTTTGTGGAGGAAAACGACATCTCACACTCAGTGCAACCATTGCAACTCAAAGAAGAAGAAGCATTCTTTTCGGATCGGTGGAGTTTGGTTCGAATTTTCAAGGAGATATCTTTCTTCTCAACAGATTCCAGCAGTTGAGCCGATGACTGAAGCTCCATCTTAGGTACTTTCAGGTTTTCTTGTATAGGATTAAATCTGAAAACTACGGGCTTAGTTGATGAACCATAACGAAATTGTTCCTCTGCTTTAATAGATCTATTTAATCTTTCTACAAGTATATATTTGGAAATTAAAATCTTAAGAGAATCTGATTTAATACAAAAATTAAATAAATCATCTTTTATGTTTGGAAAAATTCTAAAAATATGAAATCAGGTTTTAGATTTCTTTGTTTCTTCAATTTTAATTTCATTTTCAAGAATTAATAGGATACTATTTTCTAAAAATAAAAATCTAATTAAACTTACTATTTAATTTATGTTTTTTTTTTGGAAATAAATACATATATTTCAACCGAAATTAAGACAAACATAAATACATATATTAAATTATTTTAGGTAATAGACTTGATTTAGAAGGGGATCATGAAAGTTTGTGGTTCTAATCAGTTATGATGAGGATTTGATAAAATGGAGCAATGCGCATATAAAAAAAAATTTAAAGAAAATACTTGCTTGAACATACCTTAAAGTATATTATTCCGGTTCTTATAGCCGTCCGTTGTGTTTGTGAAAGCTTGATTTAAAATAGCTGTGAAGTTTGTGTTAAAATCTATATCTGTAGATAGAGGACTATGCCACTTGGCAAAATTTACATACCAAATACACAATTCTTATATGTTTAAACATTTCACACCTAAAGTTTCATATTCACATACATACCATTCAATTCATATGAATTTACATATCTAACACCAAAACTTTCTCTTTTCATTTATGCCACCTATATCTTCCATATTACAATTTTTTTTTTCCTTTGTTCAGTTCCTAAAAAGAAAAAATATACTTTCTCATACATAGATACGGTGGCAAATACATATAAATTGAAGTTTTGGTGCTAGATATATAAACACATAGGAATTGAGTAATATATTTGTAAATCTTTCAAATAAATAATAAAATAAATAAATAACTCAAGGAGCTTGACATATACAGAATGATCATACTGGTTCACCTTGCTTGCACAGTCTTTTGTTTCTCTCGTCTGTTTCTTTTATTGACTAATCTTTTACTGATTATGGTGTTTATTGACTAATCTTTTACTGATTATGGTGTTAGATGGGCAGCCTTACGCCAGTTGAAACCCTAACTAGACTTCATAAATTTTGAGTTTTAACCTCGGTTGAAACTCTGCCTATATAAAGCAGATGCCTGGAAAGAAATGGAAAATAATTTCTTATTGTTTGATGATGAAATTTGTTATCTTTAGGCCATAGATTTTAATCAGATACTTTTTTTTATTCTTTAATGGTAAATTTGCAAATGCAGCATATGATCCTTTTGTGTTTACATATTTCAGACTTAAATTTTTATATTTACATGTATAGTACTTGGGTACTCTCACAGAAGATTTGTTGGGATGTCATTCTCATATTCTTGTTATTTTTGTGAATGCAAATATTTGAATTGTTGATATGTTTATACGAATTATCGAATTGGCCTATAAGAATGGACGTATTGGGGAAAATGGGCAATGATGCGAAAGACATCCAGTGCTAAGAAACGAGATAATAGAATAATACTTCTCCTGATCCAATGACTTCGTGAGGGTGCATGATCGACATTACTATTCGCCAACACTTAGTAAGAAGCTGACATTGCTTTTTCTAGACTGCTGGTAGCTCTAGCATAACAATGTGACTGACTTGTGGACCATCTGATTCATAAAAAATGCAAGATTAATATAATCAATTTTTTTTTTCTTGTGACACTAATATTTTTTTACTGCTAAGTAAACATTTAACTTTATTTATATGTCTGACAAATTAAGAATTTTTGGGGTTACTTTCTATGGGCCCACTTGTTAGTCACATTGATTGGGTTAAGAGTTACCCTCCTTTAATTGTCTTGCAGGTAGCCTCTATCCAAGGTTGAACTTTATAAGCACAAATGACCGATGGTTGCTTATGGAAGTCTCTCGAGAATTGTTAGGGCCACATGTTCTGAGTGTGAGCCCACCCTTAGCTTAAACTCTCATAACAAGTTTTGATCTTTCATATGTTACTACATAATTTCATATGTTTGCAATTTTCTTTTCCTGAAATGTCATCAAAGGTGACAGGTACGTACTGCCACTTTCTTTTTACAACACTTTCTTTTTTATTGTACTTTACTATATTTATTTTGTTTATATATGCAACATTATTATTTTGTTAATTACTATGCTTCTCGCTTGTGAAAAGACCCATAGAGAAGAAAACATAGGACACAAGCCTAGGATGAAAACTTTACATCTTTCCTTGTTAAAAGCCCTAGGTTAGCAGACGTAGGACATAATTTTAGGAGGAAGCACTACAACAAAAATTATTTTTTTAAAGATAACAACAAATCAGCACCTCAAAATCTATCTTCTAAAACAAAAACACTATAATAAAGAACCTGGAAGGAGTTGTTCACAGGATGAGCTACGCTGATACGAGCAAGCGGGGGACAACTTCAAATGAAGATCAAGACAAAACATGAAGCGAAAGATGAACCTCAACTAACTTTCCATAGCCTTAAAAACATGAACCCTCCAGATTTCGAGGGGGTTCGTCCAACACGACGTAAATCTTCACACTATTTTAGGATTTCGTAAGATCGTGTAAGGTGCGATATAAGCCCTAACTCTTTTTAGAATTCCAAGGTTATTCGTCCGATACGACATAAATTCTTCTTTCTTTCTAGGCTATTTTTATGGTTCGAATATTCTGCAAGTGTAAGCCTTAAATTTGAATAAATGGCAGGAGTAAACATTGAATAATATCATTGCTAAAATGCTTAGCCAAACAATATGATTGTTTGAAAAATCATTGAGGTTCTCATGGTCTGTAATAATATCCTACTTTTCGCTCCTTTGGTCTCCAAAATAATTGTTCATACTTGAGTCATTCCAACTTGATTTTCTTATGAACAATCGTGAAAACTAAATTTCAAATTTTTGAAAGAAAAACCTCTATATTAATCGAGAGTTTTATTGTTTAACTTTGGTTAATTAAGATGTAATTAAATATAGGGGTTTGCTCCTATAGGAGAATTATTAACCCTAGATAATCTAAACTCTGTTTAATTTTTTATATTATATAGAAGAATTATCAGTCATAATGAGTCTTATCTTGGAAGTTAAGTTGATTTAAATTGTGCTTGTTAAGTTCTACCAAATTATCACTAAACCTAATGATTTACTTGAAAGTTAATTTAACTATAGTTAAATATGTAGGGAAAGATCAAGTTATGAAAATAACCTCACTTTGCACTGAAAGTAAGTATTTTGTGTAAGAATAAAACACTTATAATATACATTGTAATTAGTGTCAAAAAGGAGCATTCCTCGTCTTTAACTTGTTTTGATTTGAGCCAATGATTGGCCCATGATTTGAGCCCCATTTTGATCTAAATCAAAACCACTAATTTTGACCATATGACTTGGTTCCACCAAATTGAATCACATGGCCTACTCCATTGTTCTCAATTTGGACCCTAAACTCTTCATAGAATTCTTAAACATCAAAATTGGCCATCAATTGGCTTTGGTGAAGTCTCAATTTTATTTAATTTCAACTTAAGTCCAAAATCCCCAAATTGCCCCAAATTGGCTATGTCCCCAAATTTCACCAAATTGATTGTCTTAATCCCAAAATTGGCACCCAATTCATGTTTAAAACTCTTCATGGAATTTCTATTGACGATTCTCAACAATCAATTTGGACTTAGCCCAAGGCTAGCCCAATCTAGACCCAAGTCTAGCCCAACATGCTCAAATTGACCAAATCTCCAAAATCCTTCAAATTGACCCTCCAATTGAACTCAAAACCCTTTTCATCCTTCCCCAAAATTGTTCCTTACAATCACTTACACCTAATGCAAGATTTATTTGGACCAATTGACATGGCTAACCTAGCCCAAACCAAATTTTTGGTCATTTGCACCCACTTGGACCCATGCACTAAATATGGTCGAACCACCCCAAAGCCATCAAATTAATGACTCCACAACCATTAGTTAGACCTTAAGATTGAGCCAAAACTCACCTAACCCAAGCTAAGTGAGCCATGTAACAATGGTCCCATAAATTAAGGGATTTGATTTCCATATTTGCTTAGGTTTAAGATCTTTTTGCCAAAACTAATCCTTAGCCCATTAAATTGCTATGACAGATTCCCCTAGGTTCCCTAAGCTCCTAGCCAACACCCCCTACCATGGCCGGCCGGCCTAGTGGCCAGAGAAGCCAAAATCGAGGGCCACCCCGTCTTAAACTTCACCTAATTCAAACCTAGAGGCCACCTCACCTAAATGAGATGTTAGAGGCTCTCTGCCTCCCCCTAAGCACCACATTGCACCCTCTAATGGGCCATGATAGTCACCACTTAGCCATTTTTATAAAAGCTCACCTCCACGGCCATGGAGAGAGTACTGAAATTGTCTCAGAGAGAGCTTCCCAAATAAGTCACAGAGCTTCTTTAAGAACTCCTCAGTGCAATCCAACCACTTTCCCCCACTGATTTCTACTGTTGAAGCTCAATTTTGAGCTCAAAATTCTGCCTAAAACCAGGACAGAGCTCAATACACCTCCACAGTCCACCAAACTAAAATTAAACTTTCCCACACATTCACAACACTGAAAGAAGACAAAGCCTCATCAAATCCCCCTTCCACAGAGCCCCTAACATAGCTCTAGACCAACACTTAAAATCGAGCTTGGTCGAATTCACACCTAGACCTCACACCATAGCTAGAAGCTCAATCCCTAGCCTCCTTGGACTCCAACGAACGTTTCAAGCATATCTAATTGAAGCTTCCCTTCTCAAAACAAAGATATTGAACTCCTCTTCATCCCGAGCGTCTTTTGATTCTCCATTTGCTTAGGCTTAATTTCATGGCATCTTAACCGTATAGATATGTTCCTCTTGTCAAGATGAGCATTTTAAAAAAAAAATCATTCAATTTGGTTAAGAAATGAGGGAGATATCAAGCCTTGAAGATGGACGGTTCTCGGGCTAGGCCATTGAGGACGATGATGGAGCATCGTTCGATCGAGTGCGTATCGGATGGACTATCAAGATGAAGCTGGACAACGCTTATTTACATGAACCGAGGGATGTGTGGCTGCTAGCATGGACGATGACCTCAAATGGGAGTGCGACGCGTGGAGCTTTAGAGCTACCTAGGATCCACTTAGCGCCGCGCGTTTACATAGATAAATAGGGAATTAAAAAAAATCAGAAAATGACCCCTAATTTTAAAATCCATATATTGGTGTAGAAAAATTAAAAAAAAAATAAATAAATACTCAATTAGTCAATGAACAGAGGAAAACAATGTGGAAATAAGTTGAAGTCCATTCGATGCATTTTTTATTTTTAATTAATTAAACACTGTCTTCAGTTTTTTGATTATCCATGCATATAGGCATTTCACCATGACTTGAATTTTTGGCATGTTGTAGCCTCTGTTAAGGGGAACATTCCCTAAATTTTCCAACGTCAGAGGAGACCTCTAGACAGAGATCCATATTTTTTAAGTTTATGCAAATTATTTGCTTAAATTAATCATAATAATAAGTATGTTGCTTAGAAAAATCTAAGAAAATTTTGGAAGGTTTACTACGACTAGAGAACCCTTAGTAAAATTTCTCATGAGTCAAGTCATTTAAAATGCACCTAATTTTCATAAACCCTAAAACACTAAGGTAATTAGTTTTGGAAAATATAAGCATCAAAATTACTTGATTTTTATCTCCACTATTTTCAAAGATCCACAAAACTCCTCACTAAAATTTTAAAGCATTTTGAGTCCATTTGATGGCCTAAATTAATTTTCAAGTTAAATATCTTTTTTGGCACAAAAATGATTTTTAATGATCAAAATATAACTCAAAAAATTATGAAAACTTTTTTTGGAGTTTTCTGTGATCAGGGAAATTTTATAAAAATAAAGTGTTATTTAAAATAAAAACTTCATTTTTAACTCTATTTTAAATATTTAAATAATTAAGAATTCATTAAAATAAAAAAAAAATAAAATTCATGGAAATGTTCTAAATTGTTTTCTAAGCACTTAGAAACAATTAAAATATTTTTCCTGATTTTCTAAATAAAGATATTATATTTCGAAGCTTAAAATAATTTTTAAAGGTTAAGAAATGGATTTCCACTAAAATAATTCCAAAAAAAAAAATTAAAATATATAAAATTTACTTCTCTCGATTCTCTGACTTCAAGGAGATTTTTTAAAAATGCAAAAATTAACTTTCCCCATTTTAAATATTTTATATTTAATAAATACCTTAGAATTTAAAATAATTCTAATAATTCAAATAAAATATTAAATATCAAGAGATTTTGTCCAAATGGCTCTCTAGTCTAGGTCTACCTTTAGTAAAAATTTCAAGTGATTAGGCTTCACCTTGGTTAAGTTAGCAAATTTTCTTTGAAAAATCCTTTTTTGCATGAAAATAATTATACAAATTAAATTAAATTTTGAAATATTTCTCCTCTGATGTCTTAATTGACCCATGAATGAGGTAGGATAAAAATTTTAAAGTCATTTGATATGAATTTGTCAAATTATGAAGTGTTAGAGCCTTAGGGGCAGAATTGTAATTTTAGGAATTTGGCCTTAATTAACATTTAAACTTAATTCATGGAGGGAAATGGGTAACCTCTGATCTTAATTAACTTGTTTGGATGAGTGAAACTAAAAAAGAGATTAATTGGTAGAAACCAATCTCACTTTCCTAATTAAAAGAACAAATTCATAAATTTCTAAATTACTAAAATTTTGAAGTTTATTAAAATTAAAAGAAGCTAGGACTTAGGGGTATGACTTTTGAAGTCAATAATTAATCAATTTAATACTTTTATTTGATTTTAAAAAGAAATTCAAATAATGAATCATGATCACCTAAAAATTAACATTTTCAAAATTAATTAAGACACTCACCTAGGTCTTAAGGGCTTAGTAGTGATCTAAGTTAAATCAGGAGTGATTAAACGAGTATTAGAAAAAAAAAACATAGCTAAAATTTAAGACCTTTAAAACACTACAAGCCCAATTAGGAACAAAATTTGGCTAAGTGTTCTAATAACACTAGTTTGCCCCTTTTAAGAGTCTTCATTTACACAATCTTCAAAATTAAAATAAAAATGATAATTACCCTACTCTTAGGAACAATGAGGACATCAATGTTCATTGAGCACTAGGGTGCTCATAGGGTGAATTAGTAAGCAACACAATAAGTTTAAATGAGCTTGAGGCTTTTCACCATGTAGTGAGAGGGAAGCATGGGCCTGCTACTTTCTCCTAAGTTGTTGGATACCTCAGAGGTCTACTAAACTTAAAGTGCTTTGCTTAACAAAATCATCCTTAATTAAACTAATAGGAACCCACCAAGATATGACCTAGGGTTAGGTAGGTTGCAAAAACTTTAATTTTTTGCTTCATATAAAATGCCCTGACATGCATTTTGAGTTTCAGGTGGTGGAACGAGAAGACACGTCAGTTACGTTTTTACAGTTTACAATGCTGTCTTTCTTGTACTTTCAAATTGTACTTTTGATGTTAATACAAACCTGCATGTTAAACAACAATGTCACCCTGCATAAAAACTAAAATTATCAGGATAGCCACAAAACCAAAACCAAAACTAAAGTTAAAATCAACCAAGATAAAATTCACTGCCACAACATTCAAAATATAAAACAACTCAAAATTCAATCACAAAAATCACACAAAACAACAACTACAACTAAATTAAGACATTTCAATCGGATGATCGGGAACCCCTCGGAGGAGGTAACCTACGGTTGCTAACGAGGCCTACGGTCTAAATGAAATTATGGAACTCATTAAGTTGAGTTTAGTAAATTCATTTGGACTAACTGAATCCAAAAAAAAATAGTAGTGCCGGAACAAGGAAACCGTGGAATCTTAACCAGTGTCGCTCTAATCAACTTTAACATGCCCCATAAAATTTAAAGAACTTCAATCATAGGGCCACCTGATTTGACATCATAACTTGACATCCTAGAAAAACTCGTCACGGTAAGAAACTTAAAGCTAGCATTGTGGGCAGTGCGGACATCTTTATTAGCAAGACACGTCTACACCAGCTAAACCAACTTCTTTCCCTAGAATTAAACAACAAAGACATAGGACTTCGAGGTAATTTTTTAGGTGCAACATAAATCCTCACCTCATCTTTAGGCATTTGTATAGCTCTGCTGTACAATCTAAGCCCTAACTTGTTTTTTGATTCTGAGGTTATCGTTCGTCGCGACCTAAATCCTCACATCTTCCAGGCTATTTGTGTGATTGTTTCACACAAACGTAAGCCTTAAATATTTGTGTGATTCTTCATATTAAATAATGGAAATTGTTGGCAAATAAAATGGTTTCGCAGACCAAATGGACGTCATACATTTCTTAGTTTTTTTCATCGAGTCTCATCCTCAAGTATTGTGTTTATTCTTCGGGATAGATACGGGATTTGAGGTATAACGCTCTTTTATTTAAACTATAAAAATATGAGGTCAGTTTGATTTCTTAATTTTTTAAACTTAAATTTCCTTACAAAGCGGGCGACGGGATTTCGATTCCGGTGACCAACAGCTTCTTACGGGCAACTCCCCAAACGAAAATAGTGTCGAAAGACACCAAAGGCACACTTTAAGGGATTCATTTTAAGGTCATATCGGCGTAACCGTTCAAGCACGATCCTCAAATCGTATAAATGGTCTATTTCTCGTTTGATTTTGATGACCAATTCATACACGTAGCATTCTACTTAATTGTGAATGAGATCGTTAAAAATCTTCATCATTGCTCATATGTATGTAGCTCCAACGTTCTATAACTCAAACGACATCATTGTGTAGTAGAAAATTTCAATCGGTGTTCTGAATATTGTAAGTGCTACATCTTTGAGATCCATCTTGATTTGGTTGTATCCCGACGATCCATCCTTGAAAGAGAAAATTTCATGTGTAGAAGCGATATCTACCATCATTTCTGTTATTGATAGCGGAAACTCATCTTTCGGACATGCTTAATTTTGATCTCTGAAATCGACACAAACACGTATCTATCCATTTTTCTTCTTGACAGATACAATATTGGCTAACCATGTGGGGTATTGCTCTTCTTTTACAAAGTTAGCGTCTATTAATTTCTTCACCTCGGTAATGACTTGTTCCTATACTTCGAGGGGCATTCATATGGGGGCTTGTTTTACTAGAGTCATATCTTTGTCTACCCCAAGTTTATGAACTGCTACTTCTGCTGACAATCCTGACATTTCATTATAACTCCAGGCGAAGCAATTTTTGAATTCTATTAACAGTTTGATCATTCTAAAGATTCTTCATTGTTGAGTAAAGAATTTATAAAGGTAGTTCGGGGATGCTCTTTTATCTCGGGTTAATTTCATTCAATTCATCAACAGTTGACTTGATTTCATCCTCCAATTCTGGCGGAGCATCTTCTCATAGCTGATCGGTAGAGTCATCTTCTACATCGAGCCAATCCTCTTCTAATTTACTAGTAACAACCATGCAAAATTCTGAATCGTCGACTGTGTTGGCATCATTTTTTTTATGTCACATGTGTGAGATGTCCACCTCAGCATATCGGGGTAACATTTCGTGTAAATAAGTCACCCGTAGCTCGAGACATCCGTTCGAAACCCACCGACACGTGTTGAGGGGCACATAGTTGGGGTCGTTTAACAAGACTTTGTCTTTCTCTTAGACGAAGGCCGGTCGACATTTTGTTCATCGAACGACTCCGATCGGGTCGACGAATATTACGTGTCGCGTCGTGTGCGAAATTGACTCGAATTTGCCTAATCATCAAGGAAGGTTGTTCGGATGACCTCGGACGACGAAACAGACCGCGCGACTGCGTTTGGAACGTCGGTTTCAACCTAGGGGGATGTCCATTTCGTTACGATGTCGCGAGCGGGTATATATATATATACAAATTATCATTTTATGTCCATCGTCGAAGAAGTTGTCCAGATGATCCCGAATGACAAAACAGACCACACCTGTGTCTGGAACGTCGATTTCACCTAGGAAAGACGTTCATTTTGCTGCGATGAGGTGTTTGGCGAAAAAAACGCACGGAGGGCTTTAAACAATAATAATAACAATATTATTATTATTACTATTATTANCTTTTCACTTCGCTCCGTCCGGCCGCCACGGCCCGACGAGCTTTTCACTTTGCTCCGGTTGGCATGACGCTCCAGTTCGACCGGATGCCTTGACTCGGTTGACCAATTAATAGCATCATTGCATCCTACATATGTGTTGACATTTTTTTTGTGTATTGTAGTGCATATGTATGGTCGCATCACTGCATCTTGTCTTGCATTTGTCTGTCTGCATGATTTTGGTCATATACTTAAGTTGCACATTCTCGTCGGGCCTCTACTGTCACGGCGTGCCCACTCTTTACAAGTCACTACCTTATTGGCATACCACCTAAGGCCGCTGCCACCATGGCATGTCTATCTTCTTCGGGCCATTGCCACCCTGACATGCCCATTCCGTCAGGTCGACATGCCCATTCCGTCAGGTCGACATGCCCATCCTCTTTCAGTCGCTGCCACTATGGTATGCCCACCTTCCTTGGAGTCCCTTCTCCATGGTATACTAATCACTTGTATTTTGACCAATCATTTGCATTTGCATGTTCATATGGATAGAGAGCCAGACCCGTTAGGAGAGTGAATCCCGTGTTGGTTGCGATGCCTCAACGAGCATTGCCTGTCGGGTCGATCCCGATGAGCAATGCGAGTTAAGTCATCGGGATCGACACAAGTATGACTTTGCTAAGGATCTATTAGATCTAACTTGTGTCACCTCTCTTCGTGACACCCTTTAGATCTTTGGGATCTTTAGGAGGGGGCAAGTGTGACGACCTTGTCAAAGTCATACCATACTCAGACTCACCCCACACTTAGATGCTAGGTTGATGCACTTGTCGTTAGATGGTGTGCTAGGCTAGGGTTTAGGATGCAAGGTAGTATTTTCGACACTCCTAGCTATTATTGTGTGTTGTGTTGTCTTACGCTAGCCATGTGTCACTTTCTCGCCTTTTTCGGTGTGCTTGCATGCTTCTTGTGTGTGATAGTATATTAGGACGATCTTCTGCAGGTGTCGTGCTTATTTATACACACTCACATAGGTGCTTTTATGGGGGAGCATGTAATGATTTCTAATACTTTGCTTGCAGGTGCTCTTTTGCTCCCTCAATTATATGGCACGGCTTATTATTTTTACGATGCATGGCGTGCCCGCTAACACTTGTTTTATGCAGGTCGAGTCTTTATTTTCTATTTATTTGATAGAGTTCTAGGAGAGTCTGTATTGGAAATAAGATACAGACATGGGTTTTGAGGCGGATGGCGCATCGAACCATGTGAAGGGGACCAGGAGCAGCAGCTCATGTCCCGTACCTTAAGTCTGAATTTTACATTTCCGTATAGATTTAGGACCGGGCATGTATATGCGGAGTCCGACCGCTTTTACTGCTTTTCTTGGATTATGTGGCCGGTCCAGCGGCATTTGGCCTTTTTTTTATATATTCTTTTGGGATGCTTTTCTTTCTTTCTCTTCTCATGTGTCTTTGCATGTTGGAGTGTTTTATATTATTTCTTTCTGCGTATCTAGACCTCACGTTCTAATTCTTTTTACCTAAAAATCCCAATAATAAAAATTAAGATAATCAAATTTTTTAGGGTTAAAACTTTCAAGCTTTTCTTAAATAAATTTTTACCTTTTACATGGCCTTGGGATCGGTTTTAAAAATGGTTTGCATACATGGCTATAAACCAATCATATTTAATAGGGCCTCCACGCTTAAGAATATGCTAGATAATTGCATCATATTTGCATGTCCCGAGGAGTGGCCCCTGTGCTTTTCCAATCTGACTGGCCCAGCATAATCTCGTTTAGGTGGTTGTCTAGCACGCTTAAGGTGTTAGGAGGCACCTCGATCCAGTCGGGATATAAGTCCTTTTGTTTGAGTGTTTTCCAACTTTGTAGCTGAACCCCCATTTTCCTTCTTTCTTGAGGCTTCTTTGCCACTTCGGCAGGTATAAGTCCCACCTATCAGAACTCTAGCTTCTACTGATAGGATAGAGTTTCCCTCTTTCAACCTTAGGGCTACTGAGGTCCCCACGAATGACGCGATTCACGGATCACCGACGGGGGATCTCTAGTTGTGTTGGGTCGACTACCTTCACGAACAGGTAGACTTAAGGTCCTAGTGGCTTGGGATGACCGGTTCGTGATACCCCAACCTGGCTACCTGTACCTCTTAGGACTACTTCTCCCCACCTTTGAATACCCTTGTTGAGCCTTCTCTCCTCTTTAAACTTCGTTGATAACACTTTGATGACCCAATGCTGATAAGTTGCCACCCGTTCGGGATACGACGATTTGTCCTCTGCCCTTATGACCTGGATGTGCTATGATGTATCGCGATACCCCCGTCAAGTTATTTATGATTATTTTGTAGGTATCGTGTGCTTAGGAGCCGCTATCCGTTTGGAAGGGGGAGATTTACTCTCTGTCTGATGGCATTGCATGAGCTTCAAAGTATTAGGACCGTTCCATACGAAATAATCATCTTTTGATAACCTATGCCTCAGAATCATGATAATAAAGAGAAACTCCTTTCATCGAGAGTCTTCTTGGGTATTCCTCAAGATGTAATTAACTAGTAGGAATACGTTCTTCTGGGAGACTTTTGACCCCAGAACAGAAAATGTTTTTTTTTGGTTCTCTGGTTACGGGTGGCTTATTTAGAGATTCTACTCGTGGATGTTGTTTTTTTTTTGTATTTCGATTCGATTTTGTTTGGATGTGTACTCTCGACCTATCATACGAGGATTACCCCTATATAAGCATTCCGTCTCTATTCGTTTTTTATTTGTTTGTATATTTGTTGTCGTTTGTTATTTTGCTATTCAATTCCTATCCTCTTTGAGTCATTCATTTCATTCAGGAGAGAGACTTATTCGAATAGAAAAATTACATGATGGCACATAAATAGACAAGCTGGCGACTCTGAGATCTAAAAAGAACCGAGAAAAACAATCTGGCGACTCCGCTGGGGAGAGTTTCTCTCTTCATGTTAGGAGTTCTGCTTTTGTTCTGGGATTATAGTCTCTCTCTCTCTCTCTCTCTCTGTATGGGAGTTTTGTTTGCATAATCATGACGTGGGTTCTTTCCTTGAGCCATTAGTTGAGCCTGTAATGAGACCTTGTTTTCAGTCCATACGTCAGTTGCTAGGGGTAGCAACTCGACATATTCTGTCACGTCTTCTCACCCTCAGCACGTTGAATCGCTGCATATTCGGACGTGTCCGTGTTGTTGTATTGTTTTGTGATTGTTTTTTTTGCTTATCGTTGCCTCTTTTTGCTTGACAGACATGACGAGCGAGAGAGTTGTTACGATTGCTACTACTGGAGGAAATTATGTCTCCTTCTCCCCCAGTATTTTCGGTGCTCCCGAGGTAACCATAACCTTCGGTTCTTTTGAGCACCCTGTTCAGGTTACCTTGGGTAATCCTAAGCCTTCTGAGGCTGTTTCTTTGTGTCCTCCCCCTAAAAAGGCGAGTCGAGCACATGGAGCCACTCCTACTAAGGTAGCTTGTGTCGAGCCTGCCCCTTCTGCAAAGAAGAGGCCCGCGCCCGATGGCAATGCGCCACAACGCCCGTCAGTCTTCTCCAGGCTGTCAGGTCGCCCCTCCGTATTTTCACGGATTTCTCTACCTTCCGCAGGTTAGTCTTCTAGCAGCACTGCTGTCGGTCCACTACTCGTCAAGAGGGGTTTTCTTCAGTTGCAAATGGGGTTGGGCCCATTGGGGTGTTGTTAAGAACCCCCAGCATGGCGCTGAATCCCAATGCTCTGGAGTTTGTGCTTGCTGTTAGGTCCACTGTCATAGCGGCTCAGCCCTCATTTGATGTATTTGCCAAAACTGATAAAAAGAAAAATATTGTTGCTTATGTTTCTTCTTCCTCTTTTTTGGCTAGAAGTGATGCAAGCACTTCTTTTGTGAATGGTGAGAGTTCTGGGCCACGTCCCCAAGGTCACTCCCACTACTTATACCAAAATAAGTATCTACGGGAGGGACACCGTTCCAACCAACCTAAGAGGCAATGGGCTCGAAAGCCACCCACCTCCTCTCCTGTTGAGGCTCCAACTCCAGTGTTGGAGGCCGTTGAGTCAGTCCCGAAAAAGATCATTCCTTTAGATAATCATACCTTGGAGCCACCACCGGTTGACCTTGGAATGGAGCCCAATATTGATCACAATGATGACTTATCTAATTATTATGCTCTTACCCCAAGCGATGATTCACCCGAGGGCCTCTCGGATATTCAGAAGGATTTTGTCAATGAAGATGACCTCCTTAATGAAGAGCTTCATGATTTTGAGATGGCCACCGGCCTGGTCATGACCGTGACAAATCGAGCCCAAAGCTCGAATGTCGAGGGTCACGCCCCTGATCCCGTCGAGGATGACCAACATGAGGCTATTAAATTCCATGGCGGCCCCGCGGATGATCGAGAGGATTGAAGCAAGGATGAGTTGATCGCCCACTTGCAGGCCCAACTCTTCCTTCTTGCTGCCCAGATAGTAGCATTGCAAAATGAAAGGGCGGGGTCCGATGTTCTTTCACTCCCCACTCTGGGCGAGGCGCGCCCCACTGTTCCTTCTGTGCCCGTGGCACCTTCTCAGCATGGTCAGGTTGTTTCTTCTGATGTTGCCCAGCATGAGCACGTCTCTTCGGACTCACACCTACAGTCCTTAGTTGATGCCAAGGTCAAGGCTGCATTGGTAGCTCAACAAGGTGAGACCTTTGTGCGGAAAGGTAGACCATATCCCGAGGCGTATGAATATATTTTGTACCCTCCGGGGTTTTCCCCCCTCGCTTCAAAAGGTTTGAGGGCTTTGGCAATCCTCGCCAACACATAGCCCAATTCAGAGCACTCTGTTGCAATGTTGGCAATAACGATGCCCTTTTGCTTCGACTTTTTGTCACCAGTTTAGCGGAGTTCGCTTTTGAATGGTATGATGATCTGCTTAATGACTCATTCAAGACCTTCGCTGAACTGGAAGATGTGTTTGTGAAACGCTTTGCAGAAGCACACAACCAAATCAATTTAAATGATTTATTATTAGCTCAACAAGGATCTTCCGAGCCTTTGTTGGAATTTGTTATCCGACGATGCAACTTGAGTTTGTAGTGCAAGCCCCAGTTGCAAGAACAACATGCGGTCACGTTCCTCTTAGGAAAAATAAAAGGCCCTATTTCCGTCTTATTGAAGATGAGTACGATTAAAACCTTTGAAAATTTGATCGAGAAAGTGGCTAGTCTAAAAGATACAGCGGATTCCTTGGCCTTTAGGGATACCGAGAAGGCCAAGAGCAAAGAGCCCATCATGGGACCTCTAAGAAAGAAGGAAGAGAGCTTTGCTCTTTCGACATTTTATAGGAAACAAAGGAAGCCTGTCATGTCTGCCAAGCAAGTTTGCCCACCTCCTCCAAAGTGGAAATCCCAGTCTCTTGAGTAGAGGAAAACCAAGGCATATTATTTTAGAAGTGATTGCCTCAAGAAGATGCTCAAGAACTTACTTAAGCAAGTGATGCAACTCCCACCTCCAAAAAGACCCCACGAGATGGAGAAGACAGATGAGCCCGACTATTGTCCATATCATAGGCATCTGGGGCATGACCTTGAAGAATGCTATCCTTTTAAAGGTTGGCTTGAGGCACGCTATAAGTTGGAAAAATCGAGATACCTGATCAATACCTAGAGAAGCCCCATGGGAAGGGTTATGTGAAGATGGTAACGACTGGTCTGATTTCCCACTTTTCTTTTGATGCTTCTTCTTTTACTTGTAATTCAAAAGTGAATTTTAGTGCTTCTTCTAACACATTTTACAATGATGAAGCAATAAAGGAAGAACGTTCTGATTATGTCTCTATGTTTCATGTTTTTATGCTTGATGCTCATGACATTAGTGACTATGGTGATGATGATGAAGGAGATGAGCAATACCCCTTATTGCCTTCCTCGAGTGGTACATACCGCATCTATGATGATCTGAGTGATGCATCTGCTGATATATGTGAGGCCTTCGGTCTTGAAGGCTTCTATGACGAGCCTTCTGCTGAATGTTCCGCTAAAGTCCAACCCACTGGGTCCTGTAGTGAGAAGGTTCAGGAAGTCCGCCTCAGAAGTGGCAAACTTCTACCCCTAGAATGTCTTTACCCAATTCAAAGGAGAAAGGGAAAGGTATCATCACTCAAGAGGTGGATGACCACCCCGAAGTCTCGAATGAAGGGGCCAAAGAGCCTTCTAAGATTGTGGACTATAATGTGTTAGCGCACCTCAAGAGGTTGCCAACCACTTTGAGTATCTATGACGCACTTCTCCTTTCTCCCGAGTTGAGAGAAACTTTGATTAGAGCTCTACGTGAGCCGGAGGTCTTCCATGCACATTACGCGGAAGAGAGGATGGAGGAGGCGGATATGCCGCCGAGCGTGGTCGACGTTACCGTTACTGAGGAGGACTTACTTCTGGGCACCACGGACCATAACCGTCCCCTATATGTGATGACAGGAATCTACAGAACTCCTCTAAATCGTATCTTAATCGATCCCGACGCTTCAGTGAATATTATAAGCGTTCGGACTCTCGAGTTGTTGTCTTTGAGCACGAGGAGATTATGCTCCGACAAGATTATGCTCAATGGTTTTAATGAGAAGAGTCAAAAGACCCTTGGCTCCATCACTCTACCTCTCCAATTTTGAGACTTCAAGAGTGAAGCTAAATTTCATGTGATTGATGGAGATACTTCTTACCGTGCTCTGCTCGGACGCCCATGGATCCATGAGTATGGGATGGTACCATCCACCCTCCACCAATGCCTCAAGTATATGCGTGGAGGGGAAGAGTTTCCCATCTCTGGAGATGTTCATCCATTCTCCATTAATGAGGTGGGAGTTTATGATGATGCAGAGTACTATGCACCACCTAAAGCATCTATCCTAGTCTCGATTTTGCCGTCATGTTCACGGACCCCTCCCTTTCCTAGTTCTCTTCTGGTTAAATGTAAGGAGGTAAAAAAGCAGGACAAAAGACATCCTTTTCCTATAACTTCAAATCGTGGGCTTAGGCTCCCAATCTTGTTTGCAGGCAAGATGAAGATAGAAGATATATCAGATTCTAAGTCCAAGCCAGATGAAGCGCTACCGGTGAGCAGCTTGAGTCGGGAGGACGCTGAAGAGGAGATACTTTTGCTACCCTCGACAGGCATGGTCCCTCGTTTAACTAGACTTTCTTTGACAAGGTACTGACTATCGACCCTATACCGCGAGGTCATCACAAAGAGCTGACAACAATGCATGCCTCTACCGTTGAAGAGTTGAAGACCTTCTATGTACCTCCTAAACTTAAATCTAAAGAGAAAGACATTTTGTTTTATAAAGTCGTTCCTCATGCATTAAACACTGATGTAATGCTTTTAAATAATATCAATGAAGAAGTGGAGGATATTCATTTTTCTTATTATTGCTCTCCTCTCATTTATAAAATGCTTGATGTTGGACTGTTGCCCGAGAGATGGTCTGGTCGCCAAGCCAAGTTATGTAAAGCCATGTGGCAGTATAGACCCTCAGGGGAAAGGTTCGGATTAGGCTATGTCAAAAAGCTTGATAAAGCCGGACTCCATAGAGCATCATGTAGAATGATTTCTACGCATGAAGGCATTGAGACCCTCACCTCTGCTAGTGAGGAGATCGAAGTTAGAGATGCCCCTCCTGAGCTTAAGGATGGCGTCTCTTCGACAGTCGATGAATTGGTTGAGGTCAACCTTGGTACGGTTCATGATCCTCGTCCGACTTATATTAGCAAACTCCTATCGGAATCTATGGCTGTTAGGATTATATCAATTCTAAAAGATTTTCACGATTGTCTAGCCTAGAGCTATGCCGAGATGCCCGGACTAGCTCAAGATGTGGCTATGCACTATTTGGCAATCGACTCAAGTATTGTTCCTGTAAAACAAACTCCACTGAGGATGCAGACGGAAATAGAACAAAAGGTCATTGAAGAGACCAAAAAGCTCATCGAGGCTGGCTTTATTAAAGAGGATCCTTACCCCACCTGGCTTGCAAATATCGTACCCGTTAGAAAGAAGAACAGACAGATACGAGTTTGCATCGACTTTTGAGATCTGAATAAGGCTTGCTCAAAAGATGATTTTCCCTTACCTATTCCGAAGCTCATGATCGATGTCGCTTCCTCTCATGCAATGTTTTCCTTCATGAGTGGTTTGTCCGGCTACAATCAAATTCGGATGGCCCTGGATGAAGAACAACATACAGTGTTTCGTACTCCGATCGACATATTTTGCTATAAAGTCATGCCCTTTGGATTAAAGAATGCCGGGGGGACTTATCAGCGCGCTATGATGCATATCTTCGACGACTTGCTACATCAACAGGTAGAGTGTTACATCGATGATGTAGTGATTAAGAGTCGTTCTGAAGATGATCATCTTTTAGACCCGAGGACCGTCTTTGAATGCCTTAGGAAATATGACCTGAAGATGAACCAGTTGAAATGCGCCTTTGGCGTATCCTCCGGAAATTTTCTGAGTTTCATTGTCTGTCATAGAGGCATTGAAATTGATCCCATCAAAATTAAATTCATCACTAATATGGAACCTCCTACAAGTTTGACGCAGTTGCGTTCACTACAAGGGAAGCTTGCTTATATTAGAAGGTTCATTTCAAACCTTTCTGGTCGATGTCAGCCTTTTTCTGCATTGACTAAGAAAGATGTTCCTTTTCACTGGGATGAAGCATATTGGCATACTTTTGAAGATATCAAGTGCTACTTATTGAATCCTCCGGTGTTAGCAGCTCCGGTTCAAGGTAGACCCCTCATTCTCTGTATTGCCGCTCTTGACGAGTCGATAGGAGCTTTATTAGCTCAAAAGAATGAAGAGGGGAAAGAAAATGCTCTATATTACCTTAGTCGGTGTTTCATACCCGTTGAGATGAGATACCCTCCGATTGAAAAGCATTGCTTGGCATTGGTATTCTCAGTCCAGAAGTTAAGGCATTATATTCTCTCACATCATGTTGATTTGATCTCAAGGGTAAACCCCTTGCAATATTTAATGATGCGTCCCACCTTAGCTGGATGGTTGTCTAGATGGGCTATGATATTATCCCAATTTGAAATTTCTTGTCCCTCAACGAGTTGTTAAGAGATAGGTGTTAGCTGATTTTTTAGCGGCTCACCCGATCCCGGCAGATTCGCCTCTTAATGAAGATTTTCCCGATGAGCATCTATTGGCCTTTGATACCCTTGAATGGGAAATGTACTTCGATGGGGCCTCTTCCTTAAAAGGACCACCGGGATCTCTCCTAAAGGTACAATCAGGAATCAAATTGATTTTTCGTATCGCCCGATGGTGGCATTGTCCGCTATTCTTATAGTTTAGCGAAACCATGTACAAATAATGCCGCCAAATACGAAGGCTTTATTGTAGGACTTGAGTTGGCTATCCAGATGGGCATCACAAGAATCAAAATCTATGGTGATTCTCAACTCATTATAAGCCAAGTTTTAGGAACCTACCGGGTCCTCAAGCCTGAGCTCTTAGCCTATCATGAGAAGGCAATGACAATGTTGAAGCTCATTCCCGAGGTCACTCTTATTAAGATACCTCAATCCCTTAATGGAAAAGCTGATGCTCTTGCTAAATTGGCTAAAGAGGTATCGAGTCCTAATGGAAACCCCATGACAGTCGTGATCCGAGAAAGAAGGATCCTGTCATCGACGCAATCCAGCTCTTACTGAAGGGAATTCTCCCCGATAATCGTTCCCTTGCCTCTCAGATTCAGAAGAGGGCACTCTCGTTTACCATTATTGACGATACTTTGTATCGACGCTCTTTTGAGCAGATGTGGTTACGATGTGTAGGGAGTGATGAGGCCCAAAAATTCATGGCTGAAGTCCATGAGGGCATTTGTGGGTCTCATCAGTCGGGTCCTAAGATGAAAATCAAGATCAAACGTCTCGGTTACTACTGGCCTACGATGACCCTTGATTGTATTGAATATGCCAAGAGATGTCATCAGTGTCAGGTGTTTAGTCCTGTGCTTCACCAACCCCCGAGTGTACTACATCCGACAGTTGCATCGTGGCCTTTCGAAGCCTGGGGTACTGATTTTGTGGGGCTTATTGACCCACCATCCTCTCGAGGACATCGATTTATTCTTGCAGCCACTGATTATTTCTCTAAGTAGGCGGAAGCTATCCCCTTAAGAGAAGTAAAAGCAGATAATGTGTGGCATTTCCTTAAAAATAATATCGTTTATAGATTTGTTGTTCCACGCTGTATCATTTCCGACAACGGGTTGGCTTTCAAAAACACCAAGATAAATAGATTTGCTCGACGTCATCACATTGATTGGCGATATTCGACGATCTACTACCCGAGAGCGAATGGCTTGGCTGAGGCTTTTAATAAAACCTTAGTTAGCCATATTAAGAAAATTCTCCATGCCAACAAGAAAGAATGGCACGCGAAGCTCTCGGAGGCCTTATGGGCATATCGTACGACATACCGTACACCCACTGGTTCTACTCCATATGCATTGACCTTTGGGTCCGAAGCAGTCCTTCCTCTAGAAGTTGAGCTGCCTTCATTGCGTATCGCTATAAACAACAGTGTCAACAGCGAAGAAAATACTCGACTTAGGTTGGAAGAGCTTGATAGCTTGGAGGGGATGCGATTACAAGCCCAACAAAGCCTCGAGCTATACCGTGCACGCATGGCCAGAGCCCACGACAAGCTCGTGAGGTCCCGTACCTTCATAGTTGGAGACTTAGTACTAGTTTTACGTCGCCCAATTGTATCTCACCGTCGAAGCCACGGGAAATTTGAGCCCACATGGGAAGGACAGTTCGTGATCGAGAAGGTCTACGACGGAGGAGCCTATATGCTTGTTGACGCTGATGGATCTCACCCCATGCCCCCCATCAATGGGAGGTATTTGAAGAGGTACTATGCTTAGGCTCGTTCTCTATCGGATGTATTTTTGCGTTATAGATTGTTGTTTAAAGGTTTATGTACTCTGTAATTCAGTTATTGGGCAATAAAGTTACGTTTATCACACGGCGTCTTGGTTGAACTACTTATGATGATTTCCTTATGAGTACTGAGGGATTATGTTGCGTAGTTCATGATAGCATATGAGACGTAAGAGGTCTTGTGCATCTCTTAAAACTGAATGTTGAATTGTTTAACAGGTAATGTGGAAGTCCTATAGGCGGCTTATACCTGGCACAATCAGTAATCGGTATAAAGGAAGCCATGCACTTCTCTTATTCTTCCTCCTCGGCTCCACACCTCGAGCTGATCTGAATGAGTGTATCCCACCCATCGCAAATAAGGGTGGTGGATGCATTCGTCCCGCTCGTCATGAGTGGATGGGAGAGATACCCTTTTTTTAGAGGATTTGAGCTTAGCCCTATGGCCGAGCATCTCTTGGTTAGCACATCTTACTTAGCTACCAGCAAAATATCTCGATGAAGATAGTCAATTCGATTGATATTTACCTTATGCGGGAAAAGCATGCCTTTTCCTAGCATTATTTTTTGGTTACCCATTTCATATAGGATCCGTGTCGAGCATTTATCATCCATCATGGGCGGTTGTGAAAATTAGGCTCATCCCATTCATATCACGTGAGTGCGATATTTTCCCTTTTTGGAATACTTTTTCGTTGGTGCATTTCATTTTGCTCAAACTGTCTTAGATGTCTCGATCGACTAAGATTGGGTTGGATCAATACCTTCTTTGTGCGAGGAAGTGACACTTTTTTTCCTCAATACCTCTATTCGATTCAACAACCGTGTGGGTCTGAATTAGAGTTTCTCACTCACCTTATATGAGTGTAGTTTCTTCTCCGCCCTTGAGGGATGCTACTAAATTGGCCTGAGGTCTACATACGCTTACTGTTGGAGTGTTATATCTAAACCAACTGTCCTTCGACGCTATGATAATTCCCTCGTAGAATTTGCTCTACCATAATTCCAAGCAGCGTTGTCATATATAGGGTTGGTACGTCATAATCGCCTACCCTCTTGGGTATCCTTGACTCTCTCAATTTTTTTTTGTTGCCCTATGAGAGCTACGTGTTGAATAATATTTGTCACCAATTCAGATTTTATTGGAACGCTCTGATATCCGAAGTTGCTTTGATGCAAGATAGGGTTACCTTGATCGGAGGAGATCAACACCCTTTAAGAGGAGCACCTCCTCCCTATCAGGTCACGTCATGTGTCCGACATTTACTTTGAGTATGATACCTCATGTTGTTATGCCGCATGGTTGCTCATTTGATTTTTTACCAGGAAACATACATCCTATGCTAATTTATATGATCGGTCATGATACATACCTTCTGTGTCATTTGATATATTATGGTAGGACACATACTTCCAGCTTTATTTGATGGAGTCATGATACATATCTCCTAGACAATTTCGATCCAGATACATACCTCCCTGATCATTTGATGTTCCTTTTAATAGAACTATTGCCTCCACTTGGGCGGCCTTTGATGATAAGACCTCATTTTGAGGCACGTCAGGTTGTTGAAGCCATTTGGCTTTGAAGTCTCTCGAATCATACAACTTTTTCTGCTAGTTCTTTTATGAGAGTATTTATTAGCTTTTTAGCTAATATATCATATGTTTCTCGAGCCATACAACACTGTAGCCGGCTATGTTATGAGAACACCATGAATTTTGACATCTTCGGCTTTGTATAGCCCTACGTTCGATGTTACTCAAGCCCTACGGTATGGTAGTCAGCTCAGTAGGAGTACATCTTGTTTTTAGACACTTTCAACTTTTTAGTCATGATCCTCGAGCCATACGACCTTATTCTCGGCTCTATTACGAGGACGTCTCATCTTTTGACATCTTTGGCGCCGTAGCCATTTAATACGACATCTTTCGGGCAATATGACATTCTACTCAGCTCTTATGGGAATATATGATCGTGTCCGGCTCTGTAACCTTTTGATACTTCTCAGACCATATGCCCTTTTAGGTCGGTTCCTTTGCGAGAGAGTATCTTGTCATTGGATTGTCCTGGTCGCATTCCATTTAAGTTGAGTGTCTCTAGAACCGTACGACTTTATAATTGGGTTGATGACGAGAGCACCTCAACTGGCTGGCCAGATGCCACCTCGTTCAGAATCTTTAGTGTTTTATAGCCATCTGTCGATGGCGATGAGTGTTTCTACTCTGTGGGAGCTGATCCGACTCGTAATCGGGTTCCTATCGAGAGAACATAATAGGAGACTTGAGGTCACATGAGATGATCGAGCCTCCTCCCACTTTTGTTATTACGACTTACATCGGGCAAATTTTCGGGTTTCCCCACCTCTATCCATTCGAATGTGGTCAGATAGAGAGCGGTTCCCTCTAGGGGCGACCTCTAAGCCAAATGCCCATATGCAAGAGAAGAGAGACCTGTGGTCACACGAGATGATCGGGCCTTTTCAACTTTCCATACTAATGAGTCACTGGAACAGTTGCCACATCAACTGGGACTTCTTGGTCCTTATGACCACCTGGATTGTCGTGGTGGGTGCCACCCTCCGGGAGAACCTACTAGTCAGTTCTTCGCCTGAGAGCACAGCAGGAGACCTTGGTCACACGAGATGATCGGGCCTTCTCGGTCAGCCAGACTATTGAGACACTAGTCGATCGCCACCTCTGATCAGGAGTTCCGTGCGTTATAGCCACCTGATTAAAGTGATGGGTGCTTCTTTTTAAAGGGATCAGCTAGACTCGCAATAGCGTTTCCTTTTAGGAGAAACATAACAGGAGACTTGGTCACACAAGATGATTGAGCCTCTCCCCAACCATTACGAATGCGGTCAGGTGCATGGCTTCATCAATTTTGTCATTTCGAAAGATAGGTCAAACAGATTGATCTGCCATTTCGAGTGAGGATAGGCAGCTTTTTCGCAGTCATACCATATCCAGTTTATCTGGCATGGCTGAGCTTTTTGGTGGACAATTAGCTTTGACTATTTACCACCACCCCAACCATACCCTGTCTAGTTTATCTAGCCTGGTTGGGTTCCTTTGTGGTTTGTCGATTCTAATTGGCTAGCCACACCCTTAACCATACCCTGTCCAGTTCATCTGGCCTGGTTGAGGTTTATTTTTGGGATGTCACCTCGACTACTAAGAGAAAATTTCTTTTGAGGATGTTGCCAACAACTGCACTGTGCCTCAGTGGCGCAGCACACTTGTTGGGGGTCCTTTGTTGGCATCTTTTTTTTATGTCACATGTGTATGATGTCCACATGTGTAAAACTTGTCGAAAAAATCATGACATGAATCCTTTTGATCATTGTGTAAGTGCTAGGG
>JXCR01144239.1:1667-25225 GCA_002079205.1 Phalaenopsis hybrid cultivar | reverse complement strand
GATTTCAGTTAGTGTGCAAGTGCAAATATGTTCGAATTAAATCTCTCACAATCAGATTCATCCAACAATCAGTTGCTACCAGAAGCTCAGAATAGCAACGATATTGTCATTTATAATTTAACAAGTACAGAGCCAGAAGTGGTACCTCAAGTTGTCATTGATAATAGCAGTGAGGAAGTCCTTACCAAGAAGGGTAGGAAGAGGAAGTCGACAGTGTGAGAATATTTTGTTGAGGCAATCTTTCCTATTAAAGAGGCACAAACTACTTTTTGGCAGTGCATTTGCTGTCGAACAAAATTTCATAAGTCTAAAACAGGAACTATTTCTCAACTTCTACGTCATGTGAGGGAATATGGAAAAATCAAAACTAAAAATAAGGAAGCCATTGGTCTTGCCGAAAAAAGACAAAAATTGTTGAATTCTCTCTCAAAGCTGGGAAGGCAACAATGGTTGTTTTTTTTTGGAAAGTTTACTTGCATACCACATAAGCTTGACATTTACGTGTGGGCTGGCAGAGTTGCACATTATATTTATACTTGCATTTACATATATGTCATCTAAAGTTTGACATTTACATGTATATCACTTTTAAGCTAACAAATCTATGCTTAAAAATGCATATTTCGATTTGAGCAGAGCATGTATATATGAAAGTTTTGGTTTTAGATATGTATGGTATGCTTGTAAATGCTACTTTAGTTTTTTATTCAAGTAGTTGAGAAATGAAAAAATTGTATGGTAGCTTTCTAAAGTCTTTGCATGAGAGCATAGTTGCTTTGTTGCTAGATATGGATGGGCTTAATTAGGTTTAATGCATTATGGAAGTGGTTCTTACTCTTAATTTTGGAAGGCAATACAAGTTTGCAACCATTTTAGGAGAAGAATATGATTTATTCAGCATTGTCATTAGAATGTTGTTGTCACTGAATCATGTTGAAAATTCTATTGTCACAGTACTGTTTGAGCATTTTGGATGACAACACAAGCAGTGCATTATGTAAATTATGGAAATTATGGAAATATAATTTATTCAGCATTTTCATTCATTTTGGATGACAACACAAGTTTGCATTATGGAAATTATGGAAATTATTCAGCATTGTCATTGCATTTGGATGACTTCATGATGAAGTTATCTTGCTCTGATTCTTGGAGATTATCATTTGCTGGAAAGCAGATTACAGTAGCTCCATAAATTTGTAGTAATATGGGATACTTAGTTGCTAACAGATTGCGTTTGGTGAGCATTTTATAACCCATAATGTTTGTACAAAATTTGTACATAAGCTTCTTAAACTTGGTTGCGTTTCAGGGAATTGGTGAGAATTGTTTCAAAGAATTGGTGAGCATTTTATAACCCATAATGTTTCTTTTGGCAATTCAATTTGCATATTGCACTAACATATGATTTCAGTATGTTCATCTCCTGCTTGTTGCTTCACTTATTGAACCGAATATAGCTCCACCTCCATCCTATGAAGATGCTGATGGCATTTTTAGTTTTGATCCAGAGAATGGTCTGACTGATTCCATGGGAAAACCTTGGCCTCATTTCGAAGCCACATGATTAATGGTTGGTTTGAGGCAGTAGGCAGTATTTTCATATGTTTCTATTACAATTCTCGTTACATACCTACTTGACAACAACAACTGTTTTAGAATTTTTTTTTTTTGTGAGAAAGAGCTTTTAACAGAAAAGAGATAATTACATGTGAAGCACTTGGTACTTTATTATTTTCGTATGCAAAGCACTTGGTTTGAGCCTTTGAGGCAGTGGGAAGTATTTTCATATGCCAAACACTTGGTACTTTTTTTGAACTCGTATTTTTGCTCGCCAAAGGCTATCGTGCATTGGTTTACAGGTGCATTTGGTGCGATTGTGCTGGTGTCATTTTAGAAGCCAAGCCTGAGCTCGCTTACAGCCCTAGTTGAGTCTCCTGCACCTGCGGTAGAGTTAACTTTAGTGGGGTAGTGACTAACTTAATTCAAGTTAATTTCTGCTATTTTTGTGGTTGGTTTTCAGGTAATTTTCCTTATCCATGCATTTGGTGTGATTGTGCTGGTGTCGTTTTAGAAGCTATTTTTCTGAAGTATTTTCATATGCCAAGCACTTGGTACTTTTTTTTAACTCGTGTTTTTGCTCGCCAGAGGCTATCGTGCATTGGTTTACAAGTGCATTTGGTGCGCTGGTGTCTTCTTAGAAGCCAAGCCTGAGCTCGCTTACAACCCTAGTTGAGTCTCCTACACCTGCGGTAGAGCTAACTTTAGTGGGGTAGTGACTTACTTAATTTAGATTAATTTCTGCTATTTTTGTTTACAGGTTAATTACTTACTTAATTACTTACAGGTTAATTTCAGGTTATTTACTTACTTAATTCAGGTTAATTAACTATAGTGCATTGGTTTACAAGTGAATTGCTGCCCAATACATACTCAACAGA
The DNA here is from genome assembly GCA_002079205.1 of Phalaenopsis hybrid cultivar. Classification (NCBI taxonomy): domain Eukaryota; kingdom Viridiplantae; phylum Streptophyta; class Magnoliopsida; order Asparagales; family Orchidaceae; genus Phalaenopsis; species Phalaenopsis hybrid cultivar. The sequence goes on along the minus strand of JXCR01144239.1, from coordinate 22,784 downwards.
GAACTTAACTCTTCCAAGAAAATTGGCAAACCTGCTCTAATCTGAAGCCAAATTGACAACCCTACTCAAGATGGATCCCAATTTGAAGGAACTTTTGGCTGGAGGAAATTGTGAATATACGTCATAATATTTTTGTAAATTTGTAAAATTAGTACATAAGATTTTATTTTGTAAAATTTTGTAAAAAAAAGAATTAATATTCTTTGTGTAAAGTTTTGTAAATTTGTATAGAAGTTTTTGTGAAATTTTGTATTTTCTAAATTTTCGTATGTTTGTTTAATTTGTAAATTGTAGCATTTGTAATGAAGTTTTTATTTTGTAAAATNATGTGACACATGAATATGATGCGTTCTTTAATTATGCGAGAAATATTCCAAACATTTCTCGTCATGTCACGGGGGCGTGTACTATGCACAATTCTAGCATATCTTCGTTGTAAAACCGAAGGAGTAATTATTATCAATGTAGAATAATAATTACTTGTTATAATACTACTGTTTCTGTTTAGCTGCTTATACATTTTCATGAGATTGCTGGGGCTTTTATGGTATAATGATTTACAGTAGGAAGTATTTTGTAGCAGTGCTCCACTCATACAGCTCACTTTGTATGACAAACGATATGTATCTACTCTGTCAAAAAATAGAAAATCTAACTTATGTCCTCATTTAAATTTTTGGTCCTGATGCAAGCAAAATGAAAAGAAAGTTATTATTGTTATGAAGGCACATGTGAAAGAGATGATCTTCTAGGCNTTCAAACGAGCCGAACACGAGCCCAGCCTGAGCTCGCTCAGACTCGGCTCGTTTACAGCCCTATTTACAGTAGGAGGTATTTTGTAGCAGTGCTCGACTCATACAGCTCACTTTGTATGACAAACGATATGCATCTACTCTGTCAAAAAATTAAAAATCTAACTTATGTCCTCATTTAAATTTCTGGTCCTGATGCAAGCAAAATGAAAAGAAAGTTAGTATTGTTATGAAGGCACATGTGAAAGAGATGATCTTCTAGGTTGTAACAGGCGGGGGGTTGGTAATGCTAATTTTCTCTTAGAATGGGTTTATAAGATAATATTTGCGAGAAGAAATAGGTAATCTAGTGCTTCAATGCTTAGCCCATTTGTTGGGAGCATAGTGAAGAATTTCAAAATAATGAGTACAATCTTCACTCTGCTTGCAGGCATCCACACAGGAAAATCACCATGTAGCGTGACAATTCACTAACATAAATTTAAGATATTCTATTTAAAACAATAAACTTTAAAAAAAATATATTATTTATAAAATTTTGCCGACGAAAAAGATAAAATAAATATGAACTTATTCATGATATAGTAATTGAGAGAGTAGTTTTATGTAATGATATCACGGGATTGAACACTCAGTTTTTGTTCAAAAAATAAAAATAAAAAATAAAATTAGCTTTTAGACATATAAACAAATAAAATTAGTTTTTAGACATGTAAACAAAGAAAATTTAGTGGTATGCATGCAATGCCCAAAAATTTTATACTAAATTATAATCCTACTTTCATCAAAATTCAATACATTTAATTACATTTACTTTTGCTTGAATATCAACTTCAATCTTATTCAACACTTCAGACCCGTTTGGAGCAATTTATTTGGTACAGTGGCGTTTTAAAAATGCACCTGGACTATTTGGATAAACTGCATTTTAACAGTTTATGCATTTTCAAAATACTGAAAACACCTAAATTCGACACTTCGGGCCTGTGTGGGGCAATTTATTTGGTGCAGTGGTATTTTGAAAATGTACCTGGACTGTTTGGGTAAATTGTATTTTAGCAGCTTATGCATTTTCAAAATACTGAAAATAGTATTTTCATACCACACTTATCTAGGTACGGTGGCGGTTTTCCGGCAGCGGACTGATTTTTTCAAAAAAAATTAAAATTTGTAATAGTTACTGCATCTAGCTTATCAACAGATTATTTAATAGGCTGCAGTTGTCTCAAATAGACTCTTAATATATAAGAGAAAAAAAAAAAAAAGGCATTTACATGCATAACACAATTTTTATATTTTGGTATATATCTAACATCAAACCTTTCATATTTACTTTCCAAACACTCAAATATTCTGCCTCATATATAAAATATATTTTTAATAATTATTTATAATTAATTATTTTTTAAATGATAAATTTATTGCGTCAAAATATTAAAAAAACATGTTAAATTTTGGGTATTAACTATTTAGAATTTTAAATTCATAAGAATTGTACTGAATCTAAATTTTATCAAGAAAACAGCACTCGTCTGATCGAGCATCTCCCTCGTAGGCCGTGCAATTCATTGGTGCTTGCTTTGCAAGCTTTGAAATATGAGCGCACTTTGAACGCCTCCTGGCGCAGTTGTAGAATAAAGAAAAGGAGAAAAACAAATAACAGAAAGTGAATGAGTATGTTTCTGTAATTAAATATCAAAAAGTGTCCTCCACCTATGAATGTCTCCACTTGTAAAAGGAATAGGCTAAATAGAGATAAGGTGTAATATTCAGCAGTAGGTATTATATAATATTAATATAGAATTATTATATATAATAATAGATGTTTATAAATTGATATAACTGGATCAGTTCCCTTCAGGTTCAGAAGAACACGACTCAAGTTCAGTAATTTGCACACATTCATCATCTGGTGGGTGATACTTATACAGATTAGCTGCATTAAAAGTGGAGGGTATGTTTAAATCTCGAGGAAGTGTCAACACATACGCATTATCATTAATCTTTGCTTCAATAGGAAAAGGCCCAATTTTCGTGGTTTTAGTTTAGAGTAAGTGATGGCAGGAAATCTTTGCTTACGGAGATGAATCATCACTAGATCCCCAACATTAAAAATCTTTCTTCTGCGATGCTCATCAACTTGTTGCTTGTAATTTGCATTGCTCTCATTAGTTTATGTTTCACTGTTTTTAACATTTCCTCAAAACCACCTGTCATTTTGATTGCTTGAGAGCTTCTTGGTTTGGGAATTGCAGCTATGTCAACCGTAAGATTTGTTTCTTTAGTATGTACAACCCTGAAAGGTGTCTTGCCCGTACTTCTATTTACCATAGAGTTAGAAGCATATTCTGTTTGACCCAAGACATCGTCCAATTGCTTTGGATATTCACTTTCAAGACATCAAATCATATTACCCAACGAGCACTTTATCACTTCCCGTCAGATTGAGGTTGGTAAGTTGAACTAAATTTGAGTTCAGTTTGTAATATCTTCCACAATTCCCGCCAGAAACAACTAAGAAAGTAAACATCACGATCTGAATTTATGCTCCTTAGAATGCCATGTATACTAATTATTTCCTTAAAGAAATTTTTTGCAACATTGATTGCACTAAATGTCTTTTTACAGGTGATAAAATGAGTTATTTTTTAAATCTATCAACCATTACCATGATAGAATTATGACATCATTTAGTTTTTGGAAGTCCCAAAACAAAGTCTAAACTAAGATCTTCCCAACTTGAATCTAGGATCGGGTATATAGGCCAGTGTTTTGATTGACACCTTTAAATGTTTGGCAGACTTGACATTTTCAACAAAGCGAGAAGCATCATGGCGAAGTTGTGGCCAAAAAAATCTTGCTTGAAGGAGTGCCAATGTCTTGTCTCTTCCAACATGAGTGGCCAATCCACCACTATGCATTCCTAAAGGAGCTATTATCGAAGGGAAGTATTTGGAATACAAAGTTGATTGCCTTTGAAGAGAAATCCACATTGAATAGAATAATCACCTATTGCCCTGTGCTCCTTACAAAGAGTCCATGGAATTGAAAAATCATCGTCATCTACATATTGTTCGCAAAGAGTTTCATACTTGTGGTTGGAGATTGAACCGCAACTAGAAGGCTCGCTCTTCAGCTAAGAGCGTCGACAACCCAATTGTTATGGCCTGATTTGTGCTTCAAAGCAAAACTAAACTTTTAAAGAAATAAGTCCATCTCATTTGCATCCGAGTCAAGTTTTTTATTTTATTTTTTTTGTGTGTTTGTAAAAATTGTAATGATTGGTGGTATCTGAAAATTAAAAATTATTGTGAAATTAAATAGTGCTCCCATTGTTTTGGTTTTGGCCATGCATTGATAACTTATGCCTTGCTCGGATCAGTTTTGATACCCAGTTTGGACACAACAAAACCCAAAACTGCACCTCTTCCATGGTAAATTCTTACTTGGGAAGATTCAGAAACAGCTTGTGATCATGAAGAGTCATTTAAATCAATTTTAGGTGACCCAAATGAGCATCCATTGAAGGGCTATACACAGGAATATCATCAAAGTATACCACACATAAATATCCATAGAAAGGTTTGAGTACCTCATGCATTAGTCTCATTGATGTGTTTGGGGCGTTGCATAGGCCAAAGGGCATTACTCGCCATTCATATAGGCCTTCTCAAGTCTTGAATGAAGTTTTCCATTCATCTCATTCACAAATTCTAATTTGATGATGGCAGCTGTTAAGATCTAGTTTTGAAAAACAATTAGCTCCACCCAATCTATTGAGAAGTTCATCTAGGCGCGACATAGGAAAGTGAAAATTAACAGTGATTTAGTTAATTGCTCGATTGTCAATACACATTTGCCACGAGCCATTTTTTTTGGAACGATGAGTGCCAGAACAACACATGGACAAAGACTATGTCGAATAAATTGTTTCATGCATTAACTCTTCAACAATTTTTTGTAGGATTTGATGTTCCTTAGGATTCATCTTATAGTGAGATTGGTTGGGAAATGTTGAACCGTGAATGAAATCTATTTGATGTTGAATGGAGTGTAGAGGTGCAAGTTGATTAGGTAAGTCAGTCGGGCAAACATCTGTGAACTAACCTAACAAATTTTCCACTTCAACAGGAAATTTAGCCTTGCGGTTATTCGATTTAGTCATCAAGAATGCATACATGCAATTCTCATCTTTATAAGTTGCTCGTAATTGTGAACAAGTTACACTAGTATAAGTTGATCTCTTTTTGATGTTTGCTTTTTCCATAGATGGTGAGGCAATAAGCTAATTTTCCTTCCCTTCCAATCAACGAAGTATGCATTGGCTTTACAATCATACCAAGCTCCAACATCGAATTGCCAAGGTCTTCCCAAAATGAGATGACATGCATCCATTTCTAAAACATAACATAAAACTTCACAGTTAAAATTCTTGTACATGTATTTCGCAAGAACTTCGACCCCCCCTTTTAATCCAACTAATTTTGTAGGGTTGTGGATATTTGGATGATTGAAGTTGGAGTGCTTTAATGACCTGCGCTGCAATTACATTTTTAGTGCATCCACTATCTACCAAGAGGTCACAAAATCTTACCATTAATGGTATAACGAGTATGGAAGATAGCATTTCTTTAAGTGTTCACAAATTGTTTAGGAGATCATAAAATTTTCTCTAGGACACAAGAAAGAGACTCACCGTCATCGTTCGGTATATTTTCACATTCTTCATTGGAGAATGGAAATTCAGGTGACTCTTCTTCAACTATTTCACCTTCCATCACTTGCAACTCACCACGATTAGAACATTCATTTGAACGGTGGCCGTTCTTTTCCTNATTTTCACATTCTTCATTGGAGAATGGAAATTCAGGTGACTCTTCTTCAACTATTTCACCTTCCATCACTTGTAACTGATCACGATTAGAACATTCATTTGAACGGTGGCCGTTCTTTTCTCACTGATAGCAAGAGAAAAATAGAGAATATGAAGTGAGAGTATTTCTGTAATCAAATTTAAAAAAATGTCCTCCACCATTACAATAGTAGCCATATATATTTCTCCACTACACCCCATGAATAAGCTAAACAGAAACAAAGTGTAATATTCTGCAGTATTATATAATACAAATATAAAATTATTAGATGTAGTAGTTGCTATTATTCGCCTCCGCAGCACCAGTCGCGCGTTGCTGGCATCATCTTCTTCCTCAGTTTCCAAGAAATGCAGGATCGGACCCAAATCCTCATGCCTAGAGTGAAGCTGGGAAGACAGGGCTTGGAGGTGAAGACTCCTCTTTCTCTGTCCTCCTGTTCCGCCCCCCCCACCCTCCACCACACACCATTGGTTTGCATGTTCAGAACATTTTGTTTTTCTTTTACCCGGATAGGTGTCCAAGTTGGGTTATGGTTGTATGAGCCTTTCGGGGGTTTACAACTCCCCAGTCGATGACGAAAATGGGATATCTTTAATCCTTCATGCTTTCAACAACGGGATCACCTTCTTCGACACATCCGATGCTTACGGTCCTCATACCAATGAGGTCTTGATGGGAAAGGTTCCAGCATTCTCTCCGCTTNCATTATCACACAAGTATATGTGTCCATCAAGTAGTATATAAATTTTGAGTTCAAGTATCGATTCCACAAAGAACTACGTTAATTCTTAAATTAAGCCAAGTTCTATCCTAAGACCCTACTCTTGTTATCCAATTAAATAAATTTTAATAGCGGGATCCTATATCTACAACAATGAAAATATTTTCAAAAAAATTTTGGAAAATGATCTTTCTCTTTTCCAAACAATTTTTGGAAAATGATCGTGCGTTTCAATTCCCGGCCGGCCTAATCAAATATCTCAACGAAGTCTGGGGCCGTATTTTTTGCCATGATTCTCTTCCTTCGGCTCGGCAACATTCACTGAGATTCACCACGAAGAAAGCCGAAAACTTTTCATGCTCAACACCTCGATTCCTTAAGTCGAACCTTCCGCCTTGGTCTCCAATAATGCTCAACACTCTTTTATGCCATCATGGGCCAATCACTCCACATGTGATTTCTGTCACAAATCTTACCATACCCGTGATAAGTGTTGAAAGCTCCACGGGAAACTGACACATAAACTTTCAGCCAAATTCTATGCTACCGAGGATTTTGCTACGACCTTATAATCCACGACGGTGCAGCCGATTCCCACTCGGAACNCACATGTGATTTCTGTCACAAATCCTACCATACCCGTGATAAGTGTTGAAAGCTCCACGGGAAACCGACACATAAACTTTCAGCCAAATTCTATGCTACCGAGGATTTTGCTACGACCTTATAATCCACGACGGTGCAGCCGATTCCCACTCGGAACATCCCGAAATCACCATACTCCATTAAAGGTTAGATGAAACACTTAATTAAACTGCTTGGACCTAGTCAGTTTTCTTCCGGCCCGTCGACCTCCAATGTTCGTCACTATAACATTTATATGGCATTCATGGGCCTCAAACCACGCAACCGAATGTTCTAAGCCTTATCAGCATATTCTCCATGCTCTGAAAGAGATACTAATAAAATTGCTAACGATTCCTTTAGTTTCATTACGGATAAAAGGTCTGTTGCTCTAACAGACGAGCTGACTTTGAAATTTGTGTTACATGTACTTTTCCTGAAGTGTAACATCTTGTCAGCCTGTAAGCTGACATATGACATTGATTGTGTTGCTCATTTTCTCCTGATGTTTGTCTTTCAGGATCGTCGTTCGGGGAGGATGATTGCAACTGTTAATCGAGTAGCCGGGCTCAACTTCCGAGAGAATGACATTAATGACGAGGACACTCCATCCAATAATTATAGTTTTTTCCCAGTCCACTGAATGTCCTATTATTCTTTTACATTGTGTTTGGGTCGATATTTAAAAAAGTTGTATCCTTTGATGTTTACTAATAAAAATCTGTTTAGATTCAGATGTGAGATTTGTGAGTTAGCTAAACATCATCACGTCTCTTATCCACCCCACTTTTACATTCGTTACACTTCTTTTTCATTAATTCATAGTGACTTATGGGGACCCTCTCAAACCCTGAGCAACACCAATAAACGGTGGTTCCTTACATTGATTTATGACCACACTTGAATGACCTGGGTCAATATCTTAAAATACAAATCTGAAACTGCGGTAATCTTAAAAATTTTTTACTCCATTTTGATCCAATTCAAAATATCAATTCAAGTCTTTTGGATCGACAACGACTGTGAATATTTCAACTCTATATTGAGAGAATTCTTGGTAAGTAAGAGCATCCTTCATCATAGCTCATGTATGTATATTCCTTAACAAAATGTGGTAACCGAATGGAAAAACTTGCACTTTCTCCAAGTTGTTCTATTATATTTCAATTTAACGTCCTGTAATAGTTATGTGATTAAAATCTCCATCTGTAGGAATTAAGTACCGTTTAGGGAAATTAAGTTACCGTTCGGGGATTGTTGGTTTGTGATTTGACATTTTTTTGATGAATATCGAAGACCCGTTGCATCTTTTGAGATTGCGAGTTAAATATTCTATTTTGCTCCCTGACCGCAGTGTCTTATGACACAGACTAACGAGTCTTTTGAGATAGTTGANCGACAACGACTGTGAATATTTCAACTCTATATTGAGAGAATTCTTGGTAAGTAAGAGCATCCTTCATCATAGTTCATGTATGTATATTCCTTAACAAAATGTGGTAACCGAATGGAAAAACCTGCACTTTCTCCAAGTTGTTCTATTATATTTCAATTTAACGTCCTGTAATAGTTATGTGATTAAAATCTCCATCTGTAGGAATTAAGTACCGTTTAGGGAAATTAAGTTACCGTTCGGGGATTGTTGGTTTGTGATTTGACATTTTTTTGATGAATATCGAAGACCCGTTGCATCTTTTGAGATTGCGAGTTAAATATTCTGTTTTGCTCCCTGACCGCAGTGTCTTATGACACAGACTAACGAGTCTTTTGAGATAGTTGGGAATATTGACATTCTCTTGTGCCTCCTAAAGGGGGTTGACGTCGGGAGGTTGTCAAAATTTTGATAATTTGGACTTGTAATTAATTAAAACATTTGAATTTTTGAGCTCATACCACAAAATAAAATGTGACATTTAAAATTTTAAAATGATTTGAAATTTTGAGCTTTCAAATTTAGACATATGGGGTTCAAAAATAATTTAAGCCTGAGAATTTTGAAACTTTAAAAGCTCGTCACCGGATTCACAACGCGTTTGCTAGCGAACAGAAGGCNTTTCAAATTTAGACATATGGGGTTCAAAAATAATTTAAGCCTGAGAATTTTGAAACTTTAAAAGCTCGTCACTGGATTCACAACGTGTTTGCTAGCGAACAAAAGGTGACCCTTTTAAAGCCCAAAATGAGATTTTGTGTGATTCGAAAATTGTAATATTATAAATATTTCAAGTTCTGAATGATCTCATACTTTATCAAACTTAAGGACAACTTCTTAAGTTAAATGCAATATTTTGAAATTTGTACGNTTAAAGCCCAAAATGAGATTTTGTGTGATTCGAAAATTGTAATATTATAAATATTTCAAGTTCTGAATGATCCCATACTTTATCAAACTTAAGGACAACCTCTTAAGTTAAATGCAATATTTTGAAATTTGTACATGTATTTCTAAGACTTATATGAAAAGTAGGTTGGATGCTCTGGAGCTATGGATGCTTTAAGAAGTTCAAGGAAATAAGTCAATTATGCATAATTTCAAAAATTTGGCATGTGTTTTTTGAAATAAATTTTGCCTCAGAGTTCTAGTTTAAAAGATCATGTAAAATCTTAAAATTTATAAACCCTTTAAGCTATTCAAATATTAAAAATTAAGCGTCCGCATGTGCTCCAACCAATGCATATAATGCTCAAATATTAGGTTTGAGAATGTTGCGTGGGCTAATGGGGCCACATTGTTTATTGAATAGGGTTGTAAGTCCCACACTTTTGGTCAGATTCTCCTTGCAAAGATCAGAGTTGATGAGTCTAGTAATTTCAAAACTAATGACTAAATCATAAATATAAAAATTTGCGAGTCCAAATCACTTAATTCAATCCTCCTCCCTATAGGGAAGAAGTTGACAAGATTCATACTCTAAAAATTATAAACTAACAAAATTAAATGTTCTCTTCGAATATAAATGTTTTATATGCTTAAATCCCCAATGATGACTGTGTTGATTGAAGATTTTAACCAGATGAGTCAATTTTTTAAATCAATATTTTCAAAGTAATCAACTAAAACACTTAAGTTAAAAATTAAATCATTTAAAAATTAAAACAAACCCCATCCACCTTCTGTAACTGTTTGTCGAGCTTGACTAATTTCAGTTTACAAAGAGCTAATGTCATATTGAATGTATCAATATATTTACAATCAAAACAATCACATGCCAGTAAGTACATGGTCCGAGTTCTCTGTCCGCGTAATTTCTCCACCAAATAACAACACAAAATAGCTGAACGATCAGAGCCCTCTGATCGGGTGATTTCCACCTTNTAAAAATTATAAACTAACAAAATTAAATGTTCTCTTCGAATATAAATGTTTTATATGCTTAAATCCCCAATGATGACTGTGTTGATTGAAGATTTTAACCAGATGAGTCAATTTTTTAAATCAATATTTTCAAAGTAATCAACTAAAACACTTAAGTTAAAAATTAAATCATTTAAAAATTAAAACAAACCCCATCCACCTTCTGTAACTGTTTGTCGAGCTTGACTAATTTCAGTTTACAAAGAGCTAATGTCATATTGAATGTATCAATATATTTACAATCAAAACAATCACATGCCAGTAAGTACATGGTCCGAGTTCTCTGTCCGCGTAATTTCTCCACCAAATAACAACACAAAATAGCGGAACGATTAGAGCCCTCTGATCGGGTGATTTCCGNCATGTTTAAGCGTCAGAAGTAGTTATTTGATGATTCATTGAATTTAGATGAATTTTTTAAGAGGTGTTTGAAACAACCCTTGGTACAAACATGGGAAATAGCCCATGAACACGAAAATTCATTCAATTGGTTTTTGAAAGGAGGCAACTAGAAGATTCATTGAATGAAGACACATTTTGAAGAGATACCGAGACACTCTTTGAATTTTTATAAAAGAAAACTTGGATCATCAAAAGACGAGAGAGCCAACAACCATCATCCATCCAAATAATCGTCGTCGCCGCATCCCATCGCCACCGAAGCCGTCGTTGCCAGCCACGTTTATTTTATTTTAAGTTTTAATTTGTATTGTGAGTGAAGAAAGAGAATTCAAATGAACTTCAAGACATTTGGTGGAGAGGATTTGAGATAAGTGTTTATATTTGTGACTACATTTTATTTTAATTTAGATTTATTATTTGTGAGCATGATTTCTACTTTTAAACTCATATGTGGTTGTGTTTTCTCATGGATTCTGAGTAGTTTTCTTTATCTTTTTTTCTTAAAATGATAAATGATTAAGTGTTGAAAGGAAGTTATGTGAAGTATTAGACTTCAATGTTGAAAGAAGTTGTGTTGATTTGAAACATTGTACTTCATTTACTTTTTGATTTGACCAATTAAGATGTTAATACTTGTTGTGAGGACATGTAAGATCCGAGATGATATTGTCTCAGTCAACAAATGGAAAAAATCACATATTGATTTTATGGATGAGAATGTTCATGGGGTTGGGTGCTAATAAATAGGGAAATAGACTTTCATGGGTGTAGAATTAGAGTACTTTAGAGTGACAGACTAAAACCCTCAAATTGATTTATAGTTTTAGGTTTTGATATGAGATGTTAGCCCTTAGGTGGAGGGAGAAGAGAAAACTCTGGAGTGGGAGCTAGTATCTTCCCTACCTATTCGGTCTTCAAGGTCAAATTATAGATTAGCCAATGTTCTTTATAGCATCTCTAGTAAGGGTAAAGAATATTATTGTTCCTGTTTGACACAACACATTTAAAATACTTCCACAACAAAAATTCTATACTTGTTACTGATTCATGATAAGGTAAAAAATATTTTACTTATATTGTCTTCATCTTGCAAATATTTAGTTAAGTTAATTTGTTGTTTACTTTATTTTCAAATATCAAAAATTACAAAAAGAAACGAATTTTTATTCANAGCTTTTGAAAATTTACAGTTATCTTTAGGGTTAGGACTAGGTAGATGATGCGGGATTTTTTTTTTTTTGTGCGAATATTAGGTTCAGTTATTTGGAATTGTGATTTTGGGTAAGGAAGACAAAACACTAAAATATANAGCTTTTGAAAATTTACAGTTATCTTTAGGGTTAGGACTAGGTAGATGATGCGGGATTTTTTTTTTTTTGTGAGGATATTAGGTTAAGTTATTTGGAATTGTGATTTTGGGTAAGGAAGACAAAACACTAAAATATGGGATTTGTTGAGCTCTAATATCAGATGTCACTTTTGTAGGACACCTAAGAAGTGTTTAGGAAGCAGGTTCTGCACGGAGGTAGTTGTGAAATGGTACGAGAATGAGGATAGGGGCGGTTAATGTTATTGGGAGTAGAGGGTGAAGTTTACTGTTTGACAGTGATCCACCTAAAATATATAGACTTTTTATACACATTGTTATACCTATTTTTGAGATATTGCGCTTTAATGAAAGATATTTGTGTGTTTTTCTTTTAGGTATAATCAAATGGATGAAAAATGATAAAAAGAGTAAAAAATGATCAAATTTGAAGCAAAAATGAAGAGGGTGCAAAAATTGAACTGGGGCGCCTAAGCGCCGAGGACTGATGCTTACTCACTAGTTTTTTAGAGAGAGCTGCGCTTAAACGCCAGGTACCTCATGTNCAAATGGATGAAAAATGATAAAAAGAGTAAAAAATGATCAAATTTGAAGCAAAAATGAAGAGGGTGCAAAAAATGAACTGGGGCGCCTAAGCGCCGAGGACTGATGCTTACTCACTAGTTTTATAGAGAGAGCTGCGCTTAAACGCCAGGTACCTCACGTTTAAACGTCAGAAGTAGTTATTTGATAATTCATTGAATTTAGATGAATTTTTGAAGAGGTGTTTGAAACAACCCTTGGTACAAACGTGGGAAATAACCCATGAACACGAAAATTCATTCAATTGGTTTTTGAAAGGAGACAACTAGAAGATTCATTGAATGAAGACACATTTTGAAGAGATACCAAGACACTGTTTGAATTTTTATAAAAGAAAACTTGGATCATCAAAAAACGAGAGAGCCAACAACCATCATCCATCCAAATAATCGCCGTCGCCGCATCCCATCGCCGCTGAAGCCGTCGTTGCCAGCCATGTTTATTTTATTTTAAGTTTTAATTTGTATTGTGAGTGAAGAAAGAGAATTCAAATGAACTTCAAGACATTTGGTGGAGAGGATTTGAGATAAGTGTTTATATTTGTGACTACATTTGATTTTAATTTAGATTTATTATTTGTGAGCATGATTTCTACTTTTAAATTCATGTGTGGTTGTGTTTTCTCATGGATTCTGAGTAGTTTTCTTTATCTTGTTTTCTTAAAATGATAAATGATTAAGTGTTGAAAGGAAGTTATGTGAAGTATTAGACTTCAATGTTGGAAGAAGTTGTGTTGATTTGAAACATTGTACTTCATTTACTTTTTGATTTGACCAATTAAGATGTTAATACTTGTTGTGAGGACATGTAAGATCCGAGATGATATTGTCTCAGTCAACAAATGGAAAAAATCACATATTGATTTTATAGATGAGAATGTTCATGGGATTGGGTGCTAATAAATAGAGAAATAGACTTTCATGGGTGTAGAATTAGAGTACTTTAGAGTGACAGACTAAAACCCTCAAATTGATTTATAGTTTTAGGTTTTGATATGAGATGTTAGCCCTTAGGTGGAGGGGGAAGAGAAAACTCTGGAGTGAGAGCTAGTATCTTCCCTACCTATTCGGTCTTCAAGGCTATTCAAACTATAGATTAGCCAATGTTCTTTATAGCATCTCTAGTAAGGGTAAAGAATATTATTGTTCCTGTTTGACACAACACATTTAAAATACTTCCACAACAAAAATTCTATACTTGTTACTGATTCATGATAAGGTAAAAAATATTTTACTTATATTGTCTTCATCTTGCAAATATTTAGTTAAGTTAATTAGTTGCTTACTTTATTTTCAAATATCAAAAATTACAAAAGGAAACGAATTTTTATTCATATTATAGTATCTTAAGTTTAAGTAAGAATATTTTGCTAAGTAGGATTTTTGTTATCTAAACTTTATAATTTAAAAAAAAGAGGCATATTGTCAGTTTTTCCTGTGGGCTCGATATTCGGGGCTTAAACAAAAAGTCATATATTACTTGATAACGATACATATACTTTTGTAGTATCTTATATTTAAATATTATAAATGTATTATTCTTTGTTTCATAATGAAAAAATTGCTTAATTTTTGTTTTGTGTCAAGTTTTTGGCTTTGCTGCAAAATAAAAATCATTNTCATAATGAAAAAATTGCTTAATTTTTGTTTTGTGTCAAGTTTTTGGCTTTGCTGCAAAATAAAAATCATTAAGGAAATTAAACATATAATCGCATACATCGCAATAAACATATATATAGAAAGTCGAGATCAGATGGTTGACATTGTACATATTGAAAATAGAGGTTGATGGTGTTGACCGTAAAAATAAAAAAAAGGAAAATAAATAAAGAAAGAAATGGAGTAATTATGTGCTCCTTGTTGAATCCCGCTTGAGTTTGATAATCNTATTGAAAATAGAGGTTGATGGTGTTGACCGTAAAAATAAAAAAAAGGAAAATAAATAAAGAAAGAAATGGATTAATTATCTGCTCCTTGTTGAATCCCGCTTGAGTTTGATAATTGTTTCCACGCTCTTCCTCGGTTACAAAGAAATACAAAGCCTCTTTTTTATTCCCCGGCTCCGGAATAACCGCGCGCACAAGAAACTTCCTTCCCTGTTCGTCTTCACCACTAAGCCGTCCTTTTCTTCCAAATCACACACAAAGCCTTCCATCGTCCTGTGATTTGATTTGTCATCGTGTGCGATTCTAGACTGAAGGCTCCACTCCAACCAAAGACTTACACCGACGCCCTCTTCTCCCTCCAGAAACTAACAATGTGATCGTAGTTTACTGGGACTTTGAAATCCCTTTCTCCTTCCACTGAGTGTCCCCTTCCTTTCTCATGCTATCCAAGCTCTACCACCCCTCCGCTTGTTCTGCTTTGCATGACAAAGAAGTCTTCACCCTGTCCGCACAGGATTGCATGCTCGTTTGTTACGATGCTTAAGTCCTCCTTTTCTTCTGAATCATATTGACTCGTTCACTCCTATCTGCCTCAAAGGCGTGCACAATACATAGTTGCTCAATTCTCACTGCGTCGCGAACTAGCCTTCCGAAAGCCCGTGTTGAAGCTCTTCTTTTTANAGGCTCCACTCCAACCAAAGACTTACACCGACGCCCTCTTCTCCCTCCAGAAACCAACAATGTGATCGTAGTTTACTGGGACTTTGAAATCCCTTTCTCCTTCCACTGAGCGTCCCCTTTTTCATGCTATCCAAGCTCTACCACCCCTCCGCTTGTTCTGCTTTGCATGAATAAGAAGTCTTCACCCTGTCCGCACAAGATTGCTTGCTCCTTTGTTACGATGCTTAAGTCCTCCTTTTCTTCTGAATCATATTGACTCGTTCACTCCTATCTGCCTCAAAGACGTGCACAATACATAGTTGCTCAATTCTCACTGCGTCGCGAACTAGCCTCCCGAAAGCCCGTGTTGAAGCTCTTCTTTTTGCCTCTGTCCCGCACATTGGATCACACCACCTCGCTTTTTCATCCCTCTACTTCATAGCGCACATGAAATCACGATATACAAAGACTCCTGAAACTCCACCTTTCTCCTGCTGCTCCATCATATGATTGAAATTTCACAACATTCTTCTCTTGTGTTCACAGAAGCTACTTGATACTTTCACTAAAGCTTCGCGATCCTTAGTTCTAAGAGNCTTTTGATCATAAGCTCCTGGTTAGAAATGACTAATTTTGAAGATTAACTGGTGCTTTTGGTCTTAAAGATATATTGCTAGAAGAAGCATCCAGTTTTTTACTTTTAATTTGATTATGAAGAAAAAGAGATTCTTTATTAACTCCAATGAAACACATGGTCAGACAATTGAGCATATTAATCATAGCTCCTGTGTCTGTCCTATTAAGCCATAAATTATCTAACAACCATAGCTCCTGTGTCTGTCCTATTAAGCCATAAATTATCTAACAACGTGGTTTGGAATATGTTAAGTGGTCGGGGGATGGCTACTTTTGGTTTAAATTGTAAATTTGTTCCAATACGACATGGTAAAGTTAAATGGCCGTAATGGACTAGATTCTGCGGAACTGAAATCTGTGAGGGAGAAGATTTCGAAGTTGCCATTTTGATACCTGCATATAAATGGGAATACTTTAATTCTTGAATTTATCCAAAGTTAATTCCTATAAAGAAATTGGCTAATTATGGTGGTTTAAAATCCAAAGATTTTAAATCTAATTTAGGGCTTTTTATAACTCTTGGTTGTTTCCCCATTGCTGATTATTACCACCCGAAGTATTATTCCAGTTAAAGTTGGGATGGTTCTTTCAACCTGGGTTATAATAGTTTGAATATGGGTTATTCTGTTTGTTGTTTATGACATTCAAAGTTTCTAGTGATGCTTGATAATCTACCATTTGACCTAATGAATTCTCTTCGATCATGGAAATTGGTTGAGAAAAATTCATTCCAAATTGGTCTTTCTTGAAATTGCAGAAACTTGATTTGCTAACATTGCAAAAGCAACAGTTTCATGAATATTGGCTATTTTCTTAAGATTTACCCTTTCAGAAAGCCATTGAAAATTATTTGTAGCTATCTCTTCAATTAAAGTATAAGCGTCATTAAATGATTTTAACATCAATGAACCACCAGCAGCGACAACGATAATAGATCTAAGAGATCCAACTAATTCATTATAAAAAAATTGAATTATTAACCAATCTGGTATAACATGGCGTTGACACTTTCTTATGAGTTCTTTAAATCGTTCTCATGTTTCATAAATAGATTCACCTTCAAACTGATAAAAATATGTAATATTACCTAAGCTTCGCAGCTTTTGATGGTGGAAAATATTTTATAAGGAATTTCTGCACTAAATCGCNCGTCAACATAAATCTTGAACTTAAAGATTTTATCTTTGATTCGTTTCTCATGAATAATTATAATTATAGAACTGTCTTGGAACGTCGACTTCATGAATAAAGTGGGTTTGGTTGCTCCTTCATTATTTTNCGTCTGCATAAATCTTGAACTTAAAGATTTTATCTTTGATTCGTTTCTCATGAATAATTATAATTATAGAACCGTCTTGGAACGTCGACTTCATGAATAAAGTGGGCTTGGTTGCTCCTTCATTATATTAGACAGAAATTATTTAATTTATGTAATTATAAATACTTTCTTCAATGTGATCATCAATTATCCTTGTAGCATGCGGTTCTTTAGGCTGAACGAAGTCTGTAAATCTTCCTCCTGTGTGAATTTCGATGACATGTTTGGCCCCTTGGCTCAAACCCTCGTAAGTTGGTGGTAGTGATCTGATAATTAGAGTGACTCCCACCACTCCATATGTTTCAAAGAGAAATGAGATAATTCACCACTCCATATGCCTAATTTGAGTATTTAAGTTTTTATCTTTTCTAATGATAACTTTTCCTAAAAATCCATTGTCAAATAATTTTTGTATAGAATAACTATTTTTATCAGCTATATAATTTAAGCAAACTGATAAATCTACAGAAAGTAAAACAATGTTTACTTTGAGTGGCNCTTGGCTCAAACCCTCGTAAGTTGGTGGTAGTGATCTGATAATTAGAGTGACTCCCACCACTCCATATGTTTTAAAGAGAAATGAGATAATTCACCACTCCATATGCCTAATTTGAGTATTTGAGTTTTTATCTTTTCTAATGATAACTTTTCCTAAAAATCCATTGTCAAATAATTTTTGTATAGAATAACTATTTTTATCAGCTATATAATTTAAACAAACTGATAAATCTACATAAAGTAAAACAATGTTTACTTTGAGTGGTTCTATAATAAATGTAGAATCTGATATACCTGACTCATATATATGCTCAGTATTATATCTTTTTATCATATCTTTCTGTATCTCAATCATTTCATCTTTATTAGATTTATTTGTATATTGGAATATTTTTCTACGGATATTTTCATCCATCTCTGGGAGATAGAGATACTGTAAATTTTTCATTAGATTATTTTCAGAAATATCTATAATTATATTTTTAAAATAGTTATTGTCTTCAAAAAGCTCATTATATTTTTCTTGAAGAGATAAATACTTTTCCTTTTCTTCTTCAAGTTTAAGCTCAAAACTTTTGATCATAAGCTCCTGGTTAGAAATGACTAATTTTGAAGATTAACGGGTGCTTTTGGTCTTAAAGATATATTGCTAGAAGAAGCATCCAGTTCTTTACTTTTTNCTTCAAAAAGCTCATTATATTTTTCTTGAAGAGATAAATACTTTTCCTTTTCTTCTTCAAGTTTAAGCTCAAGGCTTTTGATCATAAGCTCCTGGTTAGAAATGACTAATTTTGAAGATTAACTGGTGCTTTTGGTCTTAAAGATATATTGCTAGAAGAAGCATCCAGTTTTTTACTTTTAATTTGATTATGAAGAAAAAGAGATTCTTTATTAACTCCAATGAAACACATGGTCAGACAATTGAGCATATTAATCATAGCTCCTGTGTCTGTCCTATTAAGCCATAAATTATCTAACAACCATAGCTCCTGTGTCTGTCCTATTAAGCCATAAATTATCTAACAACGTGGTTTGGAATATGTTAAGTGGCCGGGGGATGACTACTTTTGGTTTAAATTGTAAATTTGTTCCAATACGGCATGGTAAAGTTAAATGGCCGTAATGGANAACCATAGCTCCTGTGTCTGTCCTATTAAGCCATAAATTATCTAACAACGTGGTTTGGAATATGTTAAGTGGTCGGGGGATGGCTACTTTTGGTTTAAATTGTAAATTTGTTCCAATACGACATGGTAAAGTTAAATGGCCGTAATGGACTAGATTCTGCGGAACTGAAATCTGTGAGGGAGAAGATTTCGAAGTTGCCATTTTGATACCTGCATATAAATGGGAATACTTTAATTCTTGAATTTATCCAAAGTTAATTCCTATAAAGAAATTGGCTAATTATGGTGGTTTAAAATCCAAAGATTTTAAATCTAATTTAGGGCTTTTTATAGCTCTTGGTTGTTTCCCCATTGCTGATTATTACCACCCGAAGTATTATTCCAGTTAAAGTTGGAATGATTCTTCCAACCTGGGTTATAATAGTTTGAATATGGGTTATTCTGTTTGTTGTTTATGACATTCAAAGTTTCTAGTGATGTTTGATAATCTACCATTTGACCTAATGAATTCTCTTCGATCATGGAAATTGGTTGAGAAAAATTCATTCCAAATTGGTCTTTCTTGAAATTGCAGAAACTTGATTTGCTAACATTGCAAAAGCAACAGTTTTATGAATATTGGCTATTTTCTTAAGATTTACCCTTTCAGAAGGCCATTGAAAATTATTTGTAGTCATCTCTTCAATTAAAACATAAGCGTCATTAAATGATTTTAACATCAATGAACTACCAGCAGCGACAACGATAATAGATCTAAGAGATCCAACTAATCCATTATAAAAAAATTGAATTATTAACCAATCTGGTATAACATGGCGTTGACACTTTCTTATGAGTTCTTTAAATCGTTCTCATGTTTCATAAATAGATTCTCCTTCAAACTGACAAAAATATGTAATATTATTCCTAAGCTTCGCAGCTTTTGATGGTGGAAAATATTTTATAAGGAATTTCTGCACTAAATTGCCCAAGTTTTGATAGATCCAGATGATAACGAATGTAACCATATCTTAACTTTATCCCTCAGTGAGAAAGGAAGTCTTATAACATCATCTAATACACCATATTTAAATATAGCACACAATTCTTGAAAATTGATAAGATGTAAATTTGAATCTTCATTTGGTGCTCCCCCAAACTAATTATTTGATATCATTTGGATAATAACAGGTTTAATCTCTAATGAATTAGTCACTACAGTGAGTTTTTGAATACTACAATGAAGTTCATCCACCATAGGGTTTGCATAATTTCTTAAAGTTCTAAACTCTTCAGCATTTTGATTATTCAGATTTATCATTTCTTGAAAATTTTCAGTAATTTTAAATTTTTTAGTTTTTCTATTAATTTTTTTTAATTCAGAATCGTAAGACACAAGTCCTATGGAACCTGAATTACGCATATATTACTATGAAATAGATAAAATAAAACATAAAACATAAAAAATAAAAAAAAATACAAAGAAGAACTTTATATAAAAATAACACTACAATATTCCTATAATAAATCTTAAAGTTTAAATAAGATTTTATAAAAATAGAAATTTGGGATTTTAAAAATATCTGAAAATTTTTGGACTTGCAAAACATAATATCTAAAAATTTTGGATTTTTAAAAGTTGGCTTCTAGGGTTTTAAAAATTTGTGGAATTTTGTACTTCGAAATTTAGGTTCACTGGACTTAAAGATATATATTTTTTTAAATTGTGCCTTTCAAATTTTGACTTAATTTGTTCAAAAATATTTAAAATGTGGGTATTTTTGAAATTTCAAATTCGCCACTAAATTCACAATATGTCTGTTTGTGAATAGAATGTGGTCCTTAAGAGCTCAAAAAATGAGGTTTTACATTAATTCCAAAAGTTAGAGCTTAAAAATGAGGTTTTACATGTATTCCAAAAAGTTCTAATTGAGATAATGTCTTGATTTGAATGTGGTTATCTTAAAGATTCCCGCTATCAATTGTATTTTCAGACTATGTGCGTGCATCTATAGAATAAAGATATTTGTGTAACTAACAAGTTAGGTTGATTTTTGAGGCAATGTCATTTTGAGATATCCTTCATCTTTAATTTATTATCTCGAAAGGCTTGTAATTACTTGATAATTCATGTATTCGTGTCAAAATATCAAATTATACGTTACAAGAAAACAAATTATGTAATTGATCCAATTTTTCTATATAGATGTAAAATGCGATGTATGCAAATTATACACATATGATTGACAAGAAATCTTATGTTAGCTGATATCGACTTAAATTTGTTCTCTTAAATAAATATCCACTCCATATTTTTAAGGATCTCTTGGACGATGCAACATATAGTTGCCGACAAAGATCTTTCAGTCAGGTTGGG
>JXCR01144233.1:170454-187309 GCA_002079205.1 Phalaenopsis hybrid cultivar | reverse complement strand
TATATATATATATATATATATATATATATAACACCTGAACTTCAATTTTTATGTACAGCAACAACATAAACAAAGCCTTTGCTCCCATTGAGTGGGGTCAACTACATGAATCTTTTTTCAAATCTCCTATCAAGTGTCATATTTTCATTTATTCTAATAGATTAAAAAAAAAATTATACAACAGTGCCAATTCTTTTTAGGTCTACCTATACCTTTCTTAACATAAGTCAAATATAAAACATCTACTCTCCTAATAGGATTATCACATTATCGTCAATATTTAAGATGACAAAACTATATAGCCCCTAAAATTTAATTTCGACATAGAAACAATACAATTCTTATGCATTATTTAATCAACATCTAAACTTCAAATTTAATATACAAACCACACAATTCTTATTTATTTCACATCTAACACCTAAACTTCAATTTTTACATACAATCCACACAAGAGTTATATATTACATATCTAATACCCTAAAATTTAATCTTTACGTACAAACAAACATTTATTAAGTATTTGAATGGTTTTACACAAATTTCATCATTCTTGAGAAATTAGTTAAAATTTTATCCATACTAGGATATCCCGCGATCAACATGATAATGAAGCATCCTGCAATTTGGCAAATGTCTTCAATTTCAATAATTATTTCTAAGAAGTTACTCATAATATGGTTTAATCTTTGTCCATTGACTTTAAATATTTCCAATTTTCTGATCTTCAATTTCAACAGCCACGTAAGTATAAACTTGAATCACAGTAAATAGCCCTAACCAACGAGACTTCAATTTCCAGGAAATAATTTCAACCTAGTGTTGTAAAGTAAAACTTCTTGTCCTGGTTCCAAGTGCTTTTGGTTAATCTTCCGATCATTCCATAACTTTAATTTTTCTTTATAAATTCTGTCGTTATCATATGACTCATTTCTTAATTCTTCAAATTCATTTAATTGTAACAATCTCTTCTTATCGGCATCTATCAAAGTATAATTGAATTCTTTAATCGCCCAATATGCCTTATGCTCCAATTCTACTGGTGAGTGACAAGTCTTTTCAAAAATCAATCTGTCATGAGTCATTCCAATACGAGTTTTATAAGCAGTTTTGTAAGCCCATAATGCAATATCCAATCTAGTGGACTAATTTATTCTACTAGGGTTTACAGTCTTTTCAAGTATTTGTTTAATCTCTCTATTAGAAACTTAAGCTAACCCTCTAGTTTGAGGATGATAGGCAATGAGATTCTAATAATATTAAATTTTTCTGTCAATCTCTGAATATATTTATTCCTAAAATGGGATCCTCCATGAGTAATAAGCATTTTAGGCATTCCGTATCTAGTGAAAATAAATCCCTCCGTCAGTGATAATCATTCTAGGCATTCCGTATCTAGTGAAAATATTTTTTATTAAAAATCTCGAAACACTTTTAGCATCACAATGAGGTAAAGCTTGTGCTTCAATCCACTTAGAAACGTAGTCCACTGAAATTAATATATATAAGTTCCTAAATGAAGGAATAAACGGTTCCATAAAATCTAATCCCCGTTGACCTCACTTTTGGTTGAGGTTCAGTTTTTCCTCTTTAGTAGCCTAAGGTCTAGCCATATGACTTGACCTCACTTTTGGTTGAGGTTCAGTTTTTCCTCTTTAGTAGCCTAAGGTCTAGCCATAGTGACCTCATTTTTGGTTGAGGTTTAGTTTTTCCTCTTTAGTAGCCTAAGGTCTAGCCATAGGACCTCACTTTTGGTTGAGGTTTAGTTTTTCCCTTTTAGTAGCCTAAGGTCTAGCCATAGGATTGTTCTATTGACTATTCTTAGAAAATTAAACATAGAACCCTCACCATTAGAAATTCCAAACTCTTCTCTACTCAACTTGAAGTTCCACATATTGGTTCAACCCTCACCATTAGAAATTCCAAACTCTTCTCCACTCAACTTGAAGTTCCACATATTGTTCCTAACCTCTAAACACTTAGTAGGTGGGGCNGCGAGAGTCCCTACTTCTCGGCTTGATTAAACACACACCTGCTAATTCCCCAACAGAAACAAATCACACAAACAACTCTACACATACTTCCAATGTCTGTTGACTTAGGAGTCTGTATTGGTTTTTGTTGATCTCTTCGGTCAACGCGTGCGGTGTGCTTTCCCAGCACACCACACCTATTGGGGGTCCATTTGTTGACCTCATTTTTTATTGAGGTTTAGTTTTTCCTCTTTAGTAGCCTAGGGTCCAGCCATAAGACTTTTCCTGTTGACTATTCCTAGAAAACTAGACATGGAACCCTCACCATTAGAAATTCCAAACTCTTCTCCACTCAACTTGAAGTTTCACATATTGCTCTCAACCTCTAAACACGTAGTAGGTGGGGTCACTGTGGGGGAAACTCAAGATGAGTCACCCTTAGGATTGCTGGACCTTAGGGTTGACCTTGGGTGTTGGTCTCGAGCTAAGGCACTCACTACAATTATTTGTACCTACAATCACTCACAACCTTGAACTCAAATTTCTAACCTAGATCCCTTGATCTTTTGGGATACTCATGTAAATGGTCCCCTAAACCTACTAGCCCTAGGGCTATGGTTTGGCTAAGATCACTATGTAGAGGACCCAAAATGGGGTTTTCTTTGGTCCATGGCTTATTGGTGATGATTGGTACCTCAACTCTACCAAAATATCCATATTGGCCTTTTACCCCTAAAACACCCCCTAATTACCAAAATACCCCTCTTGGACCTAAAATCCCAAAAATTCCAAAAATTCCTAGAAAATCCCAATAAATCTTAAATATTCCCAATTTCATTTTTCTCAACTACTACATGACTCAATTTAGCCAATTTAACTATCTTTAACCAAAATCCTTCAACTACCACATGACCCACTTTGGCCAATTTGACCATCTTTAACCAAAATCCCCAAATTGCTCTTTAAAGACCCAAATTTCCCCAAATCCAACTCAAATGTCCATCAATTTGATCTCAATTGAACCAAATTCCAATCCTAAACTCAAATTCACTTTTGATATGACCAAAATAAAACAAATCCAAGCTCAGTTGGTCCATGATTTGAGCCCAACTTTGATTTGGGTCAAAACCCCAATTTTGACCATATGACTTAATCTCACCAATTTGAACCCATAGCCTAGTCAATTGGCCTCAACTAATGTTGAAAAATCTTTCTGACATTCCTATACATCAAAATCAACCATAAATGGACCTTGATGAAGTTTCAAATCCATTTAANCTGTTGACCTCATTTTTGGTTGAGGTTTAGTTTTTCCTCTTTAGTAGCCTAGGGTCTAGCCATAGGACTTTGACTATTCCTAGAAAGCTAGACCTGAGGAACCCTCACCATTAGAAATTCCAAACTCTTCTCTACTCAACTTGAAGTTCCACATATTGGTTCAACCCTCACCATTAGAAATTCTACCCTCTTCTTTACTCAACTTGGAGTTCCACATATTGTTCTCAACCTCTAAATACCCTCACCACTAGAAATTCCAAACTCTTCTCCACTCAACTTGAAGTTCCACATATTGCTCTCACCCTCTAAATGCTTAGTAGGTGGGGTCATTGTGGGGGAAACTCAAGATGAGTCACCCTTAGGATTGCTGGACCTTAGGGTTGACCT
Organism: Phalaenopsis hybrid cultivar; assembly: GCA_002079205.1. Taxonomy (NCBI): domain Eukaryota; kingdom Viridiplantae; phylum Streptophyta; class Magnoliopsida; order Asparagales; family Orchidaceae; genus Phalaenopsis; species Phalaenopsis hybrid cultivar. Next base: position 183,671 of record JXCR01144233.1, on the reverse strand, counting down.
TGGGTGTTAGTCTGGAGCTAAGGTACTCACTACACTTATCTGCACCCACAATCACTCACAACCCTGAACTCAAATTTCTAGCCCGAATCCCTTGATCTTTTGGGATACTCATGTAGATGGTCCCTTAAACCTACTAGCCCTAGGGCTAAGGTTTAGCTAAGACCACTACATAGAGGACCCAAAATGGAATTTCAGTTGGTCCATGGCTTGTTGGTGATGATTGGTACCTCAACTCTACCAAAATACCCATCTTGGCCTTTTACCCCTAAAACACCCCCAAATTACCAAAATACCCCTCTATAGCTCAAAATCCCAAAAATTCCAAAAATTCTCAGAAAATCCCAATAAATCCCAAATACTCCCAATTTCATTTCTCTCAACTACCATATTATCCAATTTGGTCAATTTGACTATCTTTAACCAAAACCCCCAATTTGCCCTTTAAAGACTCAAATTTCCCCAAATCGAACTCAAATGTCCATCAATTTGATCTCAATTGACCCCAATTGCAACCATAAACTCAAATTAACTTTTTATATGACCAAATTAAACCAAATTCATGCTCAATTGGTTCATTATTTGAGCCCAATTTTGATTTGGGTCAAAACCCCAATTTTGCCATATGAATTAATCTCACCAAATTGAACCCATATCTTAGTCAATTGGCCTCTATTAATGTTGAAATATCTTTATAAAATTCCTATACATCAAAATCAACCATCAATTTGCCTTGGTGAAGTCTCAAATCCATTTGATTTTGGCCTAAATCCAAAATTCCCAAATTGAGCCCTAAATTGGCTAAGTCCCCAAATTTCACCCAATTGGTTGCCTTAACCTCCAAATTGGCATCCAATTCATGTTTGAAAATCTTCATGAGGTCCCTATTGACCAATTAAATTAATCAATTTGGACTTAGCCCAAGGCTAACCCAACTTTAACCCAAGCCTAGCCCAACATGACCAAATTGATTAAAGTTCAAAATTCCCTTAAATTGACCCTTCAATTGGACTCAAAACCAATTCCATCCTTCACAAAAGTTATTCCTTATGATTATATACACCAAATAAAACAATTATTTGGGCCAATTGACATGGCTAATCTAGCCCAAACCCAAGTTTTGGTCATTTGCACCCACTTGGACCCATGCACCAAATGTGATCTAACCACCCTAAAGCCACCAAATTAACTCCACCACAGCCATTAGTTGGACTTAGTGAAGTCCAAAAACCATGAAATCACCTAAATCAAGCCATGGACCAAAGGTCACCCAAATTAAAGGGTTTCCAAAAATGCACATGCTTAAGATATCTTTGCCAAATCCAAACACATTTGCATTAAATTGTTGTGATGGATTCCTATGGCAAAAATAACCTAAATCAAGCCATGGACCAAAGATCCCCCAAATTAAGGGATCTTATTTCCAAAAATGCACATGCTTAAGATATCTTTGCCAAATCAAAGCACATTTGCATTAAATTGTTGTGATGGATTCCTCTAGGTTCCTTGAGCTCCTAGCCACCTCCCCATGACCATTTGGCCAGCCTAGTGGCCGGAAAAGCCCAAAAATGAGAGCTACTCCCATGGAACTTCACCCAAATAAAACCTAGATGCCAGCTCATCCAAATCAAACTATGGAGCTCCTCAGCCCTCCACCTAAGCACCACAATGCACACAAACTTATGCCCTGAGAGCCACCCCATGACCATTTTTATAAAAACTCACCTCCCAAAGCCATGTGAGGTGTGCTGAAATTTCCTTAGAGAGGCCTCTCCAAACTTCACACAGAGGTTCCCTAAGATCCCCTCAGTGCATTCCAACTATTTTCCCTCACCCATTCCTATTACCAGAGTTCAATTTTGAGCTTAAAACCTTGCCAGAAACCAGGACAGAACCCAATACACCTCCATAGTCCATCAAACACAAATTAACTTCACCCACACCTTCACAACAGTGAAAGAAGCTAAAGCCCCATCAAATCCCCCTTCCACAGAGCCTCTACCATAGCTCTAGACCAACACCTGAAATCGAGCTTGGTCAAATTCATACCTAGGTCTTACACCAGGACCAGGGACTCAATCCCTAACCTCCTTGGACCCTAACAAACATGCCAAGCACCTTTGATTGAAGCCTCCCTTCTCAGAGCAAAGGTATCAAACTTCTCCTCCTCCCGAGCTTATTTTGATTCTCCATTTACTTAAGGTTGATTTCATGGCACCTTAACCGTATGGATGTGTTTGTCCCGCTTAGATGAGTCCATAGGATCAAACCCAAAGTGATTTGGTTGATTCTAGGCCGAGATCTTAGGGTTTTAGTGTGGACGGACACGGGATCATTCTATCGGGGACGATGACGGGGAGCCGTTCGATCAAGCGTGTATCAAATGAATGAGGGAGATCGAGCCAGACAGCGCTTCAGGGCATAAACCGCGGGCCGAGCCAGTAGTTACGTGGACGGCGACATCCAACCAGAGCGCGCCACACTTTCCTTCGGAGCTGCCTAGGATCTAGTCAGCACGCGCTGTTTAAATAGATAAATAAGGCTTTTCCTTTTTATTTAAATACCCTTAACTTAGAAAATTCATAACTTTGTGTAGAAAAATTACAAAAATAAAATAAAAAAACCCACTTGCTCAGTGCACAGGAGAACAATGTGAAACAAATTTTAAGTCCATTTTATGCATATTTTATTTTTAATTAATTAAACACTGTTTGGGATCATTTGATTCTCCAGGCATATTGACACATCACCTTGACTTGAAATTTTGGCATGTTGTAGCCTCTGTCAAGAGAGATATCCTCTGATTTTTCCAAAGTCAGAGGAGATCCCAATACATAGATCCATATTTTTCAAGTTATTCCACATTACTTCTTTAAAGTAATCATGGAAATTAGCATATTGATTAGAAAATCCTAAGAAAATTTTGGAAGGTCCAACATGACTAGAGAAACCTAATTTCATGGGTCAAGTCATTTAAAATGCACTTAAATTTTACAAACACTAAATCACTAAAATAATTTATTTTGGAAAATTATTTAAATGACTTAATTTTTGATCTCCACTGTGATCAATTTTGGAAAATATAAACATTTAAATGACTTGATTTTTGATCTCCACTATAATTTATGATCCAGAGGAGAAATTTAAACATTTAAATGACTTGATTTTTTATCTCCACTGTGATTTATGATCTAGAGAACTTGAAAATAATTAATTTTGGAAAATATAAACATTTAAATGACTTGATTTTTAATCTCCACTGTGGTTTATGATCTAGAGAACTCATCCATAAAAGTTTCAAAATATTTTGAGTTCATTTAATAACTTAAATTGATTTTTAAAGATAAATTCCACTCAATTTCAAAATATTTTGAGTTCATTTGATAACTTAAGTTGATTTTTAAAAATAAATACCACTTTTGACACTTCAAAATATTTTGAGTTCATTTGACAACTTAAGTTGATTTTTAAAGATAAATACCACTTTTGATACTTCAATGATAAAAATCAAAATATAACTCAAAAAATAATGAAACTTAGTTTTTTGAGTTCTCTGTGATCAGGGGTATTTTCTAAAAATAAAATGACATTTAAAATTAAAAAACTTGATTTTTAGCCTATTTTAAAAATTTAAATAATTAAAAATCCATAATAAAACTCATGGAAATGTTCTAAATTTCTTCCTAATCACTTAGGAACAATTAGAATATTTGTCCTGATTTTCTAAATAAAGATATTGAATTTTAAAGCTTAAAAATAATTTTTTAAAAGCTAAAAATGAGTTTTCACTAAAATTATTCCAATAAATAAAAAAAAATCATAAAAATATAAAATTTGCTCATCTGAGTTCTCTGACCTTAGAGAGATTTTCCAAAAATATAAAACTTAATTTTCACCTCCCAAAATATTTTATTTTTATTAAATAACCCAGAACTTAAAATAATTCTAATAACTCACAAAGAATTCAAAAAATCATGAAATTTTGTCCAAAGCCTTTTCTGGTCTATGTCTAGCTCCAGTAAAAATTTCAAGGGATTAAAATTTAACTTGGTCAAGTTAAGAGTTTTCTTTAAAAAATCCTATTTTTGCATGAAAATTATTATATAAATTAAATTAAATTTTAAAAATCACAGTTTCTCCTCTAATGTCTCAATTGACCAATGAATAAGGTAGGATAAAAATTTCAAAGTCATTTGAATTGAATTTGATAAATTATGAGGTGCTAGAGCCTTTGGGGGCAAATGTGTAATTTTTGAAATCTTGCCTTAATTAACATTTAGGCTTAAGTCGAACTTATGGGCAAATGTGTAATTTTGGAAATTTTGCCTTAATTAACATTTAGGCTTAATTCAAGGAGGGGAATGGGTAACCTCTAATCTTAATCAATTCACTTGATGTTTGAAACACAAAGGGGTTAATTGGTAAGAATTAACCTCTAATATTAATCAATTTATTTATGCTGAAACACAAAGGGGTTAATTGGTAGAAACCAATTGCACTTTCTTAATTAAGATTAATAAATTCATAAATTATTAAAATTTGGAAGTTTATTAAGATTAAATGATCCTGGACTTAGGGGTATGACTATTGAAGTCAATAATTAATTAATTTAATACCTCTATCTTAATTTTCAAATAAAAATCCAAATCATGGATCATGACCACTTAAAGCTTAACAATTTTTAAAAAACTCATTAAGACATTCACCTAGGTCTTGAGGGCTTAATGGTGACTTAGGCTAAATCAAAAATTGATTAAACAAAGATTAGAAAAATAAACATAATTAAATCAAACATCCTTGAAACACCACTAAGCCCAAATAGGATTAAAAGTTTGGTTAAGTGTTCAAATTACACTAACTTGCCCCTTTAAGGGTCTTCACCCACATAATTTTCAAATTAAATGATAAGTGATAATTACCCTATTCTTAGGGATAATTGAGACATCAGTGTTCACTAAGAATTAAGGGTATTTATAGGATGAATTATCAAGCAACATAATAAGTTTTAAGGAACTCAGGAATTTCCACTAGGCAGTGAGGGAGTAGCACGGACCTGCTTCTTTCTCTAGATCTATTGGATACCTTGGAGATCTACTAAACTTAATATGTTTTGCTTGACAAAATCATCCTTAATTAAACTTTTAAGGACTCACCAAGATATGACATAGGGGTAGGAAAACCTTACTTTTTGCCTCTCATATAAAATGCCCTCACATGTTTTTTTAAGTTTCAGGTGTTGGAACGAGAAGACACGTCAGATACGCTTTTACAGTTTATAGTACCGTCTTTCTTCTGCCTTTTCGTTACATGTTTCATGCTTTTACCTACATAAACTTGCATGTTAACCATAACCAAAACCAAAACTAAAATCAACCAAGGTAAAATTCACCGCCACAAAATTCAAAATATAAAACAACTCAAAATTTAATCACAAACATCACACAAAACCACAACTTCAAATAAATTAAGATGTCTGTATTGGATGATCGGGAATCCCTCAGAGGAGGTTAGCTACGGTTGCTAATGAGGCTTCCCACAGTTTAAATAAAATTATGGAACTCATTAATTTAGGTTTAGTAAGTTCATTTGGACTAAGTGTATCAAATAGAAAATAGTGATGCCGGAACGAGGGTATCGTAGGATCCTAACCGGTGTCGCTCTAATCAACTTTAATATGCCCTTATAAAATCTGAAGAACTTAAACCATAGGGTCACCTGATTTAATGAAATCTATAAACTTGCCACTCATAAAATTTAAAGAACTTCAACCATAGGGCCACTTGATTTGATATTATAACTTGACACACTAGATATCTCAAACTCGTCGCAGCAGGAGCTTGGAGCTAGCATGGTGGGCAGCACGACCATCTTCAACAACTCAAACTTGTCGCGGCAAGGAGCTTGGAGCTAGCATGGTGGGCAGCACGACCATCTTCAACAATAAAACCTGTCTTCCTCAGCTAAACCAATCTTCCCTTGAGCTTGGAGCTAGCATGGTGGGCAGCACGACCATCTTCAATAGCAAAACCTATCTTCCCCAGCTAAACCAATCTTCCTTCCTTAGATACAACAAAGCCATAGGACTTTGAGGTTGCTTGCTTATGCAACGTAAATCCTCACCTTATCTTTTAGGCCTTTGTATAGCTCTGCTATATAATATAAGCCCTAACTCGTTTTAGGATTCTGAGGTTTTCATTTGACACGACCTAAATCCTCACATCTTCCAGGCTATTTGTGTGATCAATTCACACAAATGTAAGCCCTAACTAATAAAATTGGCAGGATGAAACACCTAAATATTTCTCTTCAAAATTGGAAGCCAAACATTAGGATAGCTTGGGAAGTCACCAAGGTTCTCCTCTGGATCCATGACATCCTTTAGTTAGCCAAACATTAGGATAGCTTGGGAAGTCATCGGGGTTCTCCTCTGGATCCATGACATCCCCTAGTTCCTCCTGCTTTGGATTCTACAATAAAATGTTCCAAATTTGAACCAATCCCCTTTGACACCTCCACGTCCAATTTCTTTGAAGAGTCATACCCTTTGAAATTCCTTGAAGATAATTTTTTTTGATTTTTATTGAGAGTTTTCTTAGGTGGCTTTGGTCATTTAAGATGTAATTAACTATAGGGGTTTGCCTTTATAGGAAGCATGTCCGATTTAATCTTTTATATTAAATAGGGGAACTTGTCGACAAATACAAAGGTTTCGCAGATCAAATAGACGTCATACTTTCCTTAGTTTCTTTAATCAAGCCTCATCCTCAAGTCTTGTGTTTATCCTTCGGGATATATACAGGATTTGGGGTACAGTGCTCTTTCATTTTAAACTATGAAAAATATGGGGTCAGCTTGATTTCATACTTTAACGTCCTTCCGAAGCGGGCGACGAGATTTTGAATCCAACGACCGACAGCTTCTTATGGGCAACTCCCCACAAACCAACCCGAAATAACGCCAACATCGCCAAACGTCAGAGATCTCAACCTCCAATAGGAAATTTAGAGGCATTTCATTTCTTCTAGATATATTACCTACTCGTTGACATCGATCAAATGTTTTTATATATCTATAAACATCTCTAAATATGGTAGGCCAATAAAATCCAGCTTGTAAAATTTTATAAGCAGTTTTATCAATCCCAAAATGTCCTCCAAATTCAGAATCATGACATTTCTTAATAATCAGCTCAGTTTCTTCATAAGGTACACATCTCCTCATAATAAGATCCTTACATTGTTTATATAAAAATAATGCTCATCCAAAAAATATGCTTTCGCATCATGAAAAAATTTTCTTTGTTGTTGCAATGTCAGCATAGGTGGCAAAGTATCACTTACAATATAATTAACAATATTAACATACCAGGTATTTTCCACTCTATCATATTATAAAGTTATTCATCAGGGAAATTATTTATAATTTCATTTTCGGTATTAGATAATTCATGATTTTCTAATCTCAATAAATGATCAACAATTTAATTATCAGTTCTCTTTCTATCAATAACCAGAAGATCAAATTCTTGCATCAGCAGTGTCCATCTAATCAACCTTAGTTTAACATCCTTCTTTTGCATTAGATATTTAATAGCAGAGTGATCAGTATGCACAATACATTTAGCTCCAATTAAATAAGATCTAAATTTATCTAAGGCATATACAATTGCAGTAACTCTTTTTCAGTAACAATATAGTTAATTTGTGCATCATTAAGAGTTTTAATAGTGTAGTATATCACTTTAAAAATCTTTTCATACCTTTGTCAAAGAACCGCTCCAATAGCATAATCACTAGCATCACACATCAGTTCAAATGGTTTCTTGGAGTTAGGTGAAAATATAATAAGGGCTGTGATTAATTTTTCTCTTAAAAACAATTTTCTGTAAATTCAAATTTCTTATCCTTTTCTAAAAGTTGGCATAGAGGTTTAGTAACTTCTTTTCAGTAAATTCAAATTTCTTGTCCTTTTCTAAAAGTTGGCATAGAGGTTTGGTAATTTTCAAAAATATTCTTTAATAAAACGCATGTAAAATCCAACATGTCCAAGAAAACTCCTAACCTCTCTTACATTCCACAGTTCCTTTTCTAAAAGTTGGCATAGAGGTTTGGTAATTTTTGAAATATCTTTAATAAAACGCCTGTAAAATCCACATGTCCAAGAAAACTCCTAACGTCTCTTACATTAGTAGGAGGTGTTAGTTTAGATATAACTTGAATTTTTGCAGGGTCTGTCCAAGAAAACTCCTAACTTCTCTTACATTAGTAGGAGGTGTTAGTTTAGATATGACTTGCATTTTTGTAGGGTCTCATTCCATACCATCTTTCAAAATTTTCTGCCCTAACACAATTTCTCCACCAAAATTAAATTAACATTTCTCCCAATTTAGAACTAAATTAGTTCTTTCGCATAACTCCAAATATTTTTAAAGGAAATTTAAGCATGCGTCAAATGATGTTCCAAATAGAGAGAAATCATCCATAAATACTTCCAATCCATCATCAATTAACTTACATAATTCAAAAGACATTCTTCTAAAAGCAAAAGTTCCAAAAGGACTAGTAAATGTTGTCTTTGCTCGATCCGAGGAGCAATAAGAATTTGATGGTAACCGGTATATCCATCTAAAAAGCAAAAATATTTGTGCCCAGTAAGTCTATCCACTATTTGATCTAAAAAGGGTAAAGGGAAGTGATCTTTCCTGGTGGCAGTGTTTAATTTTCTATAATCAATGAAAATACGCCCTGCAGTAACTTGTCTGATTGGTATTAATTCATTATTTTCTTTTATTTCAACAGTCATTCATCTTTTCACCCAGTAACTTTTTGGATATGTATTAATTCATTATTTTCTTTTGTTTCAACAGTCACTCCTTTTTACGAGTCTGATAGGTATTAATTCATTATTTTCTTTTGTTTCAACAGTCACTCTTCCTTTTTTAGGAGCAATGAATAGGACTTACCCACGCACTATCTGAAATAGGATATATAATTCCAGTGTCTAACCATCTCAAAATTTCCTTTTTAACTACTTCTTCCATTATCAAATTCAATCTCCTTTGTGGATCAACTCTTGGTTTATATTGTTCATCTAATATAATTCTACGCATACATATTGAAGGACTAATTCCCTTAATAGCAGCTAAGGTCCAACCAAAAGCTTTCTTATATCTTTTTAATGTGTCTAACAGCCTTTGCTCTTGTTGATCTTTTATATCTGAAGATATAATAACAGGTAATGTAGATGAGTCTCCCAAAAACACATAATTTAAGTGGTTAGGTAATGTTTTCAACTGAAGTTCAAGTGAAAAACACATACTTCAAGTGGTTAGGTAATGTTTTCAACTCAAGTTCAGGTTGTTTTATAATTCATAATAACAGGTAATGTAGATGAGTCTCCTAAAAATACATACTTCAAGTGGTTAGGCAATACATTCATCTCAAGTTCAGGTGGTTTTATAATCGATCACATACTTCAAGTGGCTAGGCAATACTTTCAACTCAAGTTCAGGTGATTTTATAATTGACGACACATACTTCAAGTGGCTAGGCAATACTTTCAACTCAAGTTCAGGTGGTTTTATACTTGACGAAACTAGATTCTTATCAGCATTTTCTGTAATATCCAACATCTCAAATCTTTCCTGAACATAATCTAAATCTCATTTTCTAATTTATCCAGAATAATTTCATCATTCTCTTCAATTGGTTCCTCAAAATTCTCTTCTTTTTCAAAATACTTTTTATCTTCAAAATGTTCTTTAAAATGTTCATTCAGTAGATGTTCAATAATTTCCATGCGAAAACACTCATTATCTCTTTCAACAGCAAGGTATTTCATAGATTTCACAATGTTAAAAGTTACTTCTCGATCATTTACTCTCAAAGTTAATTCTCCTTTTTGAACATTGGTCTCCCTAAAATGATAGGTATTTCTTTATCTTTATCATAGCTTTTCCAGTAGCTAAAAAAGGTCTCCCTAAAATTATAGGTATTTCTTTATCTTTCTCCATAGCTTTTCCAGTAGCTAAAAATGGTCTCCCTAAAATGATAGGTATTTTTTTATCTTCCTCTATATCTAAAATGCTTTTTCCAGTAGCTAAAAATGGTCTCCCTAAAATGATAGGTATTTCTTTATCTTCCTCCATATCTAGAACAATGAAATCCACAAAAATGTCTCCCTAAAATAATAGGTATTTCTTTATCTTCCTCCATATCTAAGACAATAAAATCCACCTCTCCCTAAAATAATAGGTATTTCTTTATCTTCCTCCATATCTAAAATAATGAAATCCACCGGAAAGATAAATTTGCCTAAAATAATAGGTATTTCTTTATCTTCCTCCATATCTAAAACAATGAAATCCACAGGAAAAATAAATTTGTCCACTTTTTCTAACACATCTTCTATACTCCCTTAGAATATGTAACTGAACGATCCACTAACTGTAGAATTACAAAAGTAGGCGAGACTTCACCTAATTCTAATCTTTTGAAAATTGATAGAGGCATAAGATTAATGCTGGCTCCCAAGTCACATAAAGCTATTCCATAAACTAATAGGGCATAAGATTAATGCTGGCTCCCAAATCACATAAAGCTCTTCCATAAAATTTTTCAGCGATAGCACACGGTATAGTGAAACTACCTATTTTCAGGAAGCTTTTTCTGAATAATTGCACTACACTCTTCGCTAAGTGCAACAGTTTCGTTTTCTGTGAATTTCCTTCGTTCAGAATATCTTTCATAAATTTCACATAATTGGGCATTTGCTCTAAAGCTTCTACGAAGATTAATTGCACTACACTCTTCGCTAAGTGCAACAGCCTCATTATCAATGAACTTCCTTTTCTTGTTCAAATTGCACTGCACTCTTCGCTAAGTGCAACAGTTTTGTTATCCGTGAACTTCCTTTTCTTGTTCAGTATATCTTTCATAAATTTCACATAATTGGGCATCTACTCTAAAGCTTCTACGAAGGGAATGTTTACATCTTTCATAAACTTCACATAATTGGGCATTTGCTCTAAAGCCTCTACGAAAGGAATATTTACTGTTAATTTCTTAAGAATTTCTATAAACTTGGCTACACTCTTTACTAAGTGCAATAGTTTCATTATCCGTGAACTTCCTTTTCTTGTTCAGAATATTAGTGCAACATTTTTGTTATCCGTGAACTTCCTTTTCTTGTTCAGAATATCTTTCATAAATTTCAAATTGGGCATTTGCTCTAAAGCTTCTATGAAGGGAATATTCACCGTTAACTTCTTAAGAATTTTCTGCTCTAAAGCTTCTACGAAGGGAATATTCACTGTTAACTTCTTAAGAATTTCTAAAAATTTGGAAAATTGTTTATTCTGTTTGTGTTACTTCAATCTTTGAGGAAATAGTGGTGGAGGTTTCTCCACAGTAATTTTCATTGGTTTAAATGGATACTCTAAATCTGGGTACTCATGATCCTTTTTTTTTCGGTATCCACTTTCTCTTTTTTAGTTTTTATTTCTTTTTGCACTCTTGTCTCTAATTCCTTCCCACTTCATAATTGAATCTCCTTGATTTGTTCTTTTCCTTGATCTTTAGGATTTGGTTCTAGAGTACTCAGAAAAGTTCCTAATGTTCGGTTACTAAGCACTGTAGTGATATGCCCTAATTGATTTTCAATATTCTTAATAGTAGTTCCTTGATGTTGTAATTGATTTCCTTGAATTTGTAATTGATTTATTGATTCTGTAATTATTGAACCATTTTTAATATCAGCTTCTTCTCCTTAATTTGAGTATTACTGTTAAATCCTGAAGGATAAGAAGGTTTATAGTTAACATTTTCTTGGTTGGATGAATTTCCTAATGGGTTCACTTGGTTGTTTGCCCATTGTTGATTTGTAGAAGAATTGTTATTCCAATTAAATTGGGATGATTCTTCCAACCTGGGTTATAATAGTTTGAATATGGGTTGTTGGGTCTATTAATAGCATTTAAGGTCTCATATGAAGGTTGAACATCGACGAATTGCCCAGATGAATTTTCTTCCATCATAGGAGGTGTTGAAGAATAATTCATCCCATAATGATCTAATTTCTTTGATTTTGGAGCAATCTGTGAAGCTAACATAGATATTGCATAAAAATCATGGATACTAGCTACTCTTTTAGGATTTACCTGCTTAGAGGGCCATTGAAAATTGTTGGTAGTCATTTCTTCTATTAATGAATAAGCCTCATCAAAAATTTTTGACATTAGAGAACCACCAGCCGCAACATCTATAATATATCTAAGAGATCCCAATAATCAATTATAAAATGTTTGAATTATTAACCAATCTGGTAACGAATGATGAGGACACTTCCTAAGAAGATCTTTAAATCTCTCTCAAGCTTCATATATTGACTCTCCATCAATCTGATAGAACGATGTTATGTCATTTCTTAGTTTAGCAGTTTTGGATGGAGGGAAATATTTGGATGGAAATTTTTGTGAAAGTTCTCCCCAAGTTCTAATAGATCCAGGTGCTAATGAATTTAACAACATCTTAGCCTTATCCCTTAGTGAAAAAGGAAAAAGTCTAAGTCTAACAACATCGTTTGAGACTCTGTCATATTTAAAAGTAGCACATAGCTCTAAAAAACTAGCGAGATGTAAATTTGGATCTTCATTTGGTGTACCTCCAAATTGATTATTTTGTACCATTAATGCGATGTGTAAATTAGGATCTTCATTTGGTGTACCTCCGAATTGATTATTTTGTACCATTTAGATAATAGCAAGTTTAAGCTCAAATGAATTAGCAACTACATCAGGATTTTGGATAGATGAGTGAATTTCATCTGCTTTAAGCTCAAATGAATTAGCAGCTACATCAGGATTTTGGATAGATAACTGAATTTCATCTGCCGTAGGATTTGCATAGTCTCTTAAGGGTCTTGGTTCGGATCTTCATTTGGTGTACCTCCGAATTGATTGTTTTGTACCATTTGGATAATAGCAAGTTTAAGCTCAAATGAATTAGCAACTACATCAGGATTTTGGATAGATGAGTGAATTTCATCTGCTTTAAGCTCAAATGAATTAGCAACATCAGGATTTTGATAGATAAGTGAATCTCATCTGCTGTAGGATTTGCATAATCTCTTAAGGGTCTAGGTTGGTGCTCATTTTCTATTATATGATTATTCAGGTTGTTTTCCATTGTATCAGAATTTCTAGGTTCTCTTCTTAATTTTCT